>ML682085.1:1639052-1828005 GCA_007922195.1 Podocnemis expansa
CTCCCTCCCAGGTCCCCCCCTCGGTCATCTCCTCTTCCTGCTCCCCATGGCTCTGCAGCTGGGGGCTGCCCCCCCTGGACTCTCCTTCCACAGCCGCCTCCTCTCTGGGCTCCCCATCTCCTCTCAAAGACTCCCTGTCCTCCCAGCGCTCTCCCTCCCCCTTCCCAGGTTCTCCCTCTTCTCTGGGCTTCCCCTCACTCCTCACTTGTTCCTCCATCCTCTCGATGGGCTCCCCCTCCACTGCCACAGGTCCCCCCTCCTCTCTGAGCTCCCTCTCCCCCTTCATGAGTCCCTCGTCCCCTATGAAGACACTGTCCACTCCAGACCTCTTATCTACACCCACCTCCTCACACCCCCCTTGGACCCCCAGCCAGGCACTGCCTCCCCAGTGCTCCCCCTCTGCCTTTTGGGGCCCTGCCCCATCCTCTGCCTGGGGGTGGCTCCCTTTGGGTCCCTCCTCCAGCCAAGCACTGACCCCACCAGGCTCCTGCTCTTTGGTCCCCTCCTCACACTTGCTGACGGAGGCCCCCAGCTGCAGGCCACCCTTCCCCTCTCCCTGGCCTTCCAGCCTCCGGTGGCCCCCCCACCAGCCTCCCTCTCCCTCCTCTGTCTGTGTCCTGGGCTGGGAGCTGCTCCCCCAAGCCCCCCTCTCTCTGCACCCTTCCCCTTCCCCCTCACTCTGAGTCCCTGGCCAGCTGCTGTCCCTCCAAATATCCCCCCCTCTCTCCTGTTGCCCCTCCCCATTGTCTGCCTGGAGGCTGTGCCCTCTGTCTCTGGTCCCCAGCTCCCCCCGAGCCTCCTCCCTCTGGCACCCCAGCCAGGCACTGACCTCCATGGGATCCACCTCTTCCCCTTCTCCCTGAGTCCCCTGCTGGGGGCTCTTCTCCCTCTGCTCCCCATGGCCCCCCTCTCCCCTTCCCTGGGTGTAGCTCCCCTCAAGATCTCCCTCTTCCCTCTGGTCCCCCAGCCAGAGGATTCCTCCCCTGAGCTCCCGCTCCACGGGGCTGCCCCCTTCAGGGTCCCAATCCTTCTCGGCCCTTAGGTAGGGGGTGGGGCTGCCTCTTCTGATGTCCCCTTGCCAGAAGCTGCCTGACCCACAGTTCCCCTCCCTGCCTCCATGGAGCACCCCCTCCTCAGGTCTCTCCCTGCCCTTCATCTGGGCCTCCAGCCCAGTGCTGCTCTCCCTGAACTCCTCATCCTCATGTTCCCCTGCCCTGGCAAGGGGCAAAGTTGGGGGGCTGAGCTCTTGGCTGTGGGGTGGTGCCTGTCCCTCCAGGGATGTTGGCTCCCTTGATCTAGCCTCCAGGCTTACAGCCCTTGGCCCTGTAAGGAGAGAAGAGGGGGACGAGTCAGATGTGCCTGCCATGCCCCACAGCTGCTCTGATCCCCTCCAGACTCCTTCTCTGCTGATCCTCACAGAACCTGCCGGCCCTCAGCCCCCAGCTTTCTGAGCCTTCCCCCACTCCATGGAGCCGGCCAGGCAGAAACCTTCTGAGCCCACGCCCCATGGAACCAGCCAGCCCCCAACATCCTGGCACCGTCTTCTGTCCCCCACAGAACTTCCTAGCACCCACTCACCTGACTGCTGAGGTTGGGGGGTGTCCTGACTGGAGGCAGCTTCTGGAGTCCTCAGAACCACCTTGCTCTCCTGGCAGGCAGGATCCGTGGCAGCTGAGGGTACCTGTGGGGACAGACAGCAGTGATGGGGAAAGATCCCCAGTGGGGAAGTGCCCCAGACATTACCCCCAATGTACCTGTGGGGCCGGGTGTCCAGCTTCCTCGCATTGCCCCCCTGGTGCCTCCTGCCTGCAGAGGAGAAAGAGGTGAGGCCTGCCCGATCAGAGACCCATCGCCTGTCCCAGTGTCAGTCAAGGGGGGCCCTGTGTACCTGGCCCCCCCTTGCCCCACCCTAGGGAAGCCATCATGTCCCCGTGCCAGGCAAGGGGTCCTTTGTACCCAGCCCTTTGGACCCGCCTGGAAGGGTTGCGTTCCAGGGCCAGGTGAGGGGTCCCCATATAACCAGCCCTCCTACTTTGCTCCAGAGGGGCCAATCTCAGCAGTGGGCAAGGGGTCCCCTTGTGTCCAATCCCTGCAAACCAGAGGGGCTGCATCCTAGTACAAATGAGGGGTCCCCTTTTACCCAGCTTCCCCATACCACCTGGATGGGTTGTGTCCCAGCCCCGGGTGAGGGATCACTGTGTACCCAGCCCCATGCCCTGCCTCACTACACTTTTGTTACCCATAATGCTTTGGGTCTTCTCCCCCATAGTGGTCAGTCGGCACTCCATCAGAGTGATTGCTCTCTCTGCTTCTCCCATGATCCTCTGCACCTGGGTGTGCCTGGTCCCCAAAGATGTAGGTGGAGAAGGCATAGACGTAATCCTGTGAGGAGGGCGCAAGTTTGAGTGGAGAAGGTCCTGCCCCCCCCTTCCCCGCCTGGCCCTGCAACCTACTTCCTCCCCTCCCACCTGTACCGAGCCGTGTCCCTCCTCCTGCCTTCATCAGATCCACCAACCGCTGCTGGCCCCCTGGCCAGTCCCACCCACCCCCTGCCACCCATAGCTTTGGGAAGGGCAGCGGATGAGCCTCCCGCCCATCGCAATGCCCCATTCCTCCAGGACACCATCTCATGTTGCCCTTGTGGATGCCGGCTGGGCAGGGGCACCCTGGGGCCCGGGAGCTCACCAGTGTCTCCCGCAGGGCCCGATGCAGCCGGGACAGGTGCTGCTGGAGCAGCTCCATGGGGCCCTGCACCCAGCTGGGTGTGGGAAGCTGAAGGACAGCTGTAGCTTCCCTTTCAGACACAGAGGGAAGTGATGTGTTGGGGACGTGTGACCACAGTCACCTCCCTGTGCTCCCCGCCCCCTGTGCACCCTGCCCCCATGCACCCTGCTTCTGGCCACCTGCCCCCCAGCTCCCTCTCACGACCCCCAGTCCCCTGCCCCTCTGGGCACCCTGCCCCTCTCCTCTTTGCCCCCTGCTCTCCCTGCCCCCTCCCCAGCTCCCTACCCCCTAACCTCCCTGCACCCCACCCTCCAGTGACTCAGACAGGCCCTGTTGCAAGATCTGAGGAGCAGGCGAGGCAGCTAGAGGAAACTGTGGGTTTGTGGCCTGGACAAGGTGAGAAACAAGAGCCTCTGCTTTCCTCTAACTCGTCTTCCCTGGCCAGGGCTACCAGATACCAAAGCCTGTAAAGCAGGACAGGGAAGTACGAAAAGGAGGACACATGGAGAAAATGTAGTATTAATGTAACATTCGTCTGTTTTTAGGGGGGCCTGGAACGCTTCCCCCTAAAAAGAGGGTGTTCTGGGGCAGTCCAGCATACTTTATAACCTCTGTGAATTAAAAGCAAGGCAAAATCATGTATTTCAAAATGCCCACCAGACGGAGGACATGAAGGTTGAAAGGAGGACATGTCTGGTAACCCTACCCCTGGCCCCCCTCTCCCCCCATTCCCCTAACCTAGCTTCTTCTGCCTCTGTCCCTCTAACAGGCCAGCCTCCCCCGGCCTTCCTGCTTTCCCCAGGGTGGGCTCAGCCCTGCCCCCCGTCACATCTTATTGGCCACTTCGGGGCCTGCAGCACTGGGTTAGACTGGCTGCCACTGGTTTGTACTGGTTGAGGGTCCGTGTTCATTGGTGTTGGGCATCCTTAGCAGGGCCGCCCCTAGTGGGGTGCGGTGCCCCTGGCACATCGCCCCCTGCGGGGCCCCGCTCTCCTGCCCCGGCCCCGGGGCCATGCTGGGGGCGCGGCGAGCTCGGCACTCGGGTCTCCCCCGCGGCGCGGGACAGGCTGCGGGGGGCGGGAGCGGCTCCGGGAAGGGCGGTCACGTGGCTGCCGGCTCGGCGGTCATATGACCGGTCCCGGAAGCCGGAGGGAGCCTGCCGCCGTCGGGGCTCCTGGGGCCCGGCCTGCCCCGCGGGGGGGGGATCTGGGGCGGGCAGGATCGCCCCGCTCACCTCGCACCCCTCTTTCGGGGGGTCCCCTCCACTGCAGGGCGGACGCCCCGTCTGAGCTGGGCCCGCTTCCCGCCATGGAGGCCGCGGACCAGTCTCCCTCCGACGGGGAGGGTGCGTGTCCCGGCGGGAGCCCCAGGGCCGCCTCTTGCCCCCGCCCGAGGGCCTGGCCTGCCCCCTAACTCCCCCTTTCTCCCCTTGCAGAGGAGGTCTCGCCTGCGCCGCCCCCCTCCGCCGCCCGCTGGAGGAATAACGCCGGCTTCTGGTGAGCGGCCTGGCGCTGTCCCCCCGGTGTGTGGGGCTGGACCTTGCACGCACCCCCGGCCTGGCCTCTGGCTCCCCTGGCATGAAAGCTGCCCATGGCTTGGCTCACTCCTCTAGAGGCTTCTCTCCCTCGCCGTGCTTCACACACCTGCTTCAGGGGCTGCTCTGTGGCCGTCCTTGCATCTTTACCTGCAGGATGGGAAGGCCCTTAGCACCTCTCCTCTGCTGGGCCCCTCGCAAGCCCGGCTCTGCCCCACTTACCCTTGGCTGCTCGGGCTCCTTCAGCACCTCCCAGCCTTGTTGCCTCTTCCAGGTCCTGCCGCAAGTTGTGCAGATGGGGCGTGTGTGTCTGTCTTGTTTCTAACCCTCTTCCCTCCACTCCCTGCAGGCTGCTGGGTCTCTGCAATAACTTTGCCTATGTGGTGATGCTCAGTGCGGCCCATGACATTCTCAGCCAGCTGGGGACGCTGGACACCAATGAGACCAGCCTGGTGAGTACCCGCTGGGGGGGTGGGCCTTGGGATCATGGCACCAGGAATGCATGCGGAGCTCAAATAGGTGCTGGTCAGGGAATTCTTGTGCAAACAGCTGTGGGAAGGAGAGCTGGGGAGCCCAGGGAAGCTATGGGGGAGAGGAGGAAGCATGAAGAGCTCTGTAGCTGGGGGAGCCTGTCATGGACCCTCAGGGCCAGTGCTGTGTCCCCAGCTATGGAGTGGTCTCCTAGAAGATCCCATCAGTGGGACCCACCCTCAGTGGGTCTCACTCCTCTTCCAGAGGGGCAAGGCTCTGTGCCAAGGCTGCTTGTGCTAGGGTTGGGGGTGGAGGAGAGCTGCTGTGTCTGCCTCAGTAACTGTCACCCCCCCCCAGGCTCCCCCTGCAACACCCCCCAGTGGGAACTCATCCAACACCTCCCGCTATGACTGCAACACCATGTCCACTGGGGTAAGTCACTACTCCTGGGGATGGAGTGGGCTGGGTGAAAGAGGAGGGGCTGTCTGTAACCACCCCCTTGTAATTGCCCCCCCAGGCTGTGCTTCTGGCTGATATCTTGCCTACCCTGGTCATCAAATTCAGCGCCCCCTTCTACATCCACCTGCTGCCCTATGGGTGAGAGGAGGTGGCAGGAGTTTGCGGGAAGGAAGGAGAGGTGCAGGGAGGAGCCCTGGGGAAGCTGGGTGGAAGTGGGAGGTTAAGGGAAGGAGTGTTGGGGGGGGGTGCTGGGTTATCGTGGGGGGGGATGGACTGTGGCATTTGAGAGTGGCACCACTTCCTAGGACAACCTCACACTGACCCCTGTCTCTCCCCAGCCCACGGGTGGCATTCTGCATCCTCTGTGCGTGGGGAAGTTTCCTACTGGTTGCCTTCTCCACAACTGTGGGCACAAGCATTGTGGGTGAGCAGGAGGGGCAGAGTGAATGTGGGTGGGAGGGACGGAGTAGGGGTAAATACCAGGCAGGGTGACCAGGTGGTGCATATGAAAGGAGGCAGGATGTGTGTATGTGTGATACAGAGCATTGTGGCTAAGAACTGAATCTCAGCACAAGGGACAGATGTGCTGTGCAGAGGGATGGTGGGGGGGCAGAAGAGTGCATTGTGGGTAAATGCTTCATGTTTCCCCCCAGGAGTCATCCTGGCCAGTGTCTCATCAGGGCTGGGAGAAATCAGCTTCCTGGCGCTCACGGCCTTCTATGCTGGGTACTGGAGTGCTGTGGGGGAGGTGTGGGGCTGATGGGGGGAGGAATGTTGGGGGCTTCTAGGGAGGAATCATTGGGAGGCTGGGAGGTCAGGTGGGATGTTGGGGGAGTTCTGGGGAGGGGCACATTAGGGAGGGGATGCTGTGGAGGGGCAGGTTGTTGGGGGGCTCTGGTAGGGGGGCAGGATATTGGGGGGGGGGGCCCTCCAGCAGGGAGATTGCCTGCCCTCCCCTTATCCGCTCTTTCCCAGTGAGGTGGTGTCGTGGTGGTCGTCAGGCACGGGTGCAGCTGGCTTACTGGGGGCGCTGTCGTACCTAGGACTGACACAGGCTGGGCTCAGCCCCTGTTACACCCTGTTGCTGATGCTCTGCGTGCCACTGGCCATGCTGCTCAGGTGAGGGGGGCCTGAACAGCTGGTGGGAGGGGCAGGCTGTCCGCTGCCACCCCCAGCCTCTTACCCTCTCTTTGTCCACCCCTAGCTATTACATCCTACTGGTGCCACCTGCCTCTCTGCAGCAGTGGCACTGGAGTGACAGAACCATCCAGCAGGACTGCCAGCCCCTCATGAGGGGGTCTGCGGCAAAGCAGGGTAAAGGGTGTGCAGGGGAGAGGGAAGAGAAGTTGGGTCTGGAGGGGGGAGCAGTGTGGGTTGTGTTGGTGGCAGAAGGCCCTAGGGAGAGGGAGGGGAGGGACGCAGTGGAGGGCAAAGGGGAAGCTATGGGCAGGAAGGAGAATGGGAGGATTGTGTTGGGGTAGGAGGACCCAAAGGTGGGGGACTGGGTTGGCTGTGGGGGGTGGTGTGGGCACTGGTGGGGTACCTGGAGGGGAGCTGTGGGGGGCAGAGGACTGCGGGGTGTGTACGTGGGACTGGTGGCAGGAGTGCAGGTGGCCCAGCCCATGTCTGTCCCTCCGCAGGTGTCAGGGGCACAGAGCTGACATTGCAGGACAAGTGGCGGATTGTGAAGGTAGGTTGGGGTGCTGGATGAGGCCCAGCATTGGCATGGGTGGGCTGTCCCAGAAGAGCTCAGGATTTCTGGCTCTTGCTTGTTCTCCTGGTGAGATGCCCAGACACGCTGGGGGGTCTGTGGAACTGGGATAACTGGACTGAAGGGAATAGCAGCCCCTGCCAGGCCATGGGGATTGGCAGCCAGGTGTTTGGGGCAAGCCCCCACAGTTCCCTTAGAGAGCAGGGTGGGGCATGGGACCTAGCCATCCAGGACCGGGGGTCCCCTGGTGGTGCACCCACAGCTGCATGTGCAGTGCATGGGGGTTTTGCTCTCACTCAGGGTCTCCCACTGTTTCCCTGCAGGGTCTCTTGAAACATCTGCTGCCCCTGGCGCTTGTCTACTTTGCTGAGTATTTCATCAACCAGGGCCTGGTGAGTGCTGGAGGCCCAGGTATGAAGGTGGAACTGCTGAGGGGCTGTGTCCCTTGACTTTAAGGCCAGGGCCACCTTCTGCATGGCTCAGTGGGTAAAGGGGACCCCCTCAGCTTTGCTCACTGTAGCTGGGGTGGGCACAGTCCCCGTTGTATCCAGCCACCCACCAGTGGATCCAAGGCTATGCCAGCCTGGCTACCCTCACTGTATCTTGTCCTGGATGCCCTGGCCACTATCATTCCCTGTCTCTCTGGGCCATGCCCCTTGGTACTGCACTGCTGCTCACCTATCTCTGGGCTCCTCACGGCAGAGTCCCACCCCAGTCTCTGCAATGCAGGGCCCTCCATCATAGGAGGCAGGGTGATTTTACTGAACACAGCATGGCAAGCTCAGGACCTTTTGAGAAGCATCCAGCTGGGTCTCCCTCAGCCATGGCTCCAACTTTCTCTCTAGCCATGTCTGCCACACTACTTCTACATTCCCTTCATCATCAGTCCAGCGACGAGGTCCCTTGGGCTGCCTTGTCTTAGCCTTTGTCCTCCAGGTCAGAACTGGATAATTGCCAAGTTTGGCTGGGCCTTCCAGATGGCAGTTGCTTGGCTCCCTAACCTGTAGCTCATTGTCCTGCATCCTGGCTACTAGGTGTGGTCACACCTGGTCCTCTGTGACAACAGACCCCCACCCCCGTTACACAAGCTGCACATCAGGGAAACTGGCACACAGACAGTGCTTGCACCAATTACTGAGAAGTTAGGAACCCAATTAAATCCCCCCCCCCCCATTTTGTCACAATCATTTGAGCTCATAAATGTAGCCTGGCATTGCACCCAAGGTGAAAGGACAGGGGTTCTTCAAACACATGCCCTTGTTCAAAGAAGACAGTAAAACAAGTTTATTAATGAAGGATGGATGGATTTGAAGTGATCAGGCAGTGAAGTCAGCACTGATTACAGAAGAAATAAAAAAGATAAACAGCTCCTGATGTCTACATTTCACCGAGGCTAATAAGTTGAAGAGCAAAAAGATGTCTTTGAAAAAGAGAGCACGAAATCCTTCTAAAAGATGATTACATATAAGCCTTACTTGACCAACTGGTATTGGATACTAGTATGTTCAAAGAACAGATGCCACTTTTCAGTAATGACAGGCTTTAATTATGACCCTTTTAAAATGAGCCCCCAAACCAAAAATTGAGCACATATTAGCAGCAAAGGCAGTTTTCTCCTGAGTGCAGGCAGGACGCAGTGGTTTCAATTCATGTCAGGGGCTCTGAGGGCTTGATGATGTAGTCCCCAGAGTCTCCCCAGCTGGGTGAGAGGACAGCTCCTTGTCTGGGATGATTTCTTCAGCCTTGAAGTGTGCTGGCTATGGGATTGCTATTTCCTTCTTCATACTGTTGAATTCAGTGTTTTCAAAGCATCGTTGGAAGGATGCCTAAACAAAAAACAGGGAAAGACCAACAGGTTTTACTCAGTTCAGATAGTGTGAGCTGCCTGGATTTTGTTGAGTGATCAGCCAACCGGCTGTTTATCACAGAATTCCCAATTTTCTCTCACATACAGGGGTTAGGGTTTGCAGAGATGGAAATTAAATAATACCTGAGATGGCAGCAATCAGAAGATAACTCCTAGAGGGATAGGCATGTTAGCATATTTCAGCAAAAACAAACAAGGAGTCCTATGACACTTTTGAAGAGTAACACATTTATCACAGTATAAGCTTTTGTGGGTTACAACTCACTTCCTCAGATGCATGAAGTGAAAACTGCAGTATGCTCTTTGTGTGTGTATATGCACATGAAGGGTGAGTTATTTCAATTCAAGCAGTGTAGGTGTGGCCAATTAACAAACAATAGATGAGAAGGTGAAAGTGTTTAGAGGGAAAATTAAGTTAGCCATTCTGATGCCTATTCAGACCCAGGCAGGTTGTATTAGGTCTGCATGTGAATTCCAGCTTTACAGTTTCACATGGAAGTCTGGTTTTTAAGAGTCCCCCCCAAAATATGGTAACTCACGTCTGTTACTGAGCATCCAGGGAGGCTCAACTGTTCCCCCAGTGGTTTTTGAATGTTACAATTTGTGGTGGCTGATTTGTGTCCATTTATTATTTTGCACAGAGACAGTCCAGTTTGGCTAATGTTTTAAGGCTGAGGGGCATTGTTGGCACATGATGCCATATCTCACATTGGTGGATGAGCAGGTGCCTGAGCCCTGACAGGGGGGCTGGTTTGGTTAGGTCCTATGATGGGGTCTCTATGTGAGCAGAGCTGGCAGCGGGATTTGCAGGGAAAGGGACCTGGGTTAGTGTTTCTGTTGTATTTGAAAAAAAGCCTTAAAAAATAGACTTCGGTGTGAAACTGCACAAGCTGGGACTCATGCAAACTTAACATTAGACTGGATCTGAATAGGGATGGGGAGGGGCTAGATCTCTACAAAAAAAATCTCCTCTTTAAAGATTCTCATTGTGACCCAGGCCTCTTGGGATAACCAGCCTGAATATGCAAAGATCAGGGCAAGCTGCAAAAAGTGTTGCAGATTGTCCCAGCACTGGAGGATCACCTGGAGATAAACTCCCCAGCCAGCCACAAACAATGCTTCTGATCCCCCACACTGGATATGAAGAAGCCACCATAAAATATATTCAGCCCCCTTTAATGCATTTCAGTCACTGGTCCCCAACACAGCCATGAGGTCTGATAAAGAGAGAAGTTGCTTAAAACTCCAATTTCTTTACCCAGAAGGGTTTCTCCTGACCCTAAAGGGTCAGCCACATTACAGAGAATAGAATAAATCTGGATCTTACCCAAAAGATATCACTGCTTGCCAGTCCTTTAGTAACTACAACTAAAGGTTTAATGTAAAAAGAAAAGAAACAAAATGAGAGATGTTATAGGGTCAAAGTGGATCACATACATGCAAATGATTTAGAGTCCATAAAAGATAAGTCCTTGAAGAATTTGGAGTTTGCAGGTCATAGGCATACATCCAATACCTAGATGAGCTTAAGTCCATGTTTCATAGCTTCAGTTGTTAAAAATCCAGTTTTAAGGAATAGAGACCAAATAGGCCAGGTGTAGAGTGTGACCTGGGTCTCCTGGGATAACCTTTATGTGCCAAAATTAGGGCATGCTGCAAAAACCAGGGGCCAAACCCCCAAACCACTGGCAGGTGGTAATTAAACCAATCTCTCAGTCAGTAACAAAACATGCTTCTGATTCTCTACTCTGGTCATCACCAAGCATGATAAAATAGAAGCAGTCCCCTTTCTGCACATCAGCTCCTATGGCCCCCCCAGCCCAGGGGTCTCTCAAAGTAATAGGTTCTCCTGACCCTAAAGGGCCACACACATTACTCAGAACAATATAGGCTTAGATCTTACCCAAAATATCACACTGCCAGCCAGTCCTTTAGTAACTACAACTAAAGGTTTAATATAAAAAGGAAACAAACAAAATGAGAGATGTTAAAGAGTCAAATATGAATCTCATACATACAAATGATTTAAAGTCCATAGAAAGCAAACCCTTGAAGGTCCTGTAGTTTGCAGGTTAGCCCTGCTCCTCTTGTATGCATCCAGCAGCAGTAGCTAGGTGGGTCTCAGTTCTTTGTTCAGTTCCAGAAGAGGGTGTTAGCTGTAGACAGACTGAAGGCAAAATGGAGATGGGTCCCCTGCCTTTTATCTTAATGTCCTTCCTAGATCAAAACTGAGTTGGGCCACATGATCAGTCTGGGTAACTGTTGGACAGGTTTCTTCCTGGGCCAGGCCAGATGAGTTAATTACAGAAGATAATTTCATTAGGGAGGTGATCTGTGAAGAGGGGCTATTAATCATAGGAAAGGTAGGTGAGTTACCCAGATAAAATACCAAACATTCTTAAAGAATAAAACAGCACCTATGTGATGCAATAAGAAGCAATCATTTCTATTCAAAGTGTCTGATGAAGTGGGATTTTTCTCCCATGAAAGCTCATGCAATAAATAGTTAGTTTTTAAGTACCATCAGACTCCTTTTCAAAACTGATTTACAGCCACCCCTGTACTTTTGCAATATGCTTCTTATTACTAATGCTGGGTAGCCTAATTTTTAAGTAGGCCCTACCTCAGGGTTTAAAGTAAGCTGGGGAATGCCCCAGAATGCCGTTCCAGAGCCCACTATTTTTAGGGCTCAGCATTCTGGGGCCCCTGAAAATAGAACATGGAGCCAGAACGCTGTGTTCTGGGGCCCACCATTTAAAAATAGCAGGCCCTGGAACACAGCATTCCAGTTTCAGGTTCTATTTTTAGGGGCCCGAATGTTGAGCCCCTAAAATTAGCAGGCCCTGGAGTGGCATTCCACCACATTCTGGCAGGCAGGGGCAGGGGCCAGAGTCATAGCTGGGGGCTCAAGTCCTGCCCCAAACCCCTCCCCTTCCTTGCCTGCAGCCTCCACCTCTCCTGTGCTGCTGCCTGAACCCGGGGCCTACCGCCTGCCCCCCCCCCCAGCTGTGCCACCGCCAGTGAGTGCAGGGGTGGCCTGGCTTGTGCTGGGGTGGGTATTGGGGTAGGGGGTGGGGTGCTGGCATAGGGGAGCAGGAGCTCGGATCCAGGGGGGCCCACTGGTGCGGGAGCATTCTGGGCCCCCCCAAATTATACTTTAATTCCTGCTGTACCTAGCTTGAATTTTAGAGCCCATGGAATAGATAGGAATGAAATCCACTGATCGGTTTCATGCATGAGATGATAAAGGGAATTGCAGACGTTCTTTTAGAATCACTTTCACAGGTGAACTCTGTATGATTTCTTCTATAAGCAATAGGAGGGGTGAACCAGTTTTTCGCTGTGATCTTCAGTCTTATGACTTGAATGTCCCTTGATGAAATTCAGGCAGATATAAGCTGTCAAATTTAGGGGCATCAGGGCCTGGTACAAATCCTTGGCAGGCATATGGCTATGTTCCTGATTCCTGGTGTCTCCTTAAGTAATTAATAGGTGATTGTTGGGGATTTGAAGTAGAACCCTGCTATGTCCTGTGCACACCTTTAGCACAAGATAATCGGCTATTTACAACCACTCACAGGTAGCTTCTATTTAACTTCCAAGGGAAACCAAAACAATGCCGTTACTACAGTCAAATTTCATTTAAATGCTGCTCTCTTCTATATAAGCAGAATAGGGTGACAGACATGAACTATTTGGTTACATGGCTAAGCATTAACAAGGCTGTAAGTAAACAGGGACACAGGGAGCTTCTAAACTCTTACAAAAGTGAAGATGTGGAAGTCCTCCAGCTATTGTACAAGGAATGGCTCTTCTTGCCATTTGCATTGACTTTTTTGTGTTTTTGAAGGTTGAGTTTGGGTCATTCGGCCTGTTACATTTAGTCTTTCTGACTCTGTCATACAATATCACCCCAGCCTCTTGTGACTTGCTCTGCTGACTGCCCCACTTGGCTGGTTTCCCTCAGAGGATGTGGGGTGTCAGTTTCTGGATCTTGGGATTCTTTTGCAAAGAAAATGCACTCTTTCCACCTAGTTAATCATGAAGGGAAACTGAAGATGACACCCTGTTTGTATAAACTATTCTGAGAAGATCCCACTTCATCCCAGCATGGCACAGCCCAGTTAGCATCAAGCTGGTGGGCCAGCAGGTCCGAGGCTTTGAGAAAATGGTCTGGGAGAGTTACGCTCATTGAGCTGAATCTCTTAGCTCCATGTACAGTGTGCGTACACATGCATTAACAGACCACAATGTTCAGCCAATTATACATTTTCAAATGATACCTCACAAGACATCTTGTGTACCAAACGTCCCTCCATGTGAGAGTTGGGAACGTGGGGTGCAGGGCACACGTGATGGTTTGGGGAGGAAGGCTGGGCAGGGATGCGTTGGGGCTATGGGAAGTTATGTTGGGGACAAAGAGGTTTGACAGTGGTGGGTGGGAGGGGGCTTGGGAGTGGTGTGTTGGCTTGGAAGGTCCTGTGGTGCAGGGTGAGGTGCCTCGTGCTTGGAACACAGGAGGGTGCTGGTGGGTGAGAGAGAAGGGCTGGGGCAGAGGGTAAGTGGCATGTGGGGAGGGTTTGCATCTGCCTCATTAACTCCCCCATTTTTGTCCCCCCAGTTTGAGCTCCTATATTTCCGGAATTCGGTTCTGACACATGCTCAGCAATATCGCTGGTGAGACCCAAAAGCCTGGCCCAGGACTCCACTGACCATGCAGCAAGTTTCCGGGGGCCCTGGGCATCCCCACCCAGGGGGAACTGAGCCCCATGGGGTGGGAAGGGTTGGGGACACCAGGACCCCTAGATGAAGCTTTTGGACCCCCTGATACTGACCCCTTCTTCCTGCTGTAGGTACCAGATGCTCTACCAGGCTGGGGTGTTTGTGTCCCGCTCCTCCCTGCGCTGCGTCCGCATCCGCCACATCTGGGTCCTCGCCCTGCTTCAGGTATGGCTGCTCTGTTGTTAACGCGCCCCATCCTGTCCCCAGACCCTTCCCTGGAGGCCCCCTTTTCCCAATGCCCTGCAGCCTCCTGCCTTCAGCTTCCTCTTTGGGGTGCACCACCAACTGCTGTGCGCCAGGAGGGAAACTTCATATCACTGGGCTTTAGAGTCCTCACCCCTCACGTGTCACACTAATCCCCTTCCCCCAGCTTGTGTTGCAGGTATGTCATGCTAACCCCTTTCCTCCAGTCCTAGCTTGTGGTGCCAGGCATGTCACACTAATTCCTTTCCCCTGCTTGTGTGCCAGGTGCGTCACGCTAATCCCCTTCCCCTAGCTGTGGTGCCAGTTATGTCACACTAATTCCCTTCCCCCAGCCTCAGCTGTAGTGCCAGGTGTATCACACTGAACGCTTTCCTTGTGCCATGCAGTGCCTGAACATGGGGATCCTTCTGGCTGCTGTCAGATTTATGTTCCTGCCTAGCATCTACCTGGCCTTCGCCCTGGTCCTGTATGAAGGGCTGCTGGGGGGTGCTGGCTACGTGAACACCTTCCACAACATCAGCCTGGAGGTCAGCACACAGGGCACCTGTGGTCTGTGGGGGGGGGGGGGCAGTAATTGGGTACCATGGAGGGTGACACCATGCCAGGAGGGTGGTGGGAAGCACTGGGGCAGAGAGCATGGGAGGGAGCAGGGATTTAATGAAGTGCTAGATGAGAGAGTGGAGAAGCAGCATACGACTGGAGCCCCAGGAGAAAGGGGGCTGGGAGGGTTGTGGGGACAGCATGATTATGCAGGGAAAGGAGGGTTTGGGGGACCCACTGCCATTAACCTTGCCCTCCTCTACAGAGCCTGCCAGAGGAGCGGGAGTTCGCCATGGGCGTAGGGTGTGTGGCCGACACCCTGGGCATCTCACTGGCTGGAGCTGCTGCTTTCCCTGCCCACAACTACTTCTGCAGTCTGCCTGCATCCTGAGTCTGCCTACATGGCCTGGCCTTGGGGCCCTAGCCACACAGAAGGGCATTGGACTCCTTGGGTGCCCTGGCCAGGCCTGGGCTCCTCTGACCATCTAGTTCATTTCTGCCTCAGCTGCTAGAGGGGCAGGGTTTGTGGGGTGTATTTGGGGGGATGGAGTGTAAATGTCCATAGGTGTATGGTCATGGAGCTGTCTCCTTTCAATAAAGGAGTCCATTTCGCTGGTGAGCAGGTGCTAGAGATTAGTGCTGTGTCTGTGTCACTTACTGTCTTGCATTATTTTCCTCCAGTTCTTAAATTCTCCATCCTCAAATGTCTGACAAAGTGGGATTGTCTCCCATGAAATCTCATGTGACAAATAAATTTGATAGTCTTTAAAAGTGCCACAGGACTCCTAGTTTTAACTGGCCTTAGAGGTTAGCCTAGGTCTTGCAGTGGGAGGTAGCTAAGCTGGAGTCAGAGTCACCCCATGCTGGGGAACCCCCTGCTCCGTGGCTGGCCTGTCTGTTGGTACAGCCTCCGCAGTCACTGCAGTGGGGGTGGGTATGTGGGGCATTTTGGGGGTTGGGGTGTATAGGGCTTCATAAGTACATAGAACCATAGAAACTGGAAGAGACCATGAAGAAGTTATCAAGTCCAGTCCCCTGCACTCATGGCAGGACCAAGTACCAGGAGCATCGCTGCCTGGGAAAGGGCCCAGGGCCCAATTCAGCGCTCTGGGCCTGATCCAGTCTTGGGGCCCTGCCGCCAGCCCGGTCCTGGATCCCTGGCCAGCGACGGGGCCAGGCGAGGTAGGGGCTGCCACAGGCAGCCCAGCTTGGATCCCTGGCCAGATTCAGGGCTCGGCTGCCTGCTGTGGTGCCTGCCTTTCCTGGCCAGGGATCCAGCACTGGCACTGGGACTGGGACTTGGGGCACATGCCTCCATGTGCTCTGCCAAGTACACTCTTAAAGCATCCCTGACAGGTGCATGTGGGGGGCTGTCCCACATTTCCCCATCTGTGGCACTGTCAATAAACGGGCCCTTTCTCATGGTGAACAGGCACCAGAAGTTACCGCTGCCTGTATGACTTCCCACCTTGGGGACCATGTTTCCCATCATGTCCTCGGGGTGAGAGGAGGGGCTGTGTTGGACACCTCATGGCCAGAGTGACGGAACGGGGCTTGGACTGGCCTGTGGCAGACAGGGACATGTGTCCTCAGGAACAAATCTGGATGATAGTTGTAAGGGTGGGGGTGGGATAGCTGTCCATCTGTCCCTGCATACACCACCTGCCTGTGACTGGGAGTCTGAGCCATAACGAGGCATTTTGGTGCCCAGGGCGCATTCCGCTCAGAACATGTCCCTTACAATGAGAAGCACCTGGAAAGAGCAGCACAAAATGCACCCTTTCATTAGAGCAGCTCAATGGAGCTATTCCGGGGCACCTGGGGCAAAGCCCCATTTGCTCTACTAGTTACGGCCTTGATGGGAGTCCTGTTATGGGGGAAGGAAAAAATATAGGACCACTGTCCATCCCATCCTGACCCTGCTCCCTGATTTTCCAGCCTGTCCCACATGATCCAGTGGGAATTTTCTGTGATGTGCCTGAGGCCTGGGTATGCCTCAGTTTCCCCCAGGCTGTATGGCACACCTCAGGCCCTGGGGGAAGGCTGGGAGGTGCTGTGGGAGATGAGATCTGTGATTTTTTGGGTCACCTAGGTGCTTAGGATTGCTATAGTAATAGAGGAGAGGAGTTATTTTGGTTGTTAGGAAAAACTTGCTTGACTGATTTATTTTGTGTATACTAAAGGATACAGTATGGAGCTGTCATGTGTGTGTCTCCTCTCATTTTGGTGACGAGGATGGGACAGAGTGCCTATTCTAGCAACAGAGGAAAACCAGAAGACAATGTAATATAACAAACTTACTTTTTGGCTGTGGTTTTCATGTCTGTGCCAGGTGGGAATTTGAGCTCTTTGCCCAGGGTTGAGGGGTGCGGTTAGGCTTGGGCTTGCTTGCAAGTTGAAATCTGACCTGTGTTCCTGGAAGAAGATAGTACATGGGAGATAATTACATACAACCACAAGAGGGCACTATGGCTTCACTCACTGGTCCTCTTGCGGCATTCGATGAATTTTCTAATTTACAGGCTACTTATTCAGCATATTTTCAGAATTCTGTGGTAGCGAATGGTACGAATGATGAAAAGAAGGTACTGGTCTTCCTAACTGTTTTAGGGGTTAAGACCTATAGTTTACCATGTAATTTGCTTTCTTGTGAGAAGCCAGAGACCAGATCTTACAGTGATCTAGTTGAAGTTCTGGAGGCATGTTTTTCCTCCAAACCCATGTTAATAGCAGAGAGATACAAGTTTTACCAAAGGAATTAAGGTGAGGGTGAATCAGTTGTACAATTTGTAGCAGCTCTGAAGAACTTGGTGGAACACTGTGATTTCAAGAACATGAACTGCTGCTTGACAGGCTGGTGTGTGGCCTGTGGAGTGAACCAATACAGAAGCACCTACTTACTGAAGCAAGACTCACCTCATGGAGGGCCAATGAAGTGTTGTCTCCATGGAACTGGTCACCTGTGACATGCAACAAATCAGGGCTGGAGTGCATAAGGTATCCCCAGAACCTACCTACAGGGGCACCGGGGAGGCAGGACCAGTGTGGAAGGCAGGGTTCCCATGCATTGGAGCGCTGGTGTAAGGAGCTTTTGGGTCAACAGTGTGGCAAGAGAGAGCACATCAAATGTGCCTGCAAACAAAAGAAGGATTATCCACACAGAAGAGGCAGACCACAGAAAAGTGAGCTGATGGTCTGGCAGACCCAAGAGAGAAATTCTGTATGCGGGAGAACAGACACAAGGTGATCAAGGTGACACCCAACCAGAAGAGGAAGCATAACTCCACATTTTGGCTATAACAGCTGGTGCACATGAATTCTGGGTCATACCTGTGGAGGAATTCTGGGACTGAGGCCTAACAGTGTGCTGAGGCCTAACAGCGTTGAAACACAGATAGATAGCTCAGCAGGCCTTGAGAGGGGGAAGAGCTGCATTTCTCTGTTCCGCTAGCATGCCTGGAAGAGGGCCAGTAGAAGCAACTAGCTGATAAGGAAGCTGTAGAGAGCCGTGCTTCAAGGACAGTGTACTGAAATCTGGAGACAGAGAAGGTGTTTGGATTTGGCTGCAGATTTCTGAAAGTCAGTCCATTTGGGTCAGCTCAAGGACTAGGCCAAAGATCTATGGTGCAGGTGAATTATGATTGGAGGGTATGTGGGATAAGGCGGGTCAAAAAGAATAGGTTGTAATTGGGAAATTTTGGTGCAAAAAGGCTGGATCCAGAACTTAATTAGCTATACAGTAATAATTTATGCTTTGTAATATGATGTAATATGTCAGTATATAATAATAATGTACACTATTCTTGGGGCTCTTGGGTGCTTGCCCTTGGGCCTGCAGCTGTGTAGAATAAAGCTCCACTCCTCACTAAGTTTGTGGCCCCCGCTTACTGAGAATTCTTCTACATACCTCTATTGGAAGGTAAACCTGTATGCAGGGAATTGGACACTGGCAAAGCAGTTTCATTAGTTTCGAACACTGTGTATAAGATGGACTTAAGACATCTGCCAGTTAAGCTGACAATAGTTGTTTTGAGGACTTACACTGTGTGATGTTGTCTGGGTCTAGGGGATTTTTTATGATAATCTTTCATACTAATATTTCATATTTGCCATAATCCATATATGATATGTTGTGTTTGGTACCAATAGAAAAGATGTAATCTGCTAGGAATGACTATATGGTATATATGAAAGTGTCATATCTGTATTAGAAGTTAGGAATATGTTTGTTTTATTTATGTTCCAAGTTATTTGATTCTAGGGCACACCCAGACTGGGTGGCTACAAAACCATTGTCCTCTTAATGGCCCATTAAGGAAGCTCCCAGGGACAGTGGGCCCCTGGAGAAACCTGCTCTGTGGGTCACCCAAACTGACCATATGACTCAACTCCATTTTGAATGGCAAAAAATTCCACACAGATGAGGAAGGCCAAAGGGAATAAAAGGCAGGGGCCAATGGGGCTTTGCCCCAGGCATGCCAGAGCGACTTAATAGAGCCGCTCCATTAAAAGGCGCATTGCCCAGTGCGGGCTCCAAGTACCGCTCATGGAAAGGGGTGCATTCCAATTAGGTGCTGGGTCATGGTGTTACAGATCTGATAAAAGCCAATGCCCCATCTCCATTTTGTCTTCAGTCTCCAATCTGCAACCAGCACCCTCCTCTGGAACTATTCTGCTGCAACTGAACAAAGAACTGAGACCCACCCTGCTGCTGGGTGTGTACAAGAGGAATTTGACTAACCTGCAAACTCCAAATTCTTCAAGGATTTGCTTTTGCTGGACTCTAAATCATTTGTATGTATGTGATTCACTTTGACTTTTAACTTCTCTCATTTTGTTTATTTTCTTTTTATATTAAACCTTTAGTCACAGTTACTAAGGGAGTGGCTGGCAGCATGGTATTTTCGGTAAGATCCAAGCCTATATTGCCCTGGGTAATGTGGCTGGCCCTTTGGGGCCGGAGAACCTATTTCTTTAAGAAACCCAGTAGCTAGGTGGGGACTGGAGGAGCTGATGTGCAATAAGGGGGGCTGTTTATTTTTATTATGTTTCATGATGACCAGTGTAGGGAATCAGAAGCATGTTTTGTTGCTGACTGGGAGACTGTTTTAAGTACCACTCATCAGTGGTTTGGTCCCTGGTTTTGCAGCTTTCCTTGATTTTTGCACATTCAGGAGGTTACCCCAGGAGCCCCAGGTCACATACTGAAGAGGCTGTTCCCCTGTTGGCAGAGTTGTCTTGGCAGGTGGGGTGGGGGTTGAGCGGGGCAACCATCCTGGCTGTGCTGCCTTGCCTTCAACAGGGCAGTGCAGGGCCCATGCTCCTGCCCTTCCACTGCCATGCTGTCCGTGCCCCTGTCCTGCTGCCTTTGGTGGGAAGCTGAAGGCGGCGGGGGGGGGGGGGGCGGAACCGCAGAATCCAGTCTCTGGTCTGGTTCTTCCAACCCCCAGTGCAGAACAGCCAGCGCAGGGGTGGGGTTGGGCCAGCCCAGAAGTGAGGCTCCACTCTCCCGCCCCTCCCCCCTCCTCTGAGATGGCTGTTCCACCCTGGGGTGGGGAGTGTGCGGCACAACCTCTGGGTCAGCTTGCCTCGCCCCCCCAGGTTGATTGGCTCAGGGCCTTGCCCCCACCTGGGAATGGCCCTACTTACTGGGTATTATTGATGTGAAAGTAGAGCTCAACGGACAGGCTGCAAGGCTGCCACTCTTTGTGGTGAAAGGTAATTACCCAGCCTTAATGGGAAGGTCATGGATTAAGAAGATTTATCTCAACTGGGCAGAAGTGCATCAAATGACTAAAGAAGAAATGGGTCTGGCAATGGCACTAGTGAAACAGGCTGGTGTTTACGGAGAGAATTTAGGCAGCATGAACAGAATCACAAATATTAAGCCTGATTCCAAACTAAAATGTTTGACGGCCAGAATGGTGCCATTTGCCATCAGACCCAAGGTTGAAGCAGACTTGGAGCGACTAGTCAAGGAGGGTATCTTAGTGCCAGTTATGCACAGCCAGTGGGCGACACCAATTGTCCCAGTAATGAAGAAGGGTGGCTCCATTCAGATTTGTGGAGATTTTAAGGTCACTGTTAATCCAGAGTGGAAAACATGAGAAACATGACACATCATGCAATGCCAACAGCAGGACCAGGTTAGGAGGTGTGCACTGAGAGCAAAGGACTGAAGCTTCAGTCTCAAACAACCTGTCCTAGCTCTAAACCAGGGGTGTCGCTGCCCTGGGGAGGGATCCCGGGCACAGCCCCAGGCCCTGCCCCCAGCCCACAGGCCCTGCCCCCTGGCCGCAGGCCTTGCCTCCTGGCCAGGGGGACAGGGCTGGAAGCCACTGTGTGCCGCTGTGGGCGGCTGGGCCCCGCATCCCTGGCCGGGGATGGGGCAGGAGCGGCTGCTGCTGCTGCAGGTGGCCGAGCCCTGGATCCCCAGCTGGGGATGGGGCTGCTGCGGCTGTGGGCAGCTGGGCCCCAGATCCCCCACTGGGGACAGGCTGCTGTGGCTGCCGCTGTAGGTGGCTGGGCCCTGGATCCCTGGCTGGGGACAGGGCCAGGAGCGGCCTCCGGCGGCTGGGCCCCGGATTTCAGGCCTGATTGGGCTGGAGACCGGGGGGGGGGTGCCAGACCCAGGGCACCAGCGCTGGGATTCGGGGCACATGCCCCGGGTGCCCACCACCAGTGATACCCCTGCTCTAAACTATGGTTTGGGACCTAAACGGGTCCCAGCTTTAGTCATTGCCCAGACAGGCCTTATTTCCTATGCTGTTCAGATGGTGGATGGCCTTGCTTGGCTGTGGTATGTAGATCAGTTGCTACCCGGTCCTCCCTGTCTCAAGGCTACGTCTCTGAATGACCTACCTGACCTCACTCTTACAGGCAATACACCACTGAGTCACAAGTCAGCTGTTCGTTCCTCTTCTACTTCAGCCACCTCTCCAACACCTTTAGCCTCCTCCCTGCTCCGACTGGACACAGCATCCTCTCTGGTTTGAGCTACTTCTCCGGTACCTGTTGTCACAACACCAATACCACTTTCTGGTGGGAGCACATCAGAAATTCATCGTAATCCAGTCAGAGAGAGAGAGAGCGTCTTCTACTTGGCTCAGTCTTTAGCTAGTGATGATCCCCCCCATCATGGAGGAGAATAATTCCCCTGGGGTTTGCCTGGAGATGGGGGACTCTTCCCTCATCTCCTAGTTTAATGTTTACTCTTTTTAAGAGGTTAGGGGATGGCCCTTTCATTAGTTAGGATGGATGTGCAATGTTCTGGGTTACCTGAGGTGCTTGGGGTTGCCATTGGGATAGATGGGAGGGGTTGTTTTAGTTGTTTGGAAAAACCTGCTTGACTTGTTTAGTCTGAGTGTAATAAAGGAACAACAAGGAGTTGTGTGGTACTTTAAGACTAACAGATTTATTTTTTGCATGAGCTTTTGTGGGAGAAGATCCCGCTTCCCAATGTTTCCCCTAATTTTTCATAGTCTGTGTGCACAAAAAATTTCTTTTGTGCAAATTTTCAGAACCAGTATCTAGATTTGTGCACACTCCAGTGAGTGTGTTCAAACTTGTGCTCGCAACGAAGCATATGATGCAAATAATATCTAAATTTTATTTTGATATGGTGATGGAAATGATTTTATAAGTTACAAAACCTTATTTGAAACACGCTACTTGAAACTGCCTTCTTAAAGTAGCACAAAAATAGCACTGTTGAATTTTTTTGTGCATGCTTTATTTTGTTGTGTGTGCGGGCTTCACAACCTGTGTGCGTGCGCACACGCGCACAGCTTAGAGGGAACATAGCCGCTTCCTCAGATGCTTCAAAGATGGGTGAACTGGAAGTGGGATCTTCTCCCACGAAAGCTCATGCAAAAAATAAATCTGTTAGTCTTAAAGTGCCACACGACTCCTTGTTGTTTTTTTACTGGACTAGACTAACAGGGCTGTCCCTTTTAATATAATAAAGGACACAGTATGAAGCTGGCGGTGTTATTCAATAATCCTTGAATCTATTATCCTACCTCACAAGAGGCAAGGAGGGAGAGCAGCGGGGCTAAGGCGGCCCGGGGTGGGGTGGGCTCGGCTCTGCCAGCAGGGGGCGCCCGGGGAAAAGGCTGGAGCGCAGGCTCAGAGTCAGCGAGCCGGGACCCTCCTCGGACTCCATTTCCCAGCATGCCGCGCTCCCTCAGCGTGGCTCCCGCGCTTCCGGAGCTGAACTACAGTTCCCAGCCTTCCTCGCGTGATCCCATCCCGATTTCCGGCGGATGGGCGCGTGCACTTCCGCTTCCTCACTTCCTTTCTCCAGTGCAGGCCGGAGCAGCAGCGTGCGCGTTGAGCGGGGCCGGGCGCGCACCGACCAGCCGCCTCTGCCCCCAGGCCGCCCGGCGCCATGTCCCGCTTCTTCACCACGGGCTCGGACAGCGAGTCGGAGTCGTCGCTGTCGGGGGACGAGCTGGTGGCCAAGCCCGTTGGGGGCAACTACAGCAAGTGAGTGGCGGGGCGGGGCCCGGGCCCGGGGGCTCGCGGGGAGGGCGTGAGCCCTGCGTAGCGCTGGGCCGCTGGACCCGCACCCCAAAGTGTCTTGTGTCTCCCCCAGGCCCATCCTATTGAGCGAGGATGAGGAGGACACCAAGCGGGTGGTGCGCAGCGCCAAGGACAAGCGGTGAGTGGGGCTGTGGGGCGCTGTCGGGTTGGGGTGGGAGGACCCCACACGGCTCCCCATTGGGGGGCTGGACCCCACACTGAGCCTTGCTGCGGGCACAGGTTCGAGGAGCTCACCAACCTGATCAAGACCATCCGTAATGCCATGAAGATCCGTGATGTCACCAAGTGCTTGGAGGAGTTTGAGTTGCTGGGCAAGGCCTATGGCAAGGCCAAGAGCATCGTGGACAAGGAGGGGGTGCCTCGCTTCTACATCCGCATCTTGGCCGACCTGGAGGATTACCTTAATGAGGTGGGGCACCTGCTTTTGCTGTGCGGGCTGTTCCAGCTTGCTTATGATGGGCTTCGGGAGGTGTCCTGGCCTGCTTGCCATGGGGTGGTGGGAGTTTCCTGGGGGTCCCAGCCTGCTCATGGGATGGGGGTGTCGTGGCTGTCTGAGGGTAGGGGAAGATTTTGTTGTGTTTAGGAGAGAAGGGGGGACTGTAGTGCAGCAGGGGAGGATGTTTCACAGCATGGTTAGCAGCAGGACTTGGGATGGGGTGGTCATGGCAAATTGGGGGGGGGGGGGGGAGTGGGAGGAGGGGGGGGTGCGGCACCCACACAACAGGGGGGAGGGGGGGGGTAAAACCAGGGGGGGGGGGGAGGGCGGGGCTGGGAGCCTGCAAGGATGGCGGCAGCATCGCAGCCCTAGACAGGGTATAGGTCAGGGAGGGGATGTGTGGGGCATCCGTGGTCCCAGATGACGAAGGGAGGAGGCTGTGAGGGGCGTCCTGAGAGGATCCCCTGGAGGTAAACAGTGTCCCAAGATGGTAGGGTGGGACAGGGAGCTGGGGTTCCCCTCACTGACCTTCATATTCCACTAGCTTTGGGAGGACAAGGAGGGCAAGAAGAAGATGAATAAGAACAACGCCAAGGCACTGAGCACCCTGCGGCAGAAGATTCGCAAGTACAACCGTGACTATGAGAGCCAGATTACCAGCTACAAACAGGTCCTGCCCTGGGATATCTGGGGAGGGAACCATGGGAGAGAGGGGCTGGGGGGCTGCCCCATAGAAGCTCATCCCCTCCTTGTCTTAATAGAATCCTGAGCAGTCAGCAGATGAGGATGAGGAGAAGAAGAGTGATGACTCGGAAGGTGAGGCTTTTGCCACAGGGATTCGCCGGGGTGGAGGGCTGGCTCTGCCCCAAAACTGATCTCTCCTTTTCTTCTTCCCCAGGTTCCTCTTCCTCTGAGGAGGATGATGATGGGGAGGGCATGAGTGCTGCAGCCTTCCTCAAGAAGAAGGAGCCCTCAGAGTCGCGCAGCAAGTTCCTCAAGAAGATGGAGGTGAGTGTGCTTGGCCACATTTCCTAGCGTGCCCCGGGGTCAGGGGGCTGGATCAAGGCTCATCTAGGCCAGTGTTTCCCAACCAGTGTGCTGTTAGCTCTGAGCACGTGTGCCACAAAATTTTTTGAAAAACGACTCAGAGCTCTGGGTTGGTTCATGAATATTCATGGATTCATTTGGAAACTATATGGTGGTGTGCCTCAAATTAATTAAAGGTAGCAAAGTGTGCCATGGCAGCCAGAGTGTTGGGAGACACTGATCAAGGCCAGGTCCATGTTGCTGGCTCAATGCCGGCAGCCCTGCAGTGAGCCCCGTGGCCCTGGTATGAGCAGTGGGGGATGTGGTGGGAGGCTTCCTCAGGTCGGTGGTGGTGGTTGACAGGAATGTGGCATCTGCACTGCCGCTGCGGGGCCTAACCCGGTACCAGGAGCTGCTGGGGAGCAAAGCCACATCCACAGCAAGGGGGCCCAAGGCCAGTTGCCCTGCCCTGGAGACCTGTGGAACCCAGTTGTGGAGTTGCCGTTGATCTTCCTTAGGGCAAAGTGTGCAAGGTCTTATTCTGCACCAGGTCAGGCCCCAACAGCTTTCTTGCCTGCTGGTCCCAGCTGAGCTCTGCCGGCCCCTTGATCCCTTTGTTGTCTGGGACTCGGCTCCATCTTGGCCAGGTGCAGCTCTGAGCCAGGCTGCTCCACGTCCCTCTTGCCGTGCAGCAGGGACCCAAATTCCAGGGCATGGGGCCTCTGGCCTTAATGTGCCTTTGCACCCAACAGGGGTCCTCTCCCATCATGCACAGGGGGATGCAGCAAAGTAGGGGTGGGGTGGGGGAGAAAGAGCTGTTTCCTAGCATGCCTAGTAGCAAGGCTCATCTTAGGTGATGAGGTGAGGGTCTGGCAGAGCCTTGCTGAGAATCAGTTTCCCAGCATGCACAGTAGTGGGTGATGGAGTGGCAGGGGTGGGGGTTGGTGTTTCTCAGCTGGCTTGGTGGCGGACACCAGCCTGAAGGGGGTGTATCCCAGCATGCCCTGTCTCCACAGGACGAGGAGGAGGAGGAGGACTCTGATTCCGATGATGAAGACTGGGGCTCATCCGACTCAGACACTGACTCCGAGTCTGATGAAGACGATGGCAAATATACCTCACTGGCCTCGAAGTTCCTCAAGAAGTGAGGGGTGGGCCAAGTGGGGGGTAGGGTGGGGCTGACCTATCTGCCTGGACTCTTTCCCCACTTCTCTGGTGGTCATGAAACCCTAGGGGAGCTGTCTTGGACACACGGGTCCTGCTCCTCATCACAGTCGTCCCAGACACCAGGGTCCCATTCCTGGTCCCTGGAGATGCTGTCCTGGACACCTGGATCCTGTTCCCCATCACTGTAATCCTGGACTGCTGGGTCCTGTTCCTACCTAAACCCTGGGAAAGCTGTCCCAAGTGCCTGCGTTCCATTCTGCAAAGGTTGTGGGCCAGGGGCAGTGCCTGCAGATGGGAAGTGTTGGTGCTGGGTGGAATAGGGTCCCCTTGCCTGCTCACTGCACTCCCTGCTCTGCCCTAGGGATGAGGACAAGAGGACAACGGAGAAGAAGCGGGAGGAGAAGGCCAAGAAGAAGCATGACCGCAAGGCCAAGAAATATGAAGATGAGGAGGAAGAGGGTGGCGAGTGGGAGAAGGTCAAGGGCGGGGTGCCCCTTGTCAAGGTAAGACTCAGCGTTTGCTGGTGGGGGAGGTGGGGACCCTGGTGATGGGGCACCCTGGCCAGGGTGAGACCCTGCTATGCGGCAGGAGGACATGAAGGGTTCCTGGGTGTGGTGGGACAGGGTTGGTATGTCCCCTGAAGTCCACGGCTGACCCCTGCTCTGCCCCCCTCAGGAGAAGCCCAAAATGTTTGCCAAGGGCACCGAGATCAACCATGCTGTGGTGGTGAAGAAGCTCAATGAAATCCTGCAGGCCCGAGGGAAGAAGGGCACAGACCGGTGAGTGGGGCCCTTGTCCCAGCATGCCCTTGGTTGGCCAGGCTTGTTGGGGGGTGGGGTGGGAGGTTCTGTTAGCATTTTCCTAGCATGCTCAGTGGAGGGAGGGTGGTGCTTCAGAGAAGTAGGATGTGTCAGCTGTGTCCCAGCATGCCCTGGGGTGGCCTGACGTGTTCCTGCTGTGCAGGGCGGCCCAGATTGAGTTGCTACAGCTGCTGGTCTCTATTGCATCTGAGAACAACCTGGGTGTCGCCATGGAGCTCAAGATCAAGTTCAATATTGTTGCCTCCCTGTATGACTACAACCCCAACCTGGCCACCTACATGAAGGTGAGGGGCGGTGCCTCAGGCATAGGGGGTGGGGCCACGAGCGGGAGCTCCTTCCCATTCCGGCCAGCTGCATGAAGATAACGGACAGGGTCTTGAGTATGAGGCAGGGCCTCCAACTAAAACCCTGACCTGGACAGCGGCGGGAAGGCATTGGGGTGGGACCTTGAGTGTGGGTGTGGGGTGAATGGTGGGGCTTCAGCCTTGGGGGTGGGGCCCTACTGCCGCAGGAGTGGCCAGCCTTGTCCCCACTCCTCCCCCTGTGACTCTTCCCTTTTCTATTCTCACGTGGTTTGCTTCCGCTGTCCCCCTGCCTGCCCTGCCGTGACTGTCCAGCCGGAGATGTGGAAGAAGTGCCTGGACAGCATTGATGAGTTGCTGGACATCCTCTTTGGCAACCCCAACATCTTCATTGGGGAGAACATCCTGGAGGAGTCAGAGAACCTCTCCAACTTTGATCAGGTGCCATGGCCAGCAGTGCCTCGTCTGGGGTGGTGCTGTGGGGGGCAGAAGGGCTGGGAGCTCGCTGGGGCAGCTGATGCCCCTGGCAGGGAGCCAGTGGGTAGTGCTCAGTATGAGCAGTGGGGTGAGTTCCTGGGTGGGTGGCGAAGGGGTGGCTGATCCCTGGTGTGATTAGCCCTGGGCTACGGTGGCAGTTTGGGCATGGCTGGGTCCAGGAGGCCTGACTTGTGTGGGTGATGCCCCTCCTCCCCCCAGCCCCTGAGGGTGCGCGGCTGCATCTTGACGCTGGTGGAGCGCATGGACGAGGAGTTCACTAAGATCATGCAGAACACAGACCCTCACTCCCAGGGTGAGCATTGCAATGGGCTGGGAGAACTGGGGGTGAACATGGGAAGAAATGGGGGGGAGAGAGTGGTGGTCCTGTTCCTCTTGAAGTACATGAAGAATGAGGCATGGGTGCTTGGGGGGCTATGGTGGATAGATCTGATCTCCTGTCTTCCAGAATATGTGGGGGCATGGGGGGCTGGGTGGTATCTGGGAGGCTGGCTTCAGGAGGGCCTGGGAAATGGGTCTGGAGCCCACCGACTGCTGCCTCTTAAAATACATGGACCACCTGAAGAACGAGGTGGGGGTGCTGGGGCAATCTGGGGGCTATGATGGGTAGATCTGAACCCCGACCCTCCCCCAGAGTATGAGACAGATGAGGTGTGGCTGCTTGCGGGTGATGGGAAGGCTGGCTGCATGGGAGGCCCTGGAAGATGGGTTTGACCCTCCCTGCCTCCTTACCCCCTCCCAGAGTACGTGGACCACCTGAAGGATGAGGCACGGGTGTGCGGGATCATTGCGCGGGTGCAGAACTACCTAGAGGAAAAGGGCACGACGGAGGAGATCTGCCGCGCATACCTGCGCCGGGTGCTGCACACGTATTACAAGTTTGATTACAAGGCACATCAGCGCCAGCAGGGCCCTGCCGGTGATTCTAAGGTACTGACCCCCCAGGCATCCCCATGGACCCCTGACTTCCAGGGCTCACACCACAGCCTCTGCAGCCTCCCTCAGCCCCTGATTCCCAGAAACCCCTGTGACCTACAAGCTTCCCTCATCAGCACCAGCCCTTCCCCCTGCCCTTGGGGTAATGCCAGGGTACCAACCTGCCAGCCTCCAGTACTTCACCCCTGGGTCCTGTCTTGGGCACGGGGGTGACATGAGCCCATCTCCTTTTCTGCCACCTGCGGCTGGCTCCTTTCCTGGTGGATCTCTACACTCGTGGCTAGGAGTCCCTGGGGCCATGAGCCCTTAATCCCACACCGAGGTTCCCCAGGGCTATATGGAAAAACAGGCCCAGGCAGTGATCAGAGGAAACGTTCCAACTTTGTCATGCCCACAGTTCTGCACACCCCCGTTCCCCAAAGTATCAGGATCACACACTGTTAACCTTCTCTGGGGTGGTGGTGAAGTTGGCAGGAGGGTCAGGGAGGGCTGGGGGAGCTCCAGACTGCCGCTAACACCGCATCCCCTGCAGTCAGAGCAGGACCAGGCAGAGAATGAGGGGGAGGACAGTGCGGTGCTGATGGATCGACTTTGCAAGTACATCTATGCCAAGGACCGTACAGACCGGATCCGCACCTGCGCTATCCTGTGCCACATCTACCACCATGCACTGCACAGCCGCTGGTTCCAGGCCCGTGACCTCATGCTTATGTCGCACCTGCAGGACAACATCCAGCATGCCGACCCCCCAGTGCAGGTGAGGGTGGTGCGGGGGTCACTGTGGGGCAGCCTCTTACTTCCACCCCTATTTCTTTCCCCAGCTCCAGTATCACTGCTGCAGAGGGCTGAGCAGGGCAGGGGAGGGGAATGGCCCTCAATCCCTATGAGGACCCACCAGGGCTAGACCCTCAGGGCTTTCGTTATCTTCCATGACTGGCCTCATGACCTCTTGTCTCTGGGCTTTCAGTATCTTCCTTCCTACCTTCGCTGCTGGGTCCAGTATCCTATAGGGATAGACGGTGGGCTGGGGTCTCAGCCCTGTCTCCCCACAGATGCTGTATACCAGGAGGCCTGTGGGGCCAGAGGGACCATGGGGTAGGGGCTGTCGCTCTGCCCATCTCCCCACAGATCCTGTATAACCACACCATGGTGCAGGAGGGCTGAGGGGGAATGTGGGGCAGGGGGCCACAGGATAGGGGCTGTCTTGTACAGGAGCTGCTGGGAGACAGCACAACTGCACCATGGCCTGGGGATGCAGTGGAGGGGGGCCTTTTGGCACAGATGGGGCAGGATGATTTCTTTGTGCCATCTCCCCACAGCTCCTGTACAACACCATGGTGCAGGGTGGCTGGGGATTCAGTGTACAGAGGACTTTGGGGATAGGAGATCCATGGGGCATTGTGTGAGGGCAGTGTGAGGCAGGGGTCACCTCTCATGACATCTCCCTGCAGATCCTGTATAATCGGACCATGGTGCAGCTGGGCATCTGCGCTTTTCGGCAGGGGATGATCAAGGATGCACACAATGCACTGCTGGATATCCAGTCGTCAGGCCGGGCCAAGGAGCTGCTGGGCCAGGGGCTGCTGATGCGCAGCATGCAGGAGCGCAACCAGGAGCAGGAGAAGGTGGAGAAGCGACGCCAGGTGCCTTTCCACATGCACATCAACCTGGAGTTACTTGAGTGCGTCTACCTGGTCTCCGCCATGCTGCTTGAGATACCCTACATGGCCGCCCACGAGTTTGATGCCCGCCGCCGCATGATCAGCAAGCAGTTCCACCACCAGCTGCGAGTGGGCGAGAGGCAGCCCCTGCTGGGTGAGTGCCCACCCCTGTGTGCTTTCCCACTGGCCAGCCCCATAGCCTCCCCACACATTGCCCCCAGCCAGCATGATCACAGTGCCAGCCCCTGCAGGGTGAGTGCTCCACGGCTGGCCCCATAGCCACCCTTGTCTGGCTCAATAACAGCATGCCCCCTCCTGAGGCAGTGCCATGCATCTGGGGCCCTGTGCCCCCCCAAATGGTGATGTGACAGCCAGACCCATAGTCCCTCCCCATATGTGGTCATAGCAGCAGCTGAACCCTCAGTGCCCTGCCAGACGGGAAAGGCCCGGTGTCCTGTCCCATCCCCTCTCCCCACACTAGTCCATCCTTGTGTGTGGCTGGACAGGCGTTCAGCACCCCCAGAGGGAACAGACCTCTAGTGCCCACTCTCTGTCTCTGCCCCAGGCCCCCCCCGAGTCAATGCGGGAGCACGTGGTTGCAGCATCCAAGGCCATGAAGATGGGCGACTGGCGAACCTGCCACCGGTTCATCATCAATGAGAAGATGAATGGGAAGGTCTGGGACCTGTTTCCTGAGGCTGACAAAGTGCGCGTCATGCTGGTCCGGTGCGTGAGGGTTGGCCTGGTCCTGGAGGGTGAGCGGATGATGTTGGGTGGTGGTTCTTTGGGGTTAGGTGGAATGAGGGGGCTGTGCCCAGACAGTGTGGCTGGAGAGGGGAGCTGTGGGGGACCTGACTGAGGCTATGATTGTGGACTGGAGGCTATGGGCTGGGCCAGGAGGGAGAGCTGGCTGTAGTACAGGGGTGGAGACTGTGGCTCTGGGCTGGAGCAGGGGCCTGGTTGGTACTGTGTTGGGTGACCAGGTTTTGGCTGCGGGCTCTGGGGTGGCTGGTGAGGGGTGGGAGGGGCTGCTATACTCACCCAGGAGATTTCCCAGCTCTGGGTTTTCCTTTGCTTGTCAAAGGGTGGGGCCTAGATGGGGTGAGTGAGGCCTGTTTGATCACACCTTCTCTGTTGTGCTCCACAGCAAGATCCAGGAGGAGTCATTGCGCACCTACCTCTTCACCTACAGCAGTGTCTATGACTCCATCAGGTAAGGGCGGGACCTGGGCACCAGGGGCGGGATCTGGGTACCAGGGGTGTGGCCTGTCCCTAACCTCTCTCTCTGCCCCCCTCCAGCATGGAGATCCTGTCAGACATGTTCCAGTTGGACCTGCCCACTGTACACAGCATCATCAGCAAGATGATCATCAATGAGGAGCTCATGGTGAGGTGGGAAGGGGAGGGCTGGGGGCTGTGCTGGGTGTGGGGCAGGCTGGGGGGCTGTTGTGAGGGATATGGCCAAGCTGGGAGGTGGGGCATCTTTGGGGCACCCACATTCTCCCTGCTAACGCTGCCCTGGGCACAGGCATCGCTGGATCAGCCCACACAGACTGTGGTGATGCATCGCACGGAGCCCACGGCCCAGCAGAACATGGCGTTGCAGCTGGCAGAGAAACTGGGCAACCTGGTGGAGAACAATGAGCGTGTCTTCGACCACAAGCAGGGCACCTATGGCGGGTACTTCCGGGGTGAGTATCTGCCCCATGGCCTGCCCCTTACCCTCACTATCACACCCACTGCTCACAGGGCACCTATGGCTGCTAATTCTGGAGCATCTGCCCCATGGCTTGCCCCTTGCCCCCACTGCCACATCACGTCTACCACTCACTGGTCACCCTTCCCCTCGTGTCGGCGCTAGCTCCATCGCCAGCTCCCTGCCTCAAACCCCCAGCCCCTAGCTGAACATTTGTGGGGAGTACTTCAGGGGTGAACGAGTCTGCCACTCTGCTCGGAATTGAGGGCTGTGGCAGGGTTGCCTCCTGGTGCAGTCCCTCCCCCACTGGGATATCTAACGTCCGTTTTCCTCAGTGGTGGGTCAGGGGCTGCAGTGCTCTTGGGCCTCTGCCATCGTTGCACCATCATCCCCCCCCACACACCTAGGACCTGCTGCAGGTGGGCTGGTGTTTGTGGGCAGGGGGTGAGGAGTGCTAGTTGGCCTCCAGGGGTAGTGGGCTGATTGTCCCACAGAGTCAGACCTGCTGTGGCCTGGCTAGTCAGCCTGATGATGAGAGGTAGTGGGGCCTACTGGTGTGTGCAGTATGTGGCCTCTAGTGAGGCCTTTGGGCTGCACCATGCATGCCAGGCAGCCCTCCACCACCTCTGCAGGCCAACCAGCCAGGCTCCAGCAGGCCCCCCAGCCTCTGGGGGACAAGAGTGGCCGGCCCAGGGGTGAGGTGGGAATGCAGAGCCTGGTCTCTGCGCTGGCCCACCCTGCCCCTGGGGGCAGACTAGCTGGCCCAAGGGTGGGACAGCCTCTGGGACAGCCCACTGTGCCCCTAAGTGTCAGCAGGGTGGAGGGGCCCCACATCATGGTGTGCTCCTGGGCATGGGCCCAGTTGCCCTGTGTGTTAATCTGCCCCTGCCTTTCCTCCCCCAGACCAGAAAGATGGTTACCGCAAGAACGAGGGTGGCTATATGCGTCGGGGTGGCTACCGTCAGCAGGAGCGACAGGCCAACTACTGAGCTCCTGGACACCTGGGTCCTTGCTGGGTGCGAGGAGGGCCAGTGTTGTGTGGAGACATGTATAATAAACGATGTGAGATGGAAAGGTGATGTCTGGAATTATTGGGGGTTGGGGAAGGATGGACGGATGAGTTACCTGTGTGCCAGAGGGGGGCTGGTGAGGTAGCTGCTGAATATAGGAGTGTGGGAAACTGCCACCTGAGACTCCCTTATCTCTTGGAGGCCCCTGGTGATTGGCCCAGCTGGGCACTGCCCCCAGTAATGGTGGGGTCTGTCCCTGGCCAGAGCTTGCCCCACAAGGTCAGGTGCCAGGGCTGTTAATGAGTGACTGCCCTGGGGTCGCAGCAGCGGATTTCACCCTCTGTTAGCTCTGCCCCGTGATGGGAGTGCAGGGGGCTGGAGCTGGGTGATCTTTGCTCCCAGCCCAGCTGGGTGCAGAGGGTACAATGGTGGGGCTCTGGGGACGCTGGCTGCAGCGGGTGCGGGGAGTGATGCTGGGGTCCCCCCCGCAGCCGGTCCCCCACTGCAGCCAGCTCAGCTTTGATGGCTCTGTCTTCCGGCTCAAGAACAGCTGGGAGCTGGTGCGAGGGCTGCTGGTGTTCAGGCTGTGTGCCCTGCCAGGACTGGTGCGCCATGCCCCCTTGGTGAGTCCCCGGGCAGAGACTGCACTAGCACCTGGGTCCCCATGCCTGACACCCTACCTCACTGGGCTGGATCACCTCCACTAAGTTCCTGCCCCGCTGGCTCCTTATTGCAAGCCTGTGCCCCACACCCTGCCCACATGGTGAGCCCCTGCCTGCAGGATACCATCTCTCCCTGCTTGGGAGGGCAAGGGCGTGGTATGTGTCATGGGGTTCCTGATGTTCCCTCTCCTCCCCAGCTCCTTTCTGTGTCCCGGCGGCTGCTGGGGCAGCGGCTCTGGGGGTGTCTGCTTCGCGGCTCCTTCTATGGGCAGTTTGTGGCAGGGCAGACAGCCCCTGAGGTGGGGGTCACCGTGCAGCGGCTCTGCGCCCTGGGCCTGCGCCCCCTGCTGGCTGTGCCCATCGAGGAGGATGTGGGGCAGGACAAGGATGGGTAGGGAGAGCCATTTGGATTATGGGGAGCAGTGTGGGAACCCAGGAGGGGTTGGCTATGGGCAGTCTTTGGGGGGGTCCTGTGGAGGGGTCCTAAAGGGTGGGTTCCAAGATAGGGGTTTGGGGGGTGGTTAGGGCAGCATCCCTGATCCCTAACTACAGGGAGGGCTGGCATGAGAGAACATTGGGGGGGGGGCTGTAGAGGGTGGATGTGGGGCAGGGCTGGGAGGATCCTAGCCATCTCCCTGCATGGAAGGGTGGTATGAGGGGTAAGTGGGGGGGTCTGTTGGTTGAGGGGGCTGTGTGGGGTCCCAGCTGTCTCTCCTTGCAGGCGGGGCTGGTATGAGGGGCACTGGGGGGGCTGTGGGGAGAGGTTGGGTGTTGTGTGGTTTCCCAGCTTTCTCCCCATGAGGAGGGCAGGTATGAGGGGAGTTGGGGGGTTGCGGTATGGGGTTGGGGTCTGTGGTGAGTTCCTGCTCTCTCTTTTCACAGGGAGGGCTGGTATGAGGGGAATCGGGGGGCTGTACTGGGCTGTGTGGGGCTCTCAGCCCAGGGGGGTCCTCAGGCCATGATGCAGCTGAAGGTGACGGCCCTGATGAGTGCCCAGCTCTGTGTGAGTATGGTGTGTGTGGGGGGGGGACGGGACTGCCCCTACCCTCTTTCGTAGGGGGTTTGGTGGAGATGATACAAGCTGCCTGGGAACCTGCTACAATGATCGCAAACCATGGGGACTGGAGGCCAGACACCTGGGTCCCCTTGTTGCTGTCATCACAGACCCTCTTCTGTCCCGTGCCAATGTGTACGTCAGGGGAGCCACTGAGGGAGGCCTGGACGCAGCATGCTGACTCTGAGGTGGGAGGGGGTGAGTGGCAGGAAGGAAGGGTAGGTCGTGTGTGTGGGGGGGGAACAGCTCCCCCAACACCGCACTGAATGCTGTCTCCCCAGAGGACAGTGTCTCTGCGCCTGCAGGAGTCGGCGGGTTCATCAGAGCTGAGCATGGATGCAGTCATGGCAGTGATGGGTGGAGAGGTTAGTGATCTGCTCCGACTTCCATCCACCCCGCAAGCAGCCCCACTGCCCAGCCACGGGAACTGATGCTGCCCTGCCCCCTCCCCCCCCCACTATCACACATTGTGCCACCCCCACCATGCTCCCACCTGCCCTTTGGTCCCAGCTGGGGTTTCTCCCCAAGCAGGGTTTTGGGAACCAGCCTCAATCATGGAGCAGCTGCCAGTCCTGGGGCATCAGATCAGCCACTTCCCATGGGTCTTGCCCCTGCTCCCCCTAAGTCCAAGCCTGTTCCCCACCCTGCCTCACCCCTAGAGTGAGAACAAAGCTTTTCTGGGCATGTTGTCCCCCCAGGTGGCAAACTTCTCCTGCCTCAGCCCCATGGAGAACCAGCACCTTCAGGCCTCCCTGCTGCGCCTGGATGGGGTCACCCAGGTCAGAACTGGGGCTCCTGGGCAGTGTGGGAGAGGATGCACAATGGGGAGAGTGTCTCACTATGTCTCCTCCAGGGGGCAAAAGGGGTCTCACCACATCTCCCTGCCCCCGTGGGCTGTGTGGATGGGGTCTCACTGAGTCTCCCTTAGTGGGTGGTCCAGAGGGTGGGTGGATGGAGTCACACCCAGCAGCTTCCCTAGCACTTGAACTTAGGGGGAGATGGAAGAGGGTTGGGGTGCTCACTAAATTGGTATAACTGTTACTGGCTGACAACTGGGAGGGGGTGTTGGGAAATTCAGCGTGGTGTAGGGGGGGATGTTCAGGAAAGCCTTGTCACACTGTGGGTGGTGGGTGGATGAGGTCTCACCATCTCTCCCAGCGGGCCGTGGAGGCGGGTGTGCGGGTGCTGGTGGATGCTGAGTACACCTATGTGAACCCTGCGCTGACACTCGTCACCCTGGCACTGATGGGGCGCTGGAACCGGACCCAGCCATGGGTGTGGAACACCTACCAGTGCTACCTGCAGGTACCACCTCATTGCCGGCTGCCCTCCCCTGTACCAGCCTTGCCTGAAGGACCTGTCCTCTGACCCAGCACTGCTGTCTCTCAGGACTGCCTGGCACGGCTGAGCACAGACGTGGCTCTGGCAAAGCGCCAGGGGTTCTGTTTTGGGGTGAAACTGGTCCGTGGTGCCTACCTGGAGCAGGAGCGGCGGCTGGCACGGGATGGGGGGTATCCTGACCCTGTGCACTCCACCTGGGAGGCCACCAACCACAGGTGAGTGGGGGAAAGGACCGGAGCCCCTCTTAGCCCCCTGCTGCCTTGGCCCCAACAGGGAGCTGTGGTGCCTGAGCTCCCTGCAGACCTCATGGTTTGGTTGCATGTATGCGTGAAAGGGGGTGCAAGACGCTTGGGTCCTACTCTAAACTGGAGGAGCAATGAGCCTGGTGGGGGAGGCTGACACTGCAGGATGCGCAGTGTGCCCACACCAGCACTGTGTGAGAGTCGAGGTGTAGGACAGCTGGGTCCCGTGCCCATGCCAAGGCTCTGTATTACAGCTACCAGAGGTGCCTGAACCTGCTGCTGGAGCTGGTGGCACAGGATGGGCAATGGTGCCAGCTGATCGTGGCCAGCCACAATGAGGCCTCTGTGGACCACACTGTCCGCAGGTGAGAGGGGCGGCAGGGATGGGGCGGCCTGTGTGGTTACACTCCCAGCATGCAGTGTTCCACCTTGGGGTGGGGTGGGGAGTACAGGAGCAGGGCAGAGACCCTGGCCCTGTTAGCTGCCTCAACAGGTGCCTACTGCTTCCCGTTGCAGGATGGAGGAGCTGGGTATTGCCAAGGATGGTGGTGGTGTCTACTTTGGCCAGCTGCTGGGCATGTGTGACCACGTTTCCCTGGCCCTGGGTATGTGCCCCCTCCCCAGTGTGGCACCCACTGCAGTGCCTCGAGCCCTCCTTCCCTCCAACATGACACCCCCACTGACCATCTGTCTCCTGCAGGCCAGGCTGGCTACGCCGTCTACAAGTCCATCCCATACGGGTCAGTGGAGGATGTGCTGCCGTACCTCGTGCGCAGGGCCCAGGAGAACCAGAGCGTGCTGCAGGGCATCCGCAAGGAGCGCGACCTCCTGCGCCAGGAGTTCTGGAGGCGCCTGCTCTGCCGCCCCTGAGGGAACCACTGCCCCTGCACCTGTGTGCTGCTTGCCCCTTGCCATGAGGGGTTCTGGGGGGTGGGAAGCCTTGGTGTGACTTAGCCAACCAGTCCCCTCTGCTCCCTCTCTGCCCTGAGGGATTGTGGGAGGATGAACTGTGACATGACTTAACCCCTCCAGGTCCTGGCCCCACCCTCTTGCTCCCAGACCCCCCTTGAAGTGGGAAGGCCCCCTGATGCTGCCACTGCCCACCCAATAAAGCTAACTGCATCTCATACGAGGGTGCGTTGCCCTTCCAGAGAAGTGTGTTTTTTGATATAGGGTTTTGCTGGTGGGGGGCAGTTAGCAGAGGGGCTGGGGGCAGGCTAGTGATGCCAAGCTAAGCTGCAGTCATTCACTGAAGTGGGAGACAGTATCAAGAGTGGGGAATTAGACCCCAGGTGTCCTGGCTGGGCTCAAAGAGCCTGGGCCATGGGACTTGGCAGCCCAATTGAAGCAGTGTGGGAGCTGAGTTTTCTGGATGGGGGTGGATTGTGGAGGGTGTCTGCGGGGGTCCCCCTGCCTCTTGGGGATGGTGCTGTCCAACCGGGCCTCTTTCCTGTCCAGATCTGCCTTCTGTGGAGCCTGCAGTTCCTGAGGGTTCTGCCTCTGTCAGAACAAGAGTCACAGCCCTGCTTTCCCAGCTGAGTGCCCTTCTGGGGGTACCAGCTCCCATCCTGCCCCAGGGCACAGACTGGCTGGTGTGGGGTTAAGGGATATGGCAACTCAGCCCTCCAGGGGTGCCTGCTCCCATCTGGCTTCAGGGCATGGATGTTCTGGTTGTGGTGAGAGATGGGACATAGGGCCCTTCTCTTTTGGGAGTACCAGCTTCTGTTGGGCCCCAGGCAAGCCAGGAATGGGTTAGCCTGGCTAGGGGTTGGAGAAGAAGACAGGCCCATCTCAGTGCTCAGTATCTCATATTGAGCTGTATCAGTAGGAGTGTTGCCAACAGACTGAGGGATGTAGTTATTCTACTCTATTTGCACTGATGAGGCTGCATCTGGCATACTGTGTCCGGTTTTGGGCTCCCCCCTACAAACAAGATGTGAACAAATTAGAAAGAGTCTAGCAGAGGGCAACGAAAATGATTAGGGGGCTGGGGCACATGACTTATTAGGAAAGACTGAAGGAACTAGGCTTATTTAGCCTGCAGAAGAGAAGACTAAGGGGGGATTTGATAGCAACCTTCAACTACTTGCCAAGTTCCAAAGGGGCAGCCGTGTTAGTCTAGTAAAGCAAAAAAAGCAAGGAGTCTTGTGGCACTTAAAGACTAACAGATTTATTTATCGCATGAGCTCTTGTGGGAGAAAATCCCACGTCATCAGATGCTTTGAAGAGGGGGAACTTACAGAATGGGGTGAAAATAAATACAGGGGAGTGTAAGACGTGGGATCAGGTCATACTCCAACAGCAAATCAGAGTATATTTGTAAGGACTCAAACTCTAGGAAACAGCACATGGAGGGTGAAGTCAAATTACCTATTATAATGTGAAAAGAATCCCTAGTCACGCTTAAGTCCTGCTTTCACACAATCTAATTTGCATATTAGTTGGATTTTGGCTGTTTCTCTTTGAAGTCTTGCTGTCCTGACTTAAGCATAACTAGGGATTCTTTTCACATTACAACAGGTAATTTGACTTCACCCTCCCTCTATACTCTGATTTGTTGTTGCAGCATGAGCTGATCCCATGTCTTACGCACCCCTGCATTTATTTTCATTCCATTCTGTAAGTTCCCCCTCTTCAAAGCATCTGACAAAGTGGGATTTTTTCCCATGAAAGCTCATGTGATAAATAAATCTGTTAGTCTTTAAGTGCCACAAAACTCCTTGCTTTTTTTTGCTTCAACTACTTGAAAGGGTGCTCGAGAGAGGAGAGAGAGCTAGGCTATTCTCAGTAGTAACAGAGGACAGAACAAGGAGCAATGGTTTCAAGTTACAGCTGGGGAGGTTGAGGCTGGATATTAGGAAAAACTTTCTCACTAGGAGACTGGTGAAGCATTGGAATGTGTTGCCTATGGAGGTGGTGGTATCTCCATCTTTGGAGATATTTAAGATCTGGTTAGACAATAACCTGGCTGGGATGATTTAGTGGGAGTAGTCCTGCTTTTAGCAGTGGTTTGGACTGGATGACCTCATGAGGTCCCTTCCAACCCTATGATTCTATGATCTCACCTTCCTCCTCTGCTGCCACACCTGTGGGAAGGAAAGATAAGGCCAGGGTGAGAGGGTGAGACCTGAAGGCCAGTGGGAGTGAGTCAGGAGGGGACCAAGCGCTTACCCAGAGGGCTCCGCTCACCAGCATGACCGTTGCTAAGCCAATGCCTAGGCCCATGGCAGGCCAGCCATGCCAAACCAGCTGCGGCCTCACTGTGGGCTCTGTAGGAGACAAAATCATGGCTAAGTCAGAGGCAGGGGCTGGCCTAGCAGGAGAAGCTGCGTCACCACCCCGCTGCTCCTGGATCCTCACCTTCCAGGATGAGGGTCCAGGTGTCATTCTGCTGGTGGACAATGGTGTTGACAATGCACACATAGGTGGCATTGGAGGAGCAGGGCACAACAGCTGTGTGGGTGGTGCTAAACAGCCCCTGAGGGGTCCTGGCAGCCGGTGGGCCGACTCCGTAGTCCCTGCCAGTGCTGTCGCGGATAGTGATGGTGGCAGTGGGGTAGCCGTCCTTGGCCAGGCATTGCAGTGTCATGTTCTGCAGGGAGGGGGAGCAGGGCCTGCTCTGGAGCCAGGATAGATGATATTCACCTATGGGAGAATCATGTACAACTATACACACAAAATGACAGGGGCCAAATGAGCTGTTACCCCAATCAGGAAAAACCTTGGCAGCACTGTGGCTAGTTCCCTGAAAACATCCACTCAATGGGCAGTGGCCATCAGAAAGGCAAATGGAGTGCTGGGAATCATTCAGAAAGGGCTGGGTAAGAGAGAAGATATGCCTCTGGCTCTGCCTCTGTATGCAGCTGTGATATGCCCACACCTTGAACACAGTGAGTGGATCTGGTTGCTCCCCCTCACACTGTATGTATTAGATTTGGAAGAGCTACAGATAAGAGCAACAAAAATTATGAGGAGTGTGGAATTGCTTTCTTATGAGGCTAGCCTAGAGACGCTGGACCTGTTCCGATTGGAAAAGAGACAACTGGGGGGATAAGATGGAGGGCCATAAAATGTTGACTGTTATGGAGAACGTGAATAGGGAAGTGTTTTCTACGCCTTTGCATAACACAAGAATGCAATGAAATTACTAGGCAGCAGGTTTAAAGAAAACAAAAGGAAGTATGCTACACAACTGTGATGCAAGAGAGATTTCTCTGAATGTTGTGGGCAGGCCTCAGTTTCTCCCACGTGTTCTGTATTGTGTGTGATCATTGAAGAGACTACAAAGGGGCAGATGAGCCCCTTGGCCTTGGCTAACCTACTGTGACAGGTTACAAGTCCTGGCAGGGGGAAACAAGAAGGGGTGGCCACCTTGCCTTGGAGAGAAAAGAACTGTGGTGGGGTAGGTGATGACTAGTTAGAGGGGACAGCACCCTGTGGGGGGGTTGCATCGGGCAGAGCCTGAGATTGGGGCTCCCCCATTGGTTGCTGTTGTAACTCAATTAATCTGCTAACGAAGTCTGTCTGTGCTAGCTGGGATCCTGAGAGCTAATAAACCATCCTGACTCCCACGTTGCTGTGACTTGCTCTGACTGATAGGTGGGTGTGTGGTTCTTTGCTAGTGTGTAAGCGCACCGCAGTCATCCCATCCCAGGGGGGCTCCCTGCAGGGGCTCATGGGAATGCAAGGGTTCTGAATGCCGTGAGGGCAGATTCAGGCGTCGATTGCATTGACGTGAAGAGACATGCGGGGAGTCCACTAGAGTCCTGTCTGCCTTCACCCTGAGTGGTCCCAGAGCCACAATCCTGTGGGACTCCAGCACAACAACAACAACACAGTCAACTTGGGGGGACTCCTTGCCAGGGGATGTTGCACAGGCCAAAGTATAACAGGGTTCAACAAAGAAATCGCTAAGTTCATTGAGAATAGGGCCAGCAATGGCTGTTAGCCAGGATAGTCAGGGAGCAACCCCATGCACTGAGTATTCCCAGGGCTGTCCCTAGCAGAGATGGGGGCCCATGACACCCCCCTGTGCTGGGGGGGGATGGGGCAGGTTGACCCAGGGGCTGGCCTCCGTCCTTCCACCCCACCCTTAGGTCGTCTGTTCCAGTCCTGGGGTGTTAGCTCAGTGGCTGGGTGCTGCATACCTGTCCTGCCCTTTGTCTTCAAGGCAGCAGGGCTGGGGGAGGAGGCAGCATGGCAGTGGGGGTCAGAGAGCAGTGGTGTGGGCCCTGCTCTGCCCTGCTAGTAGTGGGGCAGTGCAGGGCCCATGGAACTGCAGGGCTCGGGGCGGTCGCCCTTGTCTCCCCCCATTAAGGATGGCCCTGACCATCCCTACCCCTACTGCCTGCTCAGAAGCTGGGAGTGGATGAGATGACAGGGGATGGATCACTCAATAACTGCCCTGCTCTCTTCATGCCTCTGGTGCACTGGGAAGGGGCTACTGTCAGCAGACAGGACACTGGCTTGGATGGTTTCACCCAGTGTGGTCAGGCTCATGTTCTTATGTGCATTGTATTGAAGCCAGATGCTAGCCGGTCCTGGGACTGTAGCAGAGCCACAGCCCTTAGAGGGGAAAAGCCCCATGACTTATTCCTCCTGCTGAGCCAGTCTCCTGCCTTGGGGCTGGATGGGAGATGCCACTGCCCCCCAGAGGGGCAAGGCCCAATGTCCCATTTACCTCTGAGCTGCAGCTCTGTCTCTGCTACACCCATGTCACCAGTTTCGCTCTTTACCCGGCAGCGGTACCTGCCCTCATCAGCCAGCGTCAGATTGCGCAGCCACAGAGTCCCATTGCCATGCTCAGGCTGCCCATCTGGGACAGAGGCGCGGCCCTGATAGGCAAAGTTGTTGTACTGGGTCAGGTTTTTCCCTCTGGCATAGGTGAAGACGCTCCTCTCGCTATCTGGCTCTGGCCCCAGCCGGCTCCAGTACAGGATCAGCCCTTTCCCAGGTGGGTAGGTGCAGTTCAGCTGTGCGATGTCCCCTAGCACAGCTTCTGTGAGGGCAGACAGCTTCACAGGCAGCTCTGCAAGGAGAGGGGGATTAGTGAGGGGTTGCGCCTGGGGTCCCCATGTCTGGGAGAGCTGTGCCTACCTGTTCCCAGGACCTCCAGAGATCTGAGCTGGCTGAGGAACAGTAGAGCAACAGTGAGGCCTGTCAGGGTGAGAGAAGAGGGGTGAGCATAGCACACTCCCAGCCCCATTCCCACCCTGCCACCCCACCCTCTGTCCTGGAGCTGGATTGGAATCAGTGCCCCCTAGAGGTGAAAGGCCCCATAGCTCTCCCCCCCCACTCACTCATGTGGCAGCTGGAGCTGTCTTATCAGTTCCAGGGGCTGTGTCCCTGCGACCGTGCCCCAAATTTTTCAGTTTTACAGATCCAGTCCCCAGCAGGCTGAGGAGAAGGGAAAGCGAAAGTGGCCCTGGGAGGCCAGTCCCCTCCCTTCATTGAGCTCTGATCTCTGAGGCTAGGCAGCCACTTTCATTTCTTCCAGCCAGTTGCAGCTGTACTCAATAACTGTGGTTCTCCCTCACTACTCCATCCTGAACAACCTCAGGCTACTGACACACGGGGGAGCTAGGGAGCGTTGCGTTGAGGATGCTGGGAGCAGGGGGTTGTCTTGAGCTGGCTGCTCGGTGTGCAGGCATTGGCTGGCACCTCCCTGCTGGGCTGGGCCTGGTGCCAAGTCCTCTTTGCTCTCCAGTCTTCAGCAGCAGCACACTGGCTAAACCCTCACTCACACCAGCACTGTCCTGTGGATCACATGGCTGGGGGCTTAAGGATTGCGAGTGTGGCGTTTTGGACTATCTAGGGTCATTGGGGTTGTCATAGTGATAAATGGGAGAGTCGTTTAGGTGCTAGGAAAACCTATCTGTCTTCTCTCTCTCTCTCAGTTCTCTTCAATAAAGACTTCTGATACAGCTGTGAATATGTTGTCCTCCTTATTGGATTATAATTCCCCTTAAAACTCCACATCTGGCGACAGAGGATGGGATATGTGATGGAGTAGCTATCCTTAACAATCCTGGCAACTTTGGAAAACCAGAATACAATGTAAGAAGCAAAACTTTATTTTACTGCTTGCATGGGGGTTGGGTGGTAGCTGTGAAAGCTGATTTGTTTGCCTAAGGGCTAGCTGGCTATTCTGAAAGCTGATCTGCCTGTTGTTAAGTAAAAGGAAGAGATAAGGCTGGCTGACTATTCTGAAAGCTGATCTGCCTGCTGTTAAGGGAAGAGACAAAGAATAACCACAAGAGGGCATCATGGCTTTACTTACTACCCCCTTTGAAGCATATGATTGTTCGGCTGATTCGTGGCAGACATATACAGCCCGATTTCAAAATTTTGTAATAGCAAACGACATAACTGATGAGAAGAAGGTACCAGTTTTTCTAACTGTCATTGGAGTTAAGACATAATTTGCTATGTGATTTGCTTTATCCGGAGAAGCCAGAGAAGAAACCTTACGGGGACCTAGTGGAAGTTCTGGGAGCACATTTTTCCCCAAAGCCACTAGTAATCGCAGAGAGGTATAGGTTCTACCAAAGGAACCAAGAGGAAGGTGAATCAGTTGTACAATTTGTAGCAGCTCTGCGGAAGCTGGCAGCACATTGTGACTTCAAGAACATGTTAGAGGAAATGCTGCGTGACAGGCTGGTGTGTGGCCTGCACAGTGAATCAACACGAAAACGCCTATTGACTGAAGGTCAACTCACCTTGCAGAAGGCTGTGGAAATTGCAGTCTCCATGGAACGCGTCACCCAAGACATGCAACAGATCGGGGTCAGTGTCCGTAAAGTATCCCTACAATCTGCCCCCAGGGCACGGGGGAGACAAGAACGTTACCGGTGTGGGAAGCAGGACCACCTCGCATCAGAGTGCCGGTTTAAAGAACTACTGTGTCGACAATGTGGTAAGAGAGGGCACATTGAACGTGCCTGCAAACAAAGGAAGGGTGAGCCGAACAGACGTGGCAGACCTGACAAAAATGGGCCGTTGGGTTGGCGGACTAAGAGGGAAATTCTGCATGCAGTAGAGCAGAATACAGGTGATCATAGTGATACCCAATTGGAAGATAAAGATTCCATCCATGTTTTGTCTATAACAGCTGGCCCACGTAAATTCTGGGTAACACCTGTGTTGGAAGGCAAACCTACACGCATGGAACTGGACACTGGCGCAGCAGTTTCATTAGTTTCTAACGTTGTGTATGAGAAGGACTTTAGACATCTGCCACTTAAGCCGACAGTAGTCGTTTTGAAGACATATACTGGAGAGACTGTTCCCCTGTTGGGTGCTATTGATGTGAAAGTAGAACTCAATGGACAGACCACAAAGCTACCACTGTTTGTGGTAAAGGGGAATTACCCAGCCCTAATGGGAAGATCTTGGATCAGGAAAATCCAACTCGATTGGTCACAAGTGCATCAACTGACTAAAGAAGAAATGAATCTAGCAGCGGTACTTACGAAACATGCTGCTGTTTTCGGTGAAGACTTAGGCAGTATGAAGGGAATCACTGTGAAATTAAATATAAAGCCTGATTGCCGACCAAAATGTTTGAAGGCCAGGATGGTGCCATTTGCCATCAGACCCAAGATGGAAGAAAACTTGGAGCGGTTAGTCAAAGAGGGAGTTTTGGTGCCAGTTACTCACAGTCAGTGGGCGACACCCATTGTCCCAATAGTGAAGAAGGATGGCTCCATTCGGATTTGTGGAGATTTCAAGGTCACTGTCAACCCAGTGTTATGTGCAGAACAATATCCTCTTCCCCGCATTGAGGACATCTTTGCAGGTCTGGCTGGAGGACAAAAATTTAGCAAGATTGATTTGAGTCAAGCGTACTTACAGATGCATGTTGAAGAAGAATCTCAAGAATTGTTGACAATTGTAACACATAAGGGGTTGTACAGATACTGTCGTTTACCTTTTGGCATTACTTCAGCCCCAGCTTTGTTCCAAAGGGCAATGGATCAGATTTTGAGTGGTTTATCAGGAGTACAGTGCTATCTGGATGACATCCTGGTCACGGGCAAAAATGAGGAGGAACACCTCACGAACTTGGAAGCTACTCTGCAAAGACTGGAAGAGTATGGTCTGCGTGTTCACCGAGACAAATGTAAGTTTTTCCAGCCCTCAGTTGAATATTTAGGACATATAATTGATGCTGATGGTCTCCATAAGTCTCCAGCCAAGGTTAAGGCTATTGTGGATGCTCCGCTACCTCAGAACGTAAGCCAACTTCACTCTTTTTTAGGCTTATTAAACTATTATGGCAAGTTTATTCCACAATTAGTGACACTCCTGAAACCCCTACATGAGCTTCTGGGGCCGAAAAAGGCCTGGAACTGGACCGAAGCCTGTGATATTGCGTTTAATGAAGCTAAACGCTCACTGGTAAACTCTAAGGTTCTGACACATTTTGACCCATCCTTGCCCCTACAGTTGGCTTGTGATGCCTCCCCTTATGGAGTTGGGACTGTATTGTCACATATTATGCCTTCTGGTGAAGAGAGGCCTATTGCGTTTGCTTCACGCTCCTTGTCCAAGGCCGAAACCAACTATGCCCAAATTGAATGCGAAGCACTGGGCATTGTTTCTGGCATCTGGAAATTTCACCAGTACCTGTGGGGAAAGAAGTTCACACTTCTCACTGACCATCGACCCCTGACATCAATTTTGGGGCCACACACAGGCATCCCACATTTGGCTGCTAGTCGGATGCAACGATGGGCATTGATACTTTCTGGATACACATATGAAATCAAGTACAGGCAATCCTCTTTGCATTGCAATGCTGATGGCCTTTCAAGGCTACCCTTACCGGCACACCCTCAGGATCAGGGCCAGGAAGGAATCTTTTACTTTGAACAGGTGGAAAACACATCCGTCACGGCTACTCAAGTGAAGAAAGCAACACGGGTTGACCCAGTACTCTCACGAGTTATGGATTTCGTGATGCATTGAACATTCTTACCTGACTCTCAGGTCTCTCCTGACCTCCGCCCCTATGTGTCTAGGAGGACAGAGTTATCGACCCAATCCGGGTGTTTGTTGTGGGGTATGCGTGTCATTATCCCACCTTCATTAAGACCACGTTTGTTGGAACAGCTCCATTCAAGTCACTGCGGCTTAGTGCGCGTGAAAGAAATTGCACGGAGCTATTTCTGGTGGCCGGGCTTAGAGCGTGCCATTGAAGAAACGGCTAGAGCTTGTACCTCGTGCCAGAGCGTCCGGAACACACCGCAGTTGGCACCTCTTCACCCATGGAATTGGCCCGAAAGGCCATGGCAACGTATCCATGTTGATTTTACTGGCCCGTTTGAAGGATGTATGTTTCTGATTGCTGTGGATGCCCATTCCAAATGGCCAGAAGTCTCTGTAATGCGGTCCACTACTACAGAAGCCACTATTCAGACCCTGCGTGGCTTTTTTTAGTTGTAACGGTCTTCCAGAACAGCTGGTGAGCGACAATGGACCACAATTCATTTCTCAGGATTTTGAAACTTTTATGAAGACCAATGGAATACATCACATCAGGTCAGCACCGTATCATCCTTCCACCAATGGACTTGCTGAAAGGTTTGTACAGACTATGAAGCAAGCTCTAAAATCCGCAAAGGGACGTTCTCCTCTTCATAAGTGTCTGGACAACTTCTTGTTGTCCTACAGACATACTCCACAGGCTACAACTAAGGCATCTCCAGCTTTTCTTATGATGGGATGGCAGTTGCGCTCTTGCTTTGATTTGTTGAAACCACGAGACACACGGCAAGTGGTTCAACGCCAACAGCAGGACCAGGTCAGCAGACATCCACCAAGAACAAAGGGCCAGACCTTCAGTATTGGACAGCCAGTTCTTGCTCGAAACTACACTTCAGGAGCTAAATGGGTCCCAGCAACGGTCATTGCCCAGACAGGACCTGTTTCCTACTCTGTCCAGACAGCGAGTGGCCCAGTTTGGTGACGGCATGTAGATCAGCTGCTTCTTCGTCATATCCACCCAGAAGATGCATCTCCAGCAGACATATCTGACTTCACCCTTACTGATGATACAACATCAGAGCATGAAACAACTGTTTCTGTCTCTCCTGCTCCAGCCACCCCTTCAACGCCTTCAGCCTCCCTGGACCAACTGGACACAACATCCTCTCTGGTTCCGGCGACTTCCCCAGTACCTGTGATCCCACCACCACCAATACCACCTTGTGGGGTGGGCATACCAGAAGTTCACCGTAATCCACCTCGTGACAGAAGGCCTCCTAATTGGCTGGATCTTTAGCTAGTGGTGACCCCCTCGTCATGGGGCAGAATAATTCCCCGGGGGTTCGCCGGAAGTGGGGCAGTCTACCCTCATCTCCTAGCTTACTTCTTATTCTTTCTGGGGGGGGGGTTTATTCGGCGGGGGGGGTGTTCATTAGAGGGGGAGGAATATGTGGTGTTTTGGACTATCTAGGGTCATTGGGGTTGTCATAGTGATAAATGAGAGAGTCGTTTAGGTGCTAGGAAAACCTGTCTGTCTTCTCTCTCTCTCTCAGTTCTCTTCAGTAAAGACTTCTGATACAGCTGTGAATATGTTGTCCTCCTTATTGGATTATAATTCCCCTTAAAACTCCACAGAGAGCAGTAAGGATGGCCTGGATTTAAAAACCTGATGGTTTTATACTGCTGTCACCAGTTACCTGTCCCCCTACTCAGGGACATGTGAACTCTGCTGGTACCTGCACACATCAAGGGCTCCCACCTGGCTCATTGCACAGTCTGCCCAGCACTCCTGGCCTGGAAAGCCCCTGCACTTTTGCAGCGCTGACAAGAGCTGCTTTGGCAGTGAAGTCTATGATGTGCCTGGTAATCTGACAGGGAGTACATTAGTGAGATGAGCTGGTGTCCCAGGCCATGGCATACTAGCCGTGTCCCCTCCTGCTTCCCTGGGGTTTGACTCATCCTTGTTAAGCGAGTGATGCTGGTCTGGCCATGCAGGGCTGTGTCTCCCTGAATCCCAGGCAGCTGTGTGCTGGCAGAGTGGAGTGTGTGTAAGGAAGGTGCCTGTGTGGACCTACTCGGGGTTCCTTTGGGTGTGCCGTGCCGATGCATGTCTGAGGGTTGCGTGAGTCGCTAGCGTGTGAGGGCCAATGAGGTGTGATACTGTGATGATGAAGAGGGGCTATATGGCACTATAGTGAAAAGTGGTTCATGAATGACCTTTTTCATAGATTATCACACAAAGTTGGCTACTGCTCTGGGGCCAATACCATTCAACATATTCACAAATGATCAGGTAAAAGGGGTGAAGACTGAGGTAGCAAGTTTTGCAGATGGTACAAAATTACTCAAGATTAAATTGGATTATTATTAATTTTGGATTATTAAATCCAAAACAGACTGTGAAGAGTTTTACAAGGGATCTCACAAAACTGGATGACTGGACAACAAAATGGCAGCTGAAATTCAATGTTGATAAATACAAAGTAATGCATATTTGAAAACAGAAACCCAATGATACATACAAAATAACATGGTCTAACTTAGCTATTACCACTCAAGAATGAGACAGACTCATAGTCTCTAACATCAGATAGGACCAATATGATGGTCTGGCCTCCTGCACAATGCAGGACACAAACCCTCACCCACTCACTCCTGTAATAAATCTCTAACCTCTGACTGAGTTATTAAAGCCCTCATGTCATGATTTAAAGGCTTTAAAGTACAGAGAATCCACCAGCAAGTGAGCCATCCTGTGCCCTATGCTACAGAGGAAGGTGAAAATCCCCCCACAGCCCTTGCCAATCTGCCTTGGGGGAAATGTCCTTCCCGAAGTCTGACTCCAAATATGGTGATCAGTTAAATGATCAGCATATGAGCAAGCCTCACCAGATATTGGAGTCTATTGTGGATAATTCTCTGAAAAATTTTGTTCAGTGTGTGCACAAAAGCTAATGGCATGTTAGGAAGGAACCATTATGAAAGGAAATGGATTTCGTAAGACAGAAAATATCATAATGCCACTATATAAATCCAGGGGACGCTGACATCTTGAATACAGCATGCAGATCTGGTTGCCCAATCTCAAAAAATTGAATTGGAAAAGGTACAGAGGAAGGCAATTAAAATGATTAGGGGTATTGCACAGCTTCCATCTGAGAAGAGCAGACTTGTCCAACCTGTGGCCCGGGAGCCAGAACTCAGCCCACCAAGGGCTTTCTTTCAGCCTGCAGCATGCTCCCGCAAGAGCCTGGGAGCTGGGGCTGGCCAGGGCCCTTGTCAGTTTCCCATCCTGGGCACAGCTACGGGGAGGAGTGGCCTGGTCAGATGGCTGTTCAGGGCCTGGATTCAGCCTGTTTGGTTGGGTGGGAGGGGAAGAACTGAATCAGCCAGCAGTAGTGGCAGCAAGCTCCATCACGAATGGAGGGGAGGGGAAGAGCTGAGCCTGTCACCAGCAACAGTGTGCTTGGTTGAGTGGGAGAAAGAGAGCTGAACCATAGAAGGAGAGCAAAGTCAAAGCCTGCTGGGCGTGGGGTGGGTTGGGGAAGGAAAGCTGAGCTAGCAAGCTGCTATGTGGTGGGGGTGTGTGTATGTGAGCTGAGCTGTCATTGTGCTCAGTCTGGTGTGGAGGTAGAACTAAGGCTGGGGACAAGAGGAATCCAGGGAAGGAGAGCAGTGCTGACGGGGGGTGATCAGAATACAGGGGAACAAACACAGGACAAACTGGCAGTTCTGGGAGGATGAAGGGGCAGGGAAGCAGTGTGGCTCTCAGGAAGTAGCTGAGTCCTGCCACCCAGCTGCTTTGCTCTTCCCACCTCACCCTTCTCCTCCTCCCCTCCTCTGCCATGCTCCCCTATCCTGCCTCGGAGTCTTATCCAGAGCTATCAAAACATGCCCATTGATTCATTGTGCTGTTTGGCAGCACACATTGCTGCAAACAGCTTTTCCAAGCATGAAAAACATCAAAACAGATGGATATCTATCTGGAATATTACATCAAGTGTGCGGGCAGACATTGATAATTTGTGTAAGCAAAAGCAATGCCAGATATCACACTAATCATTATGTTAGTAAAGTTTATTAATAAAGATCAATTTGTATGTCTTATCAAAAAATTTCTCACCAGCCCCTGACTGAGAAAAGAATTACAATGTGGCCCCTCACCCGAAAAGGTTGGACACCCCTGGAGAAGAGCTTAAAAAAACTGGAATTCTTCAGTTTGGAAAAGAAATGACCAAAGCTGGATATAGAGGTCTATAAAATCATGACTGGCCTGGGGAAAGTGAATAAGGAAATGCCATTTAATATTTCACGTAACACAAGAATTAGGTGTTCCCAATGAAATTAATAGGCAATAGGTTTAAAACAAACAAAAGGAAATATTTCTTCCCATAACACAGTCAACTTGTTTAACTCTTTGCCAGCAGAGGTTGTGAAAGCCAAGACTATAACAGGATTCAAAAAGGAATTAGATAAGTTTAAGAATATGTCCATCAATGGTATTAACTGGTATGGGCAGGGGTGGATGCAACACCATGCTCTGAAATGTTCCAAGTCTCCTTCTGCCAGATGGTGGGACCAGAGGTTCAAGTATGCCGCAATGCCCTGGAATGCCCATTATTTTAATGGGCTCAGCATTCCGGGGCCCCTAAAAATAGAACGTGGAACCAGAACGCTGCATTCCGGAGCCCACCATTGAAAAATAGATGTTGAGAGATAGATAGCTTCGTGACTGCCTGTTCAGTTCATTCCCTCTGAAGCACCTGGCATTGGCATCTGATGAAGTGGGATTTTCTCCCATGAAAGCTCATGTGATAAATAAATTTGTTAGTCTTTAAGTGCCACAGGACTCCTTGCTTGTTTTGCTGAACTAGACTAACATGGCTACTGTAGTGCTGTAGGGGGAAATTATAATCCATAATGAGAGGCAGGATATTCAGAGCTGTGTAAGGAGTCTTTATGGAAAGAGAACTGAGAGAGAGGGAACCAGACAGACAGCTAAACAGCCCTCCCATTTATTACTATGACAACCCTAATGTCCCTAGGTAGTCCAAACCACCACATATTCCTCCCCCTCTAATAAAAAAGGTCTCCCTCCCCAGAAACAATAAAGCCCTCCCCTCCCCTGGAAAGAATAGGGACTAAACTAGGAGATGAGGGTAGACTGCCCCATCTCCAGCAAACCCCCAGGGAATTATTCTGCCCCATGAAGAGGGGGTCACCACTAGCTAAAGGTCCAGCCGATTAGGAGGCCTTCTGTCTCAACGTGGATTACGGTGAACTTGGGGTGTGCCCACACCACAAGGTGGTATTGGTGGTGGTGTGACCACAGGTACCGGGGAAATAGCCGGAACGGGAGACGATGTTGTGTCCGGTTGGTCCAAGGAGGCTGAAAGCGTTGCAAAGGTGGCTGGAGCAGGAGAGACAGGAACACTGGTTTCATGCTCTGATGTTATATCATTTGTAAAGGTGAAGTCAGGTACGTCCATTGGAGATGCATCTTCAGGATGGGTATGATGGAGCAGCAACTGATCTACATGCTTTTGCCAAACCAGGCCACCCGCTGTCTGGGCAGAGTAGGAAACAGGTCCTGTCTGGGCGATGACAGTTGGTGGAACCCATTTAGCTCCTGAAAGATAGTTTCGAGTGAGAACAGGCTGCCCAATACTGAAGGTGTGGTCCTTTGTTCTCGGTGAATGTCTGCTGACCTGGTCCTGTTGTTGGCGTTGAACCACTTGCCATGTGTCTTGTGGTTTCAACAAATCAAAGCAAGAGCGCAAATGCCATCCCATCATTAAAAAAGCTGGAGATGCCTTAGTCATAGCCTGAGGAGTGTTTCTGTAGGACAACAAGAAGTTGTCCAGATGCTTCTGAAGAGGTGAATGTCCCTTTGCAGATTTTAGAGCTTGCTTCACAGATTGTAGGAACTTTTGAGCGAGTCCATTGGGGGAAGGATGATATGGCGCTGACGTGATGTGATGTATTCCATTGGCCTTCATAAAAGTTCCAAAATCCTGAGAAATGAACTGTGGGCCATTGTCACTCACCAGCTGTTCTGGAAGACCATAACGACTAAAAAAGTCACGCATGGTCTGGATAGTGGCTTGCGTAGTAGTGGACTGCATTACAGAGACTTCTGGCCATTTTGAATGGGCGTCCACAGCAATTAAAAACATACATCCTTCAAATGGGCCAGCGAAATCAACATGGGGTAATTCTTCAGCTTTCTAAACAAGATGTACAGCAAAGAGTAAGTGCCATTCATACCCTGAAGTTTGAAACTCCTTACGTGGGAGCCAGGGAGTGCATGGTGCCAAAATGTCCCTTCTATAACTAGATAAAGCTGTGGAGGTGAAAAATCTAAAAATCAGTGTATATTTCCTGAAAGCTGGAGTGGATGTTACTTAAGTGGAGTGACTGAACAGCGAGAGTGTTTGAGCATGCGAACCCTGTGCCTTCAAAGAACCTGGAACATGTTTTCTCCAGAAACCTGTAAATTACAACAATTCATAACAAAACAAACAAGGAGTCTTGTGGTGCTTAAAGACTAACAAATATATTGATTGAATGAGCTTTCATGGGAGAAAACCCCATTTCATCAGATGCTTTGAAGAACAATTCACAGAAATCTTAGAGATGTAATGGAGATATCAGGTAAGTACTTGTTTTAAATATAGTAACAGCCAAAAGACTGGGAATCAAAGGCAGCCATGAGATTATTCTCTTCACTATGCACCCTAATCTGTCCATCAGAAGAAACCATAATGCACTGAAGTGATGTGGTATTTTGGTAGAGATTTTCTCTTAAGTTGAAATGTAGCCCCAAAATGATGGGGGAGGTAAAGATACAAGGGACTGAAAATAGGCTTTTAAGAAATACTGTAGCCTTATCTTAAAGCAGCTAGAAGCCCATTGTTTTGATTTCGCCTGTGTTTAGCATCCTTCTTGTAGCAGCATTTTCCTGAAAAGAGATGCCTGGAATCTTTTTTTGATTTTTAAAATTTCAATAGAATTTACCCCTCTGGAACCATCAAGACATCTTAAATGCTGCCAATATCCAAAGGGGTAGCCATGTTAGTCTATTCCAGGAAAACAAAACAAAACAAGGAGTCTCCCACGAAAGCTCATGCGAAAAATAAATCTCTTAGTCTTTAAGTGCCACACGACTCCTTATGTATCTTAAATGCTGTCAGTGATAATTAGCTGGCTTCCCTGTGAACTGTAACTCTGCATGTAGAACACAGGAGATGAGGGTATTAGGCAGAATTGTGACACCTAGGATCCGGATTGAATATAACTTTTGTCTTGGGTTGTTTGAAAGCCATGGCTTAGTTTCTTTTGATTGTATAGCAATTTGGGTAAACTTTAAATAAATTGGGTGATTTTAGTAATAAAAAACAACTTTAAATAGTTTATATTAATTTTTCATTGGTATAGATTTTTCAATAATTTTTGTTGCACGAGTTTGCATGCAAATTTTATTCAGAAAAAGTTTTGCACACAGGTCGAAAATTTTGCACACAAGCCGCCAAACCTTAGAGGGAACATTGCCCTGAACCCTGACCCACCTCATGTGACGTGGAAGAGCTACCTCTGGCTGCTGAGGACCCCAAGCCTCTGCCTGTCTCCTGTGACTTGGAGGAGCTACTCCTGGCTGCTGAGGACCCCGTGCGTTTGCCCACTTCCTGCAACCTGGAGGAGTTATCCCTCACAGAAGAACCAGAAGGACTCCCCAACTTACCACTGCCTGACGAAATGGAGGGGTTTTATAATCTACCCCTGGGGGACTACCCTGAGGAGACGGACGATGAGGTACAGCTAGAGCTGGGGACCAGGGCTGACCCAGGGGAGTGTGGGACTCAACCCTCAGTGGGGAGCCACATCTCAGGGGCCGCGTGTTGTGGCCAGGACCCCGCTAACCCCTGCAGTGAAGCCTCAGGTCCCATGGGCTACCCCTCAAGGTCAGTGTGTTGCAGCCAGGACCCCACTGACCCCTGCACAAAAGCCCCAGGCCCTTTCAGGGACCTGAGCTGGGGCACAGTGGAGTGGAGTGACCCCATGCCCACACTGATCCCTTCCCCTAACCCGAGCACCCTCGCGGTCTGTGAACCCTGTGGTGATAATGTCCCTTCCTAGACACCCTAAAAGACATTATTTGTGACTTTGATTGTACCTTGCCAAGAGGCTAAAGACTTGGACCCAACCCCACACAGGGCTGAGGGTTGTGTGACTTTGCCCAGCCAAGGCGCCAGAGACTTGGTAGCCCCGCCCTACACCGGGCTGGTGGCTGGGTAGCCTTGCCCAGAACAAGGAGCTAAAAACTTGAAGGTCTCAGACCTGAGCAGGGGCTGGAGACCCCGGCAGGCTGCCCCTCCCCCTCAGGAGGGTAAGGGGGCCTGTTACAAGGTGTCACCCAGAAGTTACGTGGGCCGGATGTTATAGACAAAACATGGAGGGAATCTTCATCTTCTGATTGGGTATCACTATGATCACTTGTATTCTGTTCTATTGCACACAGAATTTCCCTCTTAGTCCGCTGAACCAATGGCCCATTTTTCTCAGGTCTGCCTCTTCTGTTTGGCTCATTCTTCCTTTGTCTGCAGGCACGTTCAATGTGCCCTCTCTTACCACATTGTCGATGCAGTAGTTCCTTACGCCAGCACTCTGATACAAGGTGACCCTGCTTCCCACACTGGTAACACTCCTGTTTCCCTGATGCCCTGTGGGTAGGTTGTGGGGATACTTTAGGCATGCTGACTGTGATCTGTTGCATGTCTTGGGTGATGCTTTCCATGGAGACTGCAATTTCAACAGCCTTCTGCAAGATGAGTTCAATAGGTGTTTCTATGTTGATTCACTGTGCAGGCCATGCAACATTTCCTCTAACATGTTCTTGAACTCACAGTGTGCCGCCTGCTTCCTCAGACCTGCTACAAACTATACAACTGATTAACCTTCACCTTGGTTCCTTTGTTAGAACCTATACCTCTCTGCAATTACTAGTGGCTTCGGGGACAAATGTGTTCCCAGAACTTCCACTAGGTCCCTGTGAGGTTTCTACTCTGGCTTCTCTGGATAAAGCAAATCACATAGCAAACTATAAGTCTTAAATCCAATGACTGTTAGAAAAACTGGTACCTTCTTTTCATTAGTTATATCATTTGCTATTACAAAATTTTGAAATCGGGCTGTAAATGTTTGCCATGAATCTGACGAATTGTCAAATGGTTGAAGGGTTTTAGTAAGTAAAGCCATGATGCCCTCTTGTGGTTATTGTTTATCTCTTCACTTGTACTTAACAGCAGGCAGATCAGCTTTCAGAATAGCCAGCTAGCCCTTAGGCAAACAGATGAGCTTTCAGAGTTACAACCCAACCCCCATTCAAGCAGTAAATAAAAGTTCTCCTTCGAGCACTGCTCACATCATTCAGTTCTTCTTCAAGTGTTGCTTGGATACATTCAGTATGAGGTGTCTAGGTGCCACAGCACACGATTGACCTGAACTTCTTTTAGCCTTAGCCTGTCAAGACAGGGCTGGTAGCCACTTCCCCCTGGCCATATATATGGCCCCAGCCCTGCTCCTCCCCAGTTCCTTTTTCTCCGCCCTCAGCAACAATTATGGAACAGCCTGTTCTTGCTTTATGCAAGGGCCTGTCTCTTTGTTTGACCTCCTGGAAGATCTGCCTGCGGACTTCACTGGCGCTCCCATCGTGTCCTTCCAACAGAAACCTGAACACGTTGGGAGGGTTTCTTAATGCCTGTGTGAGCTTCACTGGGTGTATTATGCTCTATTTGCAGGTCTTAAGTGAATGACTCAGCAGGGAGCGAAGGCTGCATAGTGCACCTGGGAATGGGCCCTGCAGCTGACACCAGGAATTTGCCGGCTCCACTCACCAATCTCCGGCTCTGAAGAAACACCGCAACCAGAGCCAGCACCGCGTGCTTGGTCGGCACTGGAGCGCTCTCGACGCCGCTCTCCAGCTATGAATACAGCTGTGATCGGCCTCCAACTTGGCACTGTGTGCTCGGTTGGCACCGGAGCCCTCTCGGCGCTGCTCTCCAGCTATGAATACAGCCACGATCGGCCTCCAACTCAGCACTGTGTGCTTGGTGGACAGCGGAGCCCTTTCGGCCCCGTTCTCCAGCTATGAATACAGCCGCGATTGGCCTCTAACTTGGCACCGTGTGCTCAGTTGGCATGGGATCTCTTGATGCTGCTCCCCAGCAGAATCCAGGTAAGCGCACTTGGGACCAACTCCAGCACCAAGTGCTAGCGCCGTGTCTGGCACTTCCCTTCGGGGTGAAGCCTATCATGGCGCCAACCACACCGGAGGCCTTTGAAGTGACAGAAGCCCTCCAGCCCCCACCGCAGGCTGCCGAAACACGTGGTAAGTCCGTCTTCTTCCTTCCTCCACTTTACCCAGCACCAGGGGGAGCCACTCATTACTTGGCTCCGCGCCACTGTGCGACTACGAGCTCCAATGCCTACGGCACAGACAACCTTGCCTTGGCACTACAAGAGATCTGAAGTGCATTCCTCAGGCCTGGCCCCTTATTGAAGGGTCCACGGCACCGGTTCTTCCCGGCACTGCACTTGAAACTGGCTACCTCCTACTGAGGGCCTGCAAAGGGAATCCCTACTCGGTGCCATGGCCCTGGTGAGGGCACCCCAGTATTGCGTTGTCCCTTCTCCCAGTTACAGCTGAACAGGGACCAGGGTCCTACAGAAGAGACCCTACCGCACTTGAATACCTTCACCAGGCCACTGTCTGCCTGGGTCAGGGTCACACCCCTCGAGGGAACCCAGAACACCCTATTTGACCTGGGGTTAAAAACTCTCCGGCTGCCATTATATTCCCCACCCCCATACTCATGCCCATGACACTGCTGGGACACGCTGGCAGAGCCTACTGATTCATCTGGGGTCCTCTAGGAGTCCCAGAAGGTTTGACCTCCTGGCTAAAAAAAAAAAAAAAAAGCCTACTCAGTTTTCAGCTTTTTAGCTGAGGGATCCTGGCAATCAGGCCATGGTTAAAAGATTCCCCAGACCTCTGGGATGCTATGAGGAGTTTCAGCAGCCTCTTCCCATAAGAATACTTGGGGAATTTGAATGCCTTCGTCAAGGAATGTGCCCTGGCATCTCACCATGTCTTTATAGTGGCTTTCGATGCCTCGAACACGGCTACCCGTGGCATTGCTAGGGCCGTGGTTACACGCGGGGCAGCCCGGCTTCAGGATTTTGACCTTTCCCAGGACTTACAGTAGGCCATATTAGACTTCCCCTTATAGGGGCAGTCTCTCTCTCTTTACCTGTCCACTGACTCCATGATCTATGGCGTCTATGTACAAAGGTCAGCACTCAGAGCCCTGGGTACACTCACTCCGCAGGTACCTCAACATCCCCAGTCAATCGCGACCCCTTCAACGCATGGGGGAAGTGTCCTTGTTGTACCCCCCCCCCACATAAACAAAATGGCTATCTTCACGAGCCTTTGGACTACAGGTCCCCTTGCCTCGTTATAGGTGATCAACCCCAACAGGGTTGCTCTCCCTCCATAAGAACCCTTGAACTTCAGAGCGGAAACCCAAACGCTTTCACTAAATGCCCCCTCACAATCAGCCTTGGGATACCTCTTCCTCCTCTCCGGGAACAGTGTGCCTCCCTTTTCCCTTCCAATACCCTTCGGGTCAAGTAAGGGCCTGGCTACTGGAGAATTCTCCTCACGCACATTTGCTTCCAGACGCATAAGCCCTGGAGCCTCGGTGGGAACCGGGAGGTCATAGAGGCACGTGAAGCGGGCACATCATGCCCTGCAAAAAAACAAAAACAAACCCTATAGCCCTCTGGGTCAAGGGCAGGATGCCTATACTTCGGCAACTCCTTCCCAGTTGGACACACTGAAAGGGGACGCTCCCATGTCACTACCCCAAGAGCATTCCTCATCCATGTCGGCTTGCAATGGATCGGGGGGAAGCTATTGCAGGATGATGCACCCCATCCCCTAGGTGATGGGTAAGAGGAGAAGCTCATCCCCCTTTGCCCTCTATCTTCTCCTGCCTTACCCCCCAGGCAGTGTCCCCTTTATATCAGGGCCATGCTCTTCAGACTCATATTAGGCTTTTGCCTGTGAGATCTTCAAGTCTCACTGTAGGGGTTTTTGCCTTTTCAGCCCCTACCCCTCCTTCCCAAGGATCTTCACCACTTTACACTGGTTCTTCTGCCCATGAGCAGACCCCAGTTTAGCCGTTGACTGGAACCTCCTCTGCTCTGGCGCCTCTCTCTACCAGGCAAAGGTTGCTTCCCCTGTAAGCTCTAGACAGCTGTCTAGGAGCTGTCCTGACCTCTCTATTGCACCCCTCTCCTCCCTAGAATTGCTACGAAGGGAGATAGTAGGGGATAGAACTCCTAACCATCATCAGCACTCATACATCTGAGTGAGCCATTTGAGGACCTGTGTTTTCCAGCTGAGGGTAGTTCCTCTGAAGAACTCTGGCCCAGGGAAACTTATAGCCCTTAAAGGACTGGAAAGCCTCATGCCTTATGGGTAACGTTTTTCATAACGTTCCCTCTTGCCCCTCCGTGTTCCTTAAAGGACACAGCAGTTCTCTCTTGTCTTCCCTAAGTAAGGGTTGCCTTATGCTTCCCTCCTCTTCCCGGGATCCTTCCCTTCTCCTTCCTACCAACAAGGACCTGCCCAAGCCTTAACCCTTCCAATACGTGGGGTGGCACACCAATAATACTCCTTCCCTTGGAGCAGGCGTTACATACCACATCCAACTTGTGTCCAGTGTTCCCTCTAATTTTTCATAGGCTGTGTGCACAAAAAATTTCTTTTGTACAAATTTTTGGAACCAGTGTCCAAATTTGTGCGTGCTCCAGTGAGTGTGGTCAAACTTGTGAATGCAACACAGTAAGTATATATGATGCAAATAATATCTAAATTTTATTTTGATATGATGATGGAAATGATTTTACAAATTACAAAACCTTATTTGAAACACGCTACTTGGAATCGCCTTCTTAAAGTAGCATAAAAATATTAGTGCTGTTGAATTTTTTTTGTGCGCGCTTGATTTTGTTGTGTGCGTGGGTCTCACAACCTGTGTGCGCGCGCACACACGCACAGCTTAGAGGGAACATAGCTTGTGTCTTGCCTAAGGTGTCGCCATTCTTCTCATCAGGACCTATGCAAGGTCCCTCGTAGTTGGCCCTTTGTAGCCGGGACCCAACACCTGCACCTGCTGCTAGAATGAGTCATCCAGCTATGTTATGAAGGTTGACTGCCTCTCCATAGAAGTGAGAGATGAGAATACCTTCTGAGCTGCATGCCCTTTCCAAACACTGATTCTGGAGTTGGAGGCATAACCTTTGAGGTGGACCTGACCCATCTGCAGAGATGGCCAGATACCCCTTCCCGTGATTCGGCACACCTCTCCCTACGTGAGTCCGCATACTGGAAGAGTAGGGTACAGGGGCAGGGGACAGAAATGCACACCAAGTGCTGAAGTTGCATAAGCCCTCCCCCCCCAGAACCCCATGATGTTTTCATCACCCCTACCTCAGGTCATTTCCACCCTTTTTGGTTGGGGACAACCTAACATGGGGAATTCAATCACTTTTCTCCTAGTTTCTCTCCTGATACTAGGATGGGTGTTCCTAAAGGCTCTCTTTTACTACAATAACCTGCTTAAGGGTTACCTCTAAAGAAGGGCCCTTCTGAGATGTCCACTTCTCCATTTATGATGATCTCCTGAAGTAGTGTCTCTGACGTTTCCGGGCCCCAGAAGTGGGTCTGCCAAGCATCTAGGACTTATTCCGTGGCCCTCCCTCCAGGGCCTCCATCCACATGCATCAATGGATGGAGGGGTAGGGGTCCCCACCCACTCCTTCCTCATACCCCTCTTCCTGCATTAGCTTCCATATGGAGCTGGGACGCCTCAGTTAAGGCGCCCCGTATCAATCCTATCCATGGCATCTCCTGCCAGTACGCCTATGGAGAAAGGCCTCTTGCCTATCTCCCGTTTGGCCAAGGGGCAATGTGCTCCCCGCTCCAGTCTTGGTTAGTATTTAACCCAACTCACCTCCCCCTTTTGGGGTTGAGATGACAAGGGCAGCAATTATTCCACTCTTGCCCTTCATCTGCAGCTGTGGGAATCTGTTCCCCTGGATCACAACTGCCTCTCTCAGGAGTCGATTCTTCTAGGAAGGGGCAACCATCCTACACTAAATGCTCTTGCTGATGACAAGGTTGTTCTTGCTATTATGATATAGAAAATTCCCTGGCAATGAACTGGGGGCTGCCCCTGTTAGGGTTATAGTCCCCTGACAGAGTGGCAAATGACCCCTCAGCACTCTCATGCATGCCTCGTCCTGAGGATCTTGCACTTGGTGGTGTGTCCGTAGGCATGTGCCTGGTGGCCCACTGCTTCTTCACCCAGTTTGGGGGTTGTGCCATTTGTGGGTAGCCGTGCTGATGCCAGATAAAGTCTAACTCTGCCCACCTTCCACAGTTCGGCTAGCAGTCACCTAATACCGAAAGTATCCGAGTGGTGCTCAAAGAAGAATGGCAGGTTGCTTACCAGTAAACATCCTTCTTCAAGATGGGCTGCTTGGATTCATTCAGTCCCCTCCCGCCATCCCTGTTACTCAGAGTTAGTGATTAATGGGAACTGGGGAGGAGCAGGGCTGGGGCCATATATATGGCCAGGGGGCGGTGGTTGCCAGCCCTGTCCTGACAGCCTAAGGCTAAAAGAAGTTCCAGCCAATCGTGTGCTGTGGCACGTAGACACCTAATACTGAATGAATCTGAGCAGTCCATCTCGAAGGACGTTTATTGGTAAGTAACCTACTGTTATAGGTGTCTACGTGCCGCAGCACACGGTAGCTCGGAAAGTCTTCAGCCTTAGCCTGTCAGGTCAGGGCACTCAGCCGACGCCCCCTCTATGCCACGATCGTGGCTATATAGGTGACCGTGACCCTGACCCTCCCAGGTCCTTTTTGCACCCTCAGCATCGGTTTTCAGATCAGCCAGCAACTTGTGTAAGCAAGTGCCTGTCTTTACCGTGAAATTCAAGATGCCCGGTTTCAAGCTGTGCTTAGGATGCTTCAAAGCCTTCCTGTTCGATGATCCTCACAACAAAAGTCTCGCATGCCTCGGTGAGTCCCATCTCACTGAGAGCTGATCCCTTTGCCAGTCCTTCAAAAAGATGACTCGCAAGGACAGAGAGCTGCATCTGCACTCCCTTGCTGGGAGTACCGTGCAAGCCTCTAATGCCACCCGAACTGTGAGTGCTCCACCGGCTCCCTGACCGGCCCAGGCACTGCAACCCCGGGACCACTTGTCGGTCCTGAGTCCAAAGACTCAGTCAACGCCCCCGTCAGTACCGTCGGGGCACTGTACCCATCGGTTGCCAAACCGCCCCGATGCCAGACTGAAGGTGGCACTGTCAATGGTACTGCAGAAGAACCCTAAGTCGATGCCGACCGCGGCACCAGGAGCCAGGTCGACGCAAGTGACAGTACCGTCCGCTAATGCAGTACGGACCAGCAACCTGCCCCTAGCACCGCAATCTGGTACTGGGGACGGCCCGTTGACGGATCCAGTACCACCAAGCCTGGCACTGGTACCTCAATCCAGTGAGGACTGCTCCCCGGCCTCTTCTCCGTGCTCCTTTCGGGACATGTCTGTACTGTGCTCCCAGGCTTGAGGGCCCCCTTCCCATGCCTCTGCGTCAACTTCGCCTGCAGCCTCAGGCTGATCCTCCCCACTCAAGATGATAATAAAGATTGGAGACCATTTGGGGAAACAGCACCGCAACCACTCTCCCTCGCCCTCGCCTCAGTGAAGGAAGAGATTCTCCACCACCTTCGGCATCAGGGGGACCCTCCCCCTCGGCACAACCTAGTTGGGGCTGTTCACCTCCATGTCTTTGGGATGCCGGGGCCTCTTTTAATGACTGGTCACACGATTGGCTGGACATGGCAGCCTAGGATACCCTGACCCCACAGCACTGCCCTGACCAGTCTCTGGTGCACTCTATGGACTCGGACTTCTCGGATGATGAGCCCGATCCAGACTCCACACGCCATAGTGGTTCCTGGGCCCTGCTCCTCTTCCTCACCTGACAAGTATACCTTTGAGAGACCAACTGACCATAACGAAGACTCTTGTGTCCACCAGGCGTTGCTGTGCCGTATGGCAGCAAACTTGAACATGGAGCTCAGGGTCGTCCAAGAGGAAACTATTCCTTTCTTTGATGCTGGCTGCAGGGCCCCACCCGCTAAGGTGTTGGTCCCTCTCCATGAAGGGGTATACAGTATCGTCAAGGCCTGCTGGCAAACCCCATCCTCAATTTCACCGGTCTCAAGGGTCATGGACTGGAAGTACCACGTTTCCCAGGACAAGTTCTCCTTTCTTTTCCAGCACCCCACTCCGGGTTCGCTGGTCATCGATGCTGTGAACCAGAAGGAAAGACAAGGATATCTGGGTTCTACCCCCAAAAACAAGGAGGCAAGGAAACTTGACTTCCTTGGCAGGAAGGCCTACTTACAGCAGCCCTTTAACTTCACATTGCTAACCACTTGGCTCTTATGACAAGGTATATTTTTAACCTTTGCAATGTCATGCAAGGCTTCTGTAGCATTATCCCAAAGGATTGCCTTAGGGATTTCAACACGATGCTCAAAGAAGGGGAAATGGCCTCCACTGACTCTCTCATGGCCATCTGGGACGCCGTAGACACAGCTGCCTGTATGATGGCATCAGCTGTAGTGGTGTGACACTCGGCCTGGCTGCAGGGCTCGGGCCTACCACCGCAGCTGCTACTTACCATCCAGGACCTCCCGTTCGAAGGCCCTAACCTCTTTGCCGAGTCAACGGGCACAAAGCTCCATGGCATGAAAGACTCTAGAGCCACACTCTGGTCGCTGGGAATATACACCCCACAACCTAGCAGATGCTCCCTAAAGCCTAATTAGCTCTTTCAACAACAGCTTCAGCAGTTGAAACAACAAATTCAACTGCAGAACCCATTTCCGAGGTCCTTCACCTTTCCCCAACATAATCTTGAGGATATGGACAAGGACAAGGCCCATTCGGGGAAGAGTGAGAAACTTCTCACTCCGCAATTGGGAAGGCATGGGCAGGGGCTCAAACACCCGTCAGGGAAGAAACAGCATTTTTGACTGTTACCACATGGGCAGTGAACCTACAACTCAACTGGTCCTCAATCACCGACATTGCTTCACATACCATTGGGCCAACATCACATCTGACCAGTGGGTTCTCGAGAGTTGCAAACAGGTATCGTATTCAGTTTTGCTCAGTTCCTTGGGAGAGAAAACCGCCCCCTCATCCAACCCTCGGAAACCAGGAACCGTCCCATGTTCTCGAGCTCGAATGCAGGAAACTCCTCTCCCTCGGAGCCATAGAGAAGGTTCCCAAGTAGGAAAGGGGAAAAGGGTTTTACTCCCGATTACTTTCTGGTCCCGAAACCCAACGGGAACCTTCAACCCATCCTAGATCTCAGAGCTTTAAACGAGCATATGAGGAAAATAAAATTCTGTATAGTTTCCCTCTCACAGATCTTTCCATCTCTGTCTCCTGGGGATTGGTTCACGGCCGTCGATCTGAAAGATGCTTACTTTCACATGGCCATACGGCCCTGCCACAGGCAGTTCCTAAGATTCAGGGTAGCAGATGACCACTTCCAATTCATCTCTCTCTACTTCAGGCTCTCCTTGGCCCCCCAGGGTGTTCATGAAGTACCTGGTGCCGGTTGCGGCATTCCTGCACGGGTGGGGTATAAGAATTTACCCCACCATGATGACTGGTTAATAGTTGGAAAATCGAGTCACCAAGTAGAGCTCCACGCTAGGGTGGTAGTGAGGCTTTGCAACTATCTGGGCCTTCTCATAAACCAAGAAAAGTCAAAACTTCATCCAGCTGAAAACATAGAGTTCATAGGGGTGCACCTAGGTGCCCACAAAGGGTCAGCATTCCTACCCCTCTCCAGATTTTGGTCCATTTGCACCCTCATTACAGAGTTGCAAATGTCTCCCATGACCATGGCCTGCCGGTGCCTGCAGCTCCTCAGCCACATGGCAGCCTCCACCTCAGTAATCCAGATGGCACGCCTGAGGATGAGGCCCTTCCAGATCTGCCTCTCCACGGTGTTTTCGCATATGGAGGGACTCCCTAAGCAAGGTACTGTCTGTACCCCAGTACACACTGGGGACACTTCAGGTTTGGAGGGATCCCCATTTTGCCATGGGGGAGCATTCCCTTCAAGGCCCTCAGTGACCCTGATAATGGATGCTTCGAATGGAGGGTGGGGGGCCCACATCTCAGGGGGACTCTCCACCCAAGGACACTGGTCCCGGACGGACACCCCTCTGCACATAAACATGAAGGAACCAAGGGCCATCAGACTAGCTTGCATGACCTTCTTAGACAAAATACGGGGCAGTTCAGTCCAGATCCTCGTGGGCAACACCACGGCTGTGTTCTACATGAACTGGTGGGGGGTTGTGCTCCCTACCACTTTGTGAGGAGGCGTGCAAACTTTGGGAATTAGCCATACATCACAATTTCATTCCAGTGGCCTCCCACCTACCAGGGGTGGACAACGAGCTAGCGGACTCTCTGAGCAGAAAGCTGCTAGCGAACCATGAGTGGTCCCTTCATGACAGGGTGTTCTCTTTCCTGATAGACAAATGGGGCTCCCCACAGATAGATCTGTTCGCGACACGGCAGAATCGCAAGTGCCTCCAGTTTTGTTTCCTCAGGAGCCGGGAGGAAGGGTCTCTCACCGACACGTTCCTCATCGACTGGTTGGGGCCCCTGATGTATGCCTTTCCACCAGTTCCTCTGATACAGAGGGTCCTCTTGAAGATCGTCAGGGATGGAGTGAACATAATACTAATAGTTCTGGTCTGGCCCAGACAGCACTGGTTCCACATGACATGTCCATAGAAACCCCACTCTGCCTCCCACTGTGAACAGACCTTCTGACTCAGGACTCGGGGTGCCTCAGGCACCCAGACCCAGGCCGTCTACACCTGATAGCCTGGATGCTCTCTGGCTCAGCAAGCAGGAGAGACTCTGTTCAGACAGGGTTAAGAAGGTCCTGGTTGGAAGCAGAAGACCATCCACCAAGTCCACGTACACAGCCAAGTGGAAGCGATTCTCCATTTGGGCCAGGGACAAGGGTGTAGACCCCATATCAGCTCTGATTCACTTGATCCTCGACTATCTGCTGGACCTCAAAGAAAAAGGCCTCTCTCCCTCTTCACTGAGAGTCCACATAGCGGCTATCTCAGCCCTCCACGAGATGGTGGACAGGCAATCAGTCTTCTCTCATCCCACTTCCGTGAGATTTCTCAAAGGGGTGGAAAGACTTTTTCCCCAAGCCCGTAAGCCCACCCCGCTGTGGGACCTGAACGTCATCCTCTGGGCAACTACAGAGCCACCCTATGAACCTCTGAATTCAGCCACCCTGCTGGTCCTATCCTGGAAGGTGGCCTTCTTAGTACCAATCACTTCTGCTAGAAGGGTTTCAGAGTTGAAAGCCCTCTCCTTGGGACCCCCATATGTGAGGTTCTACCCGGATAAAGTGGTTTTGCATCACCACCCATCCTTCCTCCCTAAGGTGGCCACCCCCTTCCACCTTAACCAGGAAATTTGCTTGCCAATTTTTTACCCAGATCCCCAGGTTACGCAGAAACAGAGGAAGTGGCATACACTGGATAGGAGGAGAGTGCTCCTAACTTACATCGAGCGCACCCAGCCATTCCAAAAGGCCCCCCAACTGTTTGTGACAGTTGCCGAATGTAAGAGAGGTTTACCGTATCCTCACAGTGTATTTTAAATTGGATTGTGAACTGCATTAAAGACTGCTACAGAAGGTTGAAAATGCCCCTTCCAGGAATGGTTAGAACCCACTCTACGAGGGCCCAAGTGTCTTCTACAGCCTTCCTTGCTAAGGTCCCAATCCAAGAGATCTGCAGGGCCGCTATGTGGTCGTCAGTTCACACCTTCACAATGCACTACGCTACAGCCCACCAGGCTAGAGATGATGTTGCTCTGGGAAGAGCTGTACTCTGTGTGGGTAGACTGTAACTCCTTCCACCATCCAAGGGAACAGCTAGCAGTCACTTATAACTGAATGATGTGAGCAGCGCTTGAAGGAGAATGGTGGGTTACTTACCAGTAACTGTCCTTCTTCAAGATAGGCTGCTCACATACATTCACACCCCTCCCACTGTCCCCACTAATGGAGTTGGTGAAGGTATATGGGACTGGGAGAGTCAGGGTCATGGTCACCTATATAGCTGCAGTTGCAGCATAGAGAAGGCGTTAGCCGCATGCCCTGACCTGACAGGCTAAGGCTGAAGACTTTCCAAGCTACCATGCGCTGCGGCACATAGACATCTATAACTAAATGTATGTGAGCAGCCCATCTTGAAGAACGGTGGGTTACTCTTCAGTAACAATCCTTCTTCAAGATGGGCTGCTCGGCTCCATTCAGTAATAGGTGTCTCCATGCCGGAGCGGCAGATTGGTTGGAAAAAACTTGTCCTAGCCTGTCAGAAGAGGGGAGGTGGCCACCGCCCCTCACGCCACCTGTGGCTATATATACAGCTGCCCCTCCACCCCCTCCTCAGTTCCTTAGTGTCGCCAACTCCAGAAGTGGGGATGGAGGGGAGAGACCTGAATGGATGCGAGCAGCCCATCTTGAAGAAGGATGGTTACTGAAGGGTAACTCACCGTTCTTCTTGAAGCGCTGCTCAGATGCATTCAGTAATAGGTGATTACTAGCCATGCTGAAAGGACGGTGGGTGGAGTTGGTACTTCCACCTACAGCACAGCAACAAGCCCTGTAAGGTAGAGGTCCCACAGCAAGACGTTCGCCAAAGACAAGAGGTGAATGAGCCTTGGCAGCCCATAAGAAGCAAGGGCTGAGGGTCAACCAGAACAGGGCAAAACCGAACCCTCTGGAGCAGAGCGCATACGCAGGTCGGCAAAGTCACAGGAGCTGGAGGGAAGGGGCGCAACCCAAGAAGACAGGTTACATGGGTGCCCTGCCCAGGAGAAATGCGGAGTGTAATCAGTAGACTACACTGTCTGGCCTAGGTCGTGTCACATGGCCTCGAAGCAGAACACTGAAAACTGGCTGATGAGACTAGCCATATGGCTGCATTTCATGCAAGAACAAAGAAAGGGCAGGCATAGAGCACCTGAAGGCTTTGCAGGAGCCATGTAGTCATGGACTGATCTGGCAACTAATGAATACGCAAGGAGAAGTAAGGGGATGGCCATGCCCCTTATCTAGGATGCGGTCAAGCAAGCCGTCTGGCTAAGGAGAGGGAGGATGCAAGGTTGTGAGGTGGGCTTGAGAGTGACTGAGAAGACCATGGGACACTACCGCGACGTATAGAGTCAAGGCAAGCAGGATGGGCCTGCGGCATGCTAATTCATGACCTGGTATCAAAGGAGCGCAGATTGCAGCTAAGCTGGTATCATGACTGGTATCTCACAGGAGAGAAGCCCCAGAAAAATACCGACTGCATGGTGGCCTAAGACAATGTTGGCGAAAAAGGCCTACTAAGGGTCGCTGGGAGCTAGGATGTAAGGTAGGGGCCCCATTGGTCTAAGCTTACAGGGTTTTGCCCCTTGAGGCTCTCACTAAGCGTGAGGGGAAGGAAAAAAGGACGGCAGAGGACCTTACTACTATCTAGACAGCTCCTTGGAGACCAAGAAATTGAAGAAAGGTCGAGAAGGACTGTGGACTCAGTACCTAAGGCGCATACCTGAGGGAGAATGCTACCACTTTGCCATGTCAGGGCTGCCAAGGCGGAAAAACTCTTCAATACATGGATAGTGAAGAGCTCTGTTGCCAAGGGAGGGTCCTTCCTGAGCTAGAGAATGGCCCATAACAAGGTGGCAGCTGCCGCATCTGGCGGCCACCTCGGGATCAGAAAACCCAACGAAGTTTTCTCCCTGGAGAAAGCCAAAGGGTGAATAAAGGGTTATAGCCCCAAACTATTACATGTTGTACAGACTGAATTCTGTGTGTCACGCCATCATAATGGCAGTGGGAGTTGGCGGGTCCTTAAGGAGGGAAAAAGGGGAACTGCAGAACTGCCAGGCATCGCCAACACGTACGGGGAAAAACATTGTAGCATGAAGGAGCTAGGTGCGCATAGTGGGATAGTTCTGCAGGGGGCAGGGCAGAAAGGGGGAGGAGCCTGTGCTAGGGAGTAAGACCCTAGGTCTCGGGATGATGCAAGTGCCCTGGAAGCAGGGAACTTTCTGTCTGCCATAGACAACTGTCCAGGGGGCAGCGGGTACCAAGGCAGGAGCCAACTGGGAGGGTACTCTAAGGGATAGACCTTACGTAGTTTCCCAACCTGTGATACACGGCAAGGTATTTCCCCTTCAGGGTTTAAAAAGGGTGACCCTGGCTGTACTTTGGTGAGGTCAGGGAAGCATAGGCTACCTCGGAGGCGGTAGACCAAGGAGAAGGTTCCCGAGGCGAGCTCCTGGTTCCCACTCGATGGCCATAGGCAGAGACAAGGAACCGTACAAGGGTGGGAAGGGAGGGGGTGGCTGTACTTGTGCCCGTGCAGGGGTAAAACCCCCTGTAGAGGTCCCTTCCCAATGAAGTAACTATCCAGGTAGCTGAAAACTACACGGATGTGTCCCCTTAATGCGCAGATGAAGGTCTTGACGAAAAAGCAGCGGGGGGGGGTTGAGTCACAGCGCAGAAGACGGTGGTGTGACCCGGGACATCCTCTCACCTTCCCCTAACCCAGAGTGAGGGGACCTACTGGGGACATGCGTCATGGCCACAGGCACAGTCCTGTTGCGAGTAGGCTTTGGATGTGCATGTCTCGGAGCCCTACCGTAGCTGGGCTACAATGAGATACGTCTCCATCCCTCGATGAGGGGTTAGGGAGGGAGTGCGATGAGGAGGATTCGGGAAGGAAGGTTGTTAGGGTTAGGAGAGGGGCGGCTTTTGTCCTCAGGAAAGATGCTGCTTAAGGAGTGGGGGGGGGGGGTTGGTGGTGACTACAGTATTGGGATCCTGGCACCATAGGTGGGTGTCGTATGTTGTCAGCCCCGCTGTGCCAATCGAATCTTTGGTCCCGCAATCGAGGGAGGGAGAGAATGGAGAGGGATTGGGTGGTTCCCCGCAGGCCTATCTTCCCTATGGGGAAAAAGGGCGACAGTGATGCTGCGGGGGGCCCCTCGCACACCAAGGGTAAAGAGGGTAATGGTCAGAAGGGCCCCTCCCTGGGGAGGGGGTGACTGAAGGCCCTCTTTCTGCCGAGAGTGAGGCGAAAGGGGAAAAAAGGGGCAGTTGTCCCGCCCAGGGAATTGGGAAGCTAAGTTGGTGGGGTGGGTCCAGGATGGAGGAGGCCAAAGTACTTGGCTTCTCCCTGAGGGTCCTGGGCCATACCCACCATGGAGAGGGTTTCTGGGGGAAACAGGACATTCCCCTCAAAGGGCAGGTCAAGGACCACCTGCTGAGCGTTAGAGGGGGTGCTCTTGCCTCCCTGAGCCATGCTACCCTACGGAGGGTAACCACCCAGGCCATGGTGTGAGCTGCAGTGTCCACTGCATCGGGGGTTGAGAGAAGGAGGTCTTGAGATATTACGTTGCCTTCCTCCAAGAAGGCATCATACTCATCCCTGGCCTTGGGAGGGAACATATCCCTAAATTTCCCAAGGGACTCCCAGACATCCAGCAAGTACCTGCCGGTTATAGCCTGGTTGTTTGCCACTATGCAGTTGAAAAGCCGACGCGGAGTATACCTTGCGGCCTAACAAATCCAGTTCCCTGGTCTCCCTGGTGCCAGGGAGGGGGTCCCTGGGGGGTTCTCCGGCCCCCATTGCCATCTGGATCACGTCCCTGGGGGGAACCCGGTGGCCAGCGAGCGAGGGGTAGTCCAATTCGGATACCTGATATTTCATGCTCGCCGTATCCGAAACCAGGGGGGATGGCGCTTGGACTTTGCCACTGAGAATGTGCAAGATCCCACACGCTCAGGTGGGGTTGGATTGCTAAAGGTGCTGTAGAGGCGAATGCCAGTCCAAACAAGGCATCGGGAGGGAGGTTCAGGGGTTCCACCTCTATACCTAAGTGGGTGGTGGCCTGGCGCAGCAGATCAAAGTGCGCTGGAAGATTGCCCATGAAGGACTCCAGGGCCGGGGACAGCTTGGGACTGGAGGTCCACCGTGGACGGGGGGAAGTGCCCTCAGAAGACCACTCTTGTGGTCGAAATCAGAAGGGTGACGGAGCTGATGTGTGGTGCTGGGGCCGTTTAGAGCCCCTAGAAGGTCCCTCTTCTGGGCTGGAGGCAGGGGACGGGGATCGGGATTTCTGGCCTGGTGCCATCAGTGGAGTGGTGCCCACCTCTGCCGGGGTGGAAGATGGGGGGCTGGATGGTGAAGGTGAGCGTCCCCTGTGAACCCAGGCCTTTGAAATGAAGGCTGGTTTGCCCCTTCTGGGCGGGAGTGGGGCAGGTGTGGTAGGAAGGAGCAGCAGGGCTCATGCTGCTTCCACCGCTTCCAGTGTCAAAGAAAAACAGCTGAACCCAACTTGAGTGCAAAACCAACCAGCTAATTAGCTTTATTACAGGAAAACAAAAATGAACAAAACAAAAAATATACACTGCAGTGGGGGAGAGAGCAGTTAGGTGCTGGTCTCCGCCCCTGAGATGCATCACAGAAACCTTTATAGCTTAACAGCAACATTAACACAGATGCATATACATAGGTAAATGTAACAAGATCTAACATTCTCTAATTGGTGCAAACTGACATTATTTCCTTAAAAGGAACCAAGGTCAAAGGAAAAAGAATCTCACATAACAATTTAACAGTGTCAGAGTTAATACCATCTAAGCAGGTTTGATAAGAGAATGTTTAGTCTAAGTCAAGGATGTCAGTGAAACTGTTGAAGAAAAACAATGTCTGGAGCAGGCAAGCACAGAGAGACACTAACTAAAGTCCTGCAGGCTGGCAGTTTTTTCACATTATCTCTAATGGCATTTTGAGTGCATTCTTTTACAATTTTTCTCTTTAGGCCTACTGAACCATCTGTGTCTTAATACTGTCAGGCCTCAGCTACGGAATTCTTCCACACCGGGTGGACGGGACAAGAAGCGACTCTGTGTGAGTTCCGGGCAAATCCTCGCTAGGGGAGGGAGGACTGCTTGAGTGTTCCCATTCACATGGTACCAGGCTTCGTGGTGCCAAGGGTGGGGTCAGCCAGTGCCAAGGTGATGTTGGCACCAGTGAGGCCGGGCTGTACTGTGCTGTCGGCATTGGGGATGATATGGCTCGGTGCCAAGGCGAGCCTGGTGCTAATGGTGCCAGGCTGGCTGAGGGCAACCTCAATCAGTGCCGAAGTGCCGAGGCGCTGGGTAGGCGCTGTGGTGCCAGAGTTGGCACCGAGGTGGTGCGGCAGTGGCCACCGGTGGCACGGTGCCGCGTAGGCTCCAGCGCCGAGCTGGGTCTCAGTGCCAGGCTCTCACCCAAAGTGTTGGGTGAAGGGCGCCGAGCCTCCTCTGAGGATAGGGCGTGGTGTCACTGTTCCCTCTCCTTAATTGTTCGAGGTTTAAAGGAGAGACAAATGGAATATGCCAAGACCATGTGGTCTTTGCCCAGGCACCTGAGGCACTTCGCATGGGGTTGTCTAGGGGGAAAGCCTTGCAGCACTCGGCATAGGGTTTAAACCCCGGCATCGTCGATGCGATGTTCCGGTCCGGTGTTGGGCTCTTGCGGTGGAATTAAATCCACAAGGGAGATGTGCCCTGGTGCACAGTGAATCCAACGAGGAGAGAGGCTGCTTGCGATTAGCAAGGAGCGGATGTTTTAGATCCGATGCGCAAGGCGGAAGAAATGAAACTGAGGAGGGAGCGGGGGGGCGGTCGTATATATAGCCATGGGTGGCATGAAGGGTGGTGGCTGCCTTCCCTCTTCTGACAGGCTAGGACAAGTTTTTTCCTACCAATCCAGCACTCCAGGATGGAGACACCTGTTACTGAATGCATCAGAGCAGCGCTCGAAGAAGAAGGACAGTTACTGGTAAGTAACCCACTGTTTTGCTTCTTACATTGCATTCTGGTTTTCCATAGTTGCCAGGATTGTTGAGGATAGCCAACTTCATCACATATCCAATCCTCCATTGCCAGATGTAGTGTTTTATGGGGTAATTATAATCCAGTAATGAGAGGCAGCATATTCAGAGCATATAAGTAGTTTTTATTGAAAGAGAACTGAGAGGGAGGGAACAAGACAGACAGGTTTCCCTAGCACCTAACCAGGTCTCCCATTTATCACTATGACAACCCCCATGGCCCTAGGTAGTCCAAAACACCACAGCTACCCCTTTGGAACCAGGCTTGATGGCCATTGGTCAGATTCAGTATTGCCATTCTAACACTCTTATGTAAAATTTAATTAAAACAAAAAAAATTTTTAGTAGAGAAAATATCCAAGATAAAGACCTATCAAGGTAGTGATGATGTGAAATAATGACCTTAGCAAATAAAGCATTTTAAAAATCTTGGCCTACTAGGGAATATTTTTATAAGTTTCCCAGTCACAAATCTGACATTCTGGAGCAAAACCATTAAAACACAGTGGGTGTGTTTACACTAGGGCTTTAAGTTGACTTAGGTGTTCTTAAGTTGACTTAAATAAAGCCCTGTCTATATTTAGACATTATTAAATCGACTTAAGCAAGTGCTTAAGTCGACTTAATAACACCTGCCCTTTAAGTCACCTTAAGCTCTTAAGGTGACTTAACAGGGCAGGCCCCACTCCCTCTCCGCCCCTGGGCAGATTGGGCTAGGGCCTGATCTGGCAAGGGGGCCCGATCTTGCGCCAGCCCTACAGTGAGAAGCTGGAGCCGGATTAGCTGCCAGCCCCTCATTGCAGGAAGGCAGGAGCGGGTTGGAACCAGTGCTCCTGCTTGTCTGTAGGCAAAGAGCAGCGCTGTCTGATTTTGGCAGTGCTGCTCCTTGCCTACAGACAAGCAGGAGCGCTGTTGGAACCAGTGCTGTTGCTTCTTTGTAGGGAAGCAGCAGCAGCTCCTGCTTGCCTACAGACAGGCAGGAGCGCTGTCGGAACCAGTGCTCCTGCTTGTCTATAGGCAAAGAGCAGTGCTGTCGGATTTTGACAGCGCTGCTCTTTGCCTACAGACAAGCAGGAGCGCTGTGGGACCGCTCCTGCCTGCCCAGTCAGGATTGGGCCCCAGAGCCCATTGGGCTCAGGGTGCCCAATCCTGACTAGGGGGCGGGGTAGGAGGAGGGGCACACTGGGGTATGTCTGTGCTGTGTCTACACAGACATACCTTAAAGTTGACTTAACAAGGTTGACTTAAAGTTGACCTTGTTAAGTTGACTTCCAGGGCCCCCTGCAGTGTAGACATAGCCAGTGAGATAATAAATTTGTTAGTCTTTAAAAGTGTTACTAGACTCCTTGTTTGTTAAACAAACAAATGTTCCTTTAACGTGCCCCTCCCTTCTCCACCCCTCACTCACCTTGTTGTTGTCCTTGTCAGTACTAGAGAGAGACCCACAGTTCAGAGGTACTTTTCAAGAGAGTTCACCTTCCAGGGAAAAGGGGAACAAAGGGAGTAGCACCTTGCTTGTTCCTCCAGCTGTTGGTTGCATTGTTCTTCACAACTTCACTCAGTCACCCTTGTTGTGGATACAGCCTCTTTGTCCAAACTTTGTGTGATTTGACTTCTGTGATTTTAGGTCTCAGTGGGAGAATGATGGGTTACTTACCACTAACTGTCCTTCTTTGACATGGGCTGCTCAGATTCATTCAGTAATAGATGTATCCGTGCTTCAGCACACGATTGGTCAGAAACCTTTTGCCCTAGCCTGTCAGAAGAGGGCTGGTGGCCACCACCACCTTGCCACCCCGTGGCTATATATGTGGCCACCGCCTAGCACCTCCTCAGTCCCTAAAAGTCACCAACTCCCAGTTTAGGGGACAGTGGGAAGGTTGTGAATGAATCCAAGCAGCCCATGTCAAAGAAGGACAGTTACTGGTAAATAACCTAAGCCACTGTTCTTCTTCGAGCGCTGCTCAGATACATTCAGTAATAGGTGACTACTAGCCATGCTGATGGATGGTGGGCAGAGTTGGTTCTTCCCGCCTTCAGCACTGACTCTCTCCACAAAGGGTAGCTACCCAAGCCAGCAAGGTCTTTGGGAGGTGTCTAGGATATCAACATAAGGACCATGAACCAGGTAAAGAACAACCTGAGGCAGCAGGATCTGACCCAGGTGGAGGACAGGAGGCCTACTTTGCTCAAGCGCTGGCTGAGAAGGAGCGGCCTGAAGTTGCCCTTACTATAAGACATCAAACAAAGATGCATTATGAAGTTATGGTCAAGGAAAGTATCTCAAAGCGTGGATCTGAGCAGTTGGTAATACAAATCTGCTGAGGCAAAAGAGCCCAGTATTCTGGTGCTAACATTTTATGAGGTGCGATAATTGTGAGAGAAATTAAAGTGACTCAGGAGCTCTCAGTCTACCAGTGGCGGATACAGGATGGTGCAAGAACCAAGGAAAAGGAAGGGCGGAAGAGAATGCCGCCCTTTTCCTAGTCCGGCAGAGTAGAGCACAGGGAGATCAGAGGCAAGAGACAACTGCCTATTAAATCGACGTAAGGAGACAAGGGTGCTTAGCAATGGCACGACTGGCCACGTACGAGGCATCCCACACCACTGTAAGGGCATCGCATGAGGCCAAGGTGCCTTCCTCAAAGGCATAGTAACCCTCCCAGTGTTCTCGTGGGAGGGAGCTGTTAAAACACTTCACAACGTTACACCGATCTAGGGGATATCTATTAACCCAGGCCTGATGCCTACAAAACAGATGCTGTAGCGTAGAACAGGAGTCTGAGACATGGATTTGGAGGCCCCAAGAGGGCTGGAAAACCATTCTTCGTGGCCCATGGCACTGGTATTGCTTCCCGTATTTGCGACTTTGATGCATGTAAGGGCCACTGTAATGCGGACCTAGCGTTGGCACACCTACCCTTGTGATGTATAGAGCCTGGGGACCCTGGTACAGGGGTTGAAATCCCACCATAGTGTGAGGACTCAAAGAGGAAGATCTCAAGGATTTAGGACACAGGGAAAGGAAAGTTCCCTCTGGCGAAGATGGAGCGAGGGTACATCACCATGATAAGCTGTGGCCTTGCCCCCACCCCCGTCCCTTTTCGCTCTCTCTTTTTTTTTGCCACTAAGGGGGAAGTAGGAAGATGACCATTGGCGAGGGTCACCTGGCTCGCCGAGATCCCTGATCACTACCCAGTATTTCAGAGAAGGAACTAGTAGCATGTTCCCACTGTCCATTGTAGGGATCCCATAAGCGCCTGGCACAGAAAACCCATGTGTGCCAAGAAAACAGCTACCAATGCTGGAGAAGACCTTCCGGGTGGGTGGGGGGGCAGAAACTACTGCCTAATGGATCCCATGATCAAGAAACAGGAACTGCCAGGAAGGGTAACCATAGCACTATGGGTACCTTAAGGGTGAGAGATCTAATGAGAAAATGCCTGCTGGGTGAGCAGGCCCAGGGGCACAAAAGGGAGCCACATAGGCCAGTGTTTGTAATGAATATTTACAACTGACCTCTGGGTCAGTATCGGAGGGACCGTCAGCCAGCATTGGATGGAATTTCATCCCATGTGAGGACAGGTGGTCCATAGACTACCCTGGCCCCATCACGAGGAAAAAGAGGGGTAGACCCAGGTGTCATTGAGCCTGCTGTCAGTTAGTGGGTGACTCCTAGGTGCATTCCCGATACCCATAAAGTGCTCACTGAGAGGCCTTAGGTCACTTCCATCCAGCCGCGAATGCCCTCTGAGGACTAAGGGACGAATCCCTGGGTCCTGGGAGCCCAGAATATCCCAGATTGTCTGGCAAAACAGCCCCCATGACTTACCCAGAGATCCGGGCTGTGGTATTAGGGGAGCAGAAAAGCTCCATTTCCACTAAAAGTAAGAAATCCCCCTTTCCAATTTGGAAAGAAAGGGGAGGTGTGGAGGGCTGGGCCAGAGGCTCTACGGTGATCAGAGACTCTCAGGCATGCTGACCCCAAAAGCTGGAGACAGGCTGACTGGGGACGTGATGGTGGATAACAAGCGTCTGATCCAAGAGGCTTAGCATCCAGTAACGTGGTACTGCTGTCTCAACTCGACGTCCAGGCGGGGTGACACCAAGTTGACCAGCCCCGTGAGCCTGGGAAAGGGTGGACTAATCCAGGAAGAGGGGAAGAGGAGGGCACTGGACCTGCCGGACAACCACTGGTCAGGGGAGGGCCTGTTTTGTGTCCCCTATTGCGGATCACCTGAGCACAGGCTTGTCAGTGCTCAGTAGCTGTGAAATCGAGAGGTGAAAAAGGGGGTATCTCCAGAGGGGAGAAAAAGAGACCCTTTGGAGCAGTATGAAGGGGAAAACAGCCTGAAGAGTTCCACACAGTGATAAAGAAGAGGAACACAAACACCCTCCAGGAGAGGAGAGAGTGAAGATTCAGAACCCACTTGGGAATAAAACCCCTCTGGACATCCAGAAGTGAGGGACGTGGGGGCCAGGGCTATGGCCTTCATCAATAAACGAGCGTGTGTTCTCCTAAGGAGCAAAGGGAGTACTAAGGAAAGAATCTTCTAACTCTACCCTGGATATCCCTCAAGAGGAAATGCTGTACCCTCCAATATTTATAAAGATACCCCAGTTTTCACCCTGCATGCCCACAAGGAGGAGCGCAATACACACCAAGTGTGGAGAAGCGGGAGGGGGGCTCCCCCATTAATAGGAAAACCAGTAAGAAATAACAGGTGGCACAAGAAGAAGAATGAGTATCCTTCAGCAGATGTTTTCCTCCCACTATTCCCCAGCGGCAGTGTGTCGAGGCCAAGGGTAGTCAGTGGTCCCTGCCTGAAAATAGGGCTGACAGTCCATCAGTCAGAAAGGAAAGGTCTGGAGTCTTTGCACACCCAGTGGGGCAGGGGGTATTCTCAGGTGGTCTCCCATCCCAGTGTGCACCTGGCCTGATGATACATAGCTTCCAACCTCAGGTGAAAGGAGGATCCCCTCCACAGCAAGTGGAGGAGCAGGCCCAGGACAGGACTAAGCTTCCTTGATTCAGAATCAAACCGAGGCCACAGTGATGAGAGTGCCATATCCTGCCCACTAGACTATCAGGGAGACTGAATCAGGGCAGAGGTGTTATGGCCCTATAGGGTTGGAGGGTGGGCAAGGGGCCCTGAAGGGAGGAGACCCAAGTACTTAATCTCCACCCGGGCCTCATGGGCACTATCAAGCATGGCATCTGTCTCTACTGGAAAGAGAGCCTCACCGTCAAAGGGGAGGTCGAAGATGACCTGCTGGAAGGAGGGGACACCCTCGCTTCTCTAAACCAAGCCACGCACTGGAGGGTCACGGCTGAGGACCTCGTACAAGAAGCTGTGTCTACAGCATCCCAAGCTGATACAAGAAGGTCCAGAGATGCTATCCTGCCCTCTTCTGGGAAGGCATCATAATCTTCCTTAGCCTCCTGTGGGAGTAGGTGCCTGAACTTGTTCATTGAGTCCCACACATCCATTATATATTGTTGAACTCTAGGTTCGCAATGTAACTGCGATGGACCGGCGACACCCACCAAGGAGACGGACACCAATTTCCAGTAGAAAAAAATTTATAGTGGTCTCATAAAGGCATACAACGAAATAGCAACAAAAATCCCTATGTGTGTGTGGGGGGGGTAAACAGCTCTACAGTGAAAAAGACTATGCAAGGTACAAGTGGGATAATAAACAGCAATATAGTAGAAGGACTATACAAGGTACAAACGAAAACCATACTTATAAACAATGCCTAAATGGAAAAAAACCTACACTTATAAATGATGCATAAATGGTATTATAGAGAAAAGAAAAAAAAGAAGAAAGAAACATATCGAGAGAGGTAGAATAACTGTATCAGTTTATAATACCTGTCCTAGCACCGTAGTGGAACCCAAAGCGAGGAGGCAGACCAGCTGCAGCATCCCAGTACTTAATCGCTCGGCTGGCAATTTGAGTACACCCAAAGGTCTTGCGGGCGGGAGCTCCCTGTCTCAGTCAGGGGATCAGTCCAACCAGTTCATGATGTGCCCTTTAATGTTTGAGGGTGGGAGAACACTCAAGCCAACTGAGGCAGGGGCTTAAACAGTGTACTGCACGGCCAGAGTATAAAATAGCCAATTGGAAGTGAGGTGCAGGTCAGGACCAATGATGTCACTGGGACCCTGAACAATGATCCCTCCTTCGTGGTGAGGGGGGTGCTGAGAAACTCATCAGGGGGATAGAAACTCACCCCCCCTTGATGACACAAGGCTTGGGAGGTAGAAACTCACCCAGGAAATTGAGGCCCATCAGGGGAGATTGAGACTTAACATTCTTCCCCTTGAGCTGCATAGCCCAGAGATGAGACCCATCAGGGGAGATAGATACTTAACACTCCTCCCTGTGAGCTCCATAGTCTAGAGGGTTAGGTTGTGGGGGTGGGGTGGCCATTATGTCTGCCACCTCCGTTGACACATATCTGCCCACCAGGGCCTGATTACTGGCCACATGTAAATGGGAAGCGGAGGAGAAATACACCTTTTGCCCTAGATATAACTCCTTCGCATCCTTTGATGCTGGGAGTGGGTCATGGGGAACTTGGTCTGGGCCTAATGCTGCTTCTACCACCCCTCAAGATGGTACCGGGTGGTGTGTAAGGGAGGGAAACTCCATCCCTGGGACCTGATATTTGAGGCCTGCCATGTCAGACACTGGGGAAATGGAACCGGGGCTTTGCCAGCGTGCTGAGGCAAGATCCCAAACACTAGGGTGGAGGGGGACAGTGATGGGTTCAGCGGATGTGAACACTGGCCCGAATAAGGAGTCAGCGGGTCTTTCAGGGGATTGAGCCTCCATCCCCACATGGGCAGAAACACGGTGCAGAAGGTCGAAGTGTGCTGTGAGATTCCCCCATGTACGAACATGGAACAGGGTTTAGGGCTCTGGCTGGTGCCGAATGAACTGGTGCCGAGCTGGGTGAAGCAGTACCGTGAGGGCCCATCGTAGTCTCTTGGGAGGACCATTCATGAGGCCGCTACCTAAAGGGTGATGGTGCCGGTGGCCGAGGACAAAGCCATTTACTTTCCCTTGAGGCACCTTCCTCCAGGCTCGAAGGAGGGGAAACCCCTTGGGACCGTGATGACGGTGCTGGTGATGGCAGAGTGATATGGGTCTGGGGAGAAGGCTCAACAGTACTGGGGCTCTCACGCATGGGAGGTTCTGGTCTCGGGGAACTTGGCACTGAGATGAGAGACGGTGTTTGGTGCCGCTTCCAGGGCAACCAGGGCTGCAAAGTGAACGCTGGCTTGCCCCTCTGCCTGGTGGGTACCGGAAAGGGTCGGGTGAGCAATAGGAGGAGTGCCTTCACTGCCTTGAATGCCTCCGATGCGGCAGGAAGCAGCACCAACTCCTCCTGGTCCCCTGGTGACCCCCTGTGTGGGGGACCATATCAGCGCAGATGCTGCGATACTGACATTGGTACCGAGCTAGTCTTTTTGCGTTCTCTGGGGGACCGGTGCTGGGAAGGCTGCAGTGCTGAACCAGCACACAGTACCACAGGAGACCCTGAAGCCTCGGGAGTAGGCTTCCACACTTGCCCTGAGGCCAAAGCATGGCGTCTTTGCTCTCTGTCTCTGATTGTCCTGGGCTTAAAAGGACAGACAGGTAGAGCAGGAGGTGACCAAATGGGCTTCACCCAGGCACCGAAGGCACTTCACATGGGGATTGTCCCGTGGGACAGGGGCACTGCTGGCACCGGGCACATGGGGCACCAGCCACCTGCGGCTGTGGCAGCCCTGTCCGCAGCGAGGGATCCGGGGCCCAGCCGCCCGTGGCTGTTCCCAGCCCCATCCCTGGCTGGGGGCGTGGCCTGTGGCCAGGGGCATGGCCTCCTGGCAGGGGGTGTAGCCTGGGCCGGTGCCCTGGGTACTTCCCAGGGGCAGCGACACCCCTGCCATGGGAAGGCCTTGCAGCAGGCTGCACAAGGTTTAAACCCTGGCATGGTGGGCGAGGGATGGGAGCAGTGTTGTTGCTCTGAAGTCGGATGCTCAGAAGAGAAAACACTTTTCTGTGGAACAATGTACACGAGAAGGTGTTCCCAGTTGAATGGATGGCTCATAAAAGAAGGAAGACAGGCTGCTTGCATGATTGCAAGGAATGGGCTGTTTCACGAACCATCGCTGAGGTGGAAAAAATGGAACCGGCTGGTGGCCACATATACAGCCATGGGGTGGCGAGGGAGCGGTGGCCGCCAGCCCTCTCCTGACAGGCTAGGGCAAAAGGTTGCCGACCAATTGTGTGCCGCTGCACAGATACATCTATTATTGAATGTGTCTGAGCAGCGCTCAAAGAAGAACTTAAGCTGATGCAGGCTGGAAGTCTCTAGTCCCCACAGAATATAATTACTTTCCCACACTCCAGGTCTAAGCACTAGCACTTAGACCTGATTATTTGCGATTTCAGGTATAATGATCACTTAAAATAACAAAAGAGTCAGTACAGAGCCTGACTAAGAACGACAAGTGCTATTTGGCCAGTCTGATACTCATTAAAAGATAGAGCTGATTGCTAATCAGTTACTTCTTGTACGGAAGAGCCCATAACATCAAGCAAACATCTGTCTCCCCCCCCCCCCATGAGAAACAATCTGAATCTCCTTTAATTAGTCTTGTGAAGTGCCACCAGACTCAGTTTGCTTTCCTTACTTCTTAGTGAGTTCAGTTCAGTCCAGTCATTTGCGCCCAATGACTAAATTGATATAACACTATGTTACTAGCTAGCTGACAACTGGGGGGTGGGGTGTTAGGAAATTCAGGGTGTGCGTGTAGGGGTGGTGTTAGGGAAATCCCTGGCATGGTGCATTCGAGGGGGACAGAAGCGTCCTGCACGGCTCCACTAGGGGAGAACAGAGCTGTGCTGTGCCTGTGGGTGTCAGAGGGTTGGCGTGAGTGGCTCAGGCCATGCCGCCAGGGGAGTACAGGAGAGATGCAATGCCATAACTATGCATTTTGGCACCCCTTATAAGGGCTGGTGCCTGAAGTGATCAGCTGGAACGCGCCCTTTTTTGATACAGCAGCTCAATGGAGCCCCTCCAAGGCAAAGCCCTGCTTGTGCCGCCCTAGTTACGGTCCTGGACAGACGTGTCCATGCCCTGCATGACCCCGCTAGGGGATCCTGGAGCCGTGCCGTGCCCAGTGGTGTTTCAGCGTTGGTGTGAGTGGGTGGCATGGGGTTTGCAGATACAGACTGGCCATGCCACAGGGGAAGGTGCGTACAGGGGACCAGCTGTCCCCTGCACAGCCCCACTAGAGGCTACCGGGCTCTGCCGTGCCTGCTGGCCCCAAGGCACGCTGGAGCAGGCACTAGAGGGGCTGGAGGGCAAGTCCAGCGGGGTTGGGGACGGAGCCTGCCCCATCCCTGTAAAATGGGGGAGGGGAGCTGAGGCGGCAATGGCTCTAGCGGGAGAGCTCCCTCCCCGCATCTTCGCGCCTTTTTAAACCGTCCTCAACGCTCGCGCCCATCGGGTGGCGGTTTGGGAATTGGCGCTTCCCGGGGCTCTCAACCAATCACAGCGCAGAAGGCTGCCAAAGCGCCGGCAAGAACGGGAAGAATCCCTGAGTGCGCATGCGCAGTGAGAAGGGCTGGGCTTTCGTCGCGCGGCCCTCAGGTCATACCTCGCGCGCCTGCGCCTGGGTCTGGTTGCGCGCGCAGGCGTTGACTGGCCCATGGGTGGGGGCTGGGCTCAGGGGGAGGGAAGGGAGGTGGGGTGGCTGTAATATGGCTGCCGGCCCCTAGCTAGGGTGAGGGGTGGGAGTGCGCTTCCGTTGTCCTCTGCCTGTGGTGGTGGTTTGCTGCAGCGTGGCCGCCCCTCCCCCAGCATGGGGATGGGGGAGTGTGACTCTGGGCAGGGATTATGGGGGGCTGAGGCCCCTGCCCAGGGTGGGTTGACCATGGGGGTCACAATGGGGGGAGAGTTTAGCTTGTCCCCGTGGGGCTGAGCCACCAGCCCTGGGTTGGGGAAGGGCAGATGTGCAGGTGGGGAAGCCATGAGTGGGCACCAGCCCTAGCAGAGCTGTGGAGGTGTGAAATACATGGCACCTTTGGGTAATGCTCCCCCATGTCTGTAGTACTGTGGTCCTCAAACCCCTACTTCCCCTCTTCCTGCAGTGTGCAACCTCTCCCCATGGGGCTGGGAGCATGACCATGGTGAGGCCAAGTTGGGTTCTGAGGCCACGGGCTGAGGTCGGAAGGAGAGAGCTGGGTGTTTGAGAGTGGGGGTGGGAGTAGGGGGTGAGGTAGGGGTGGAGTGCTGTGGCTGGGGGAGATTGGGTCAAGGGCAGGTACTGTGATGGGGTGGTGAGCCTGGGAGATGAGCACTGAGGCTGAGTGCTGGGCCAGGGCCTGGTGCTACAGTAGGGAATTGGGGTCCAGAGCAGACTGGAGCTGCTACCCCCAAATGCCCTTCATGGGGTACACCTCAGAGACTGAAGAACATTGCCTTAGTACTACCAGCCTTAGTGTCTATCCAGTAGGTAAGCTCCCTTCCATCTCTTCCCTTTCCTAGAGCAATGCGGAAGCAGCCAGTGCTCTTGCCATGCTGCCCCACCAGTCTGGGCTATATCACTAAGCCGAGCTCTCTGGAGGGGCAGTTACACCAGCATGTGACTGAGGGCAGACTCAGGAAAGCCAAGAAGCTGCTAAAGAGAGGTAAGGTAAACCTTCCTGAGTGACTCCATCCTGGCTTAGGGAGACCAGGGGTTCAGTTGGCAGTGCTCTGCCTGGAGTTGAATGGCTAAGCTGAGGTGGCAGCACTGTGTGCTGGGAGCTGGAATCTCCATGAACCGCATCCTTTTTGACTCAGGTCAAGGGGGAGCGCTGCATGCTGGGACTGTGGTCCTCTGAGGAGCACTGTGTGATGGGCTTTATTTCCAGTAAGCTGTGGATAATCTTTTTGCCTTCCTCCTCAGGGGTGGATGTGGACAGCCAGAACACAGCTGGACAGACAGGCCTCTTCATTGCCGCTCTGCTGGGGCACACTGCTCTTGCCCGGCTCTTCCTCCGGTTCAGAGGAGATCCCAACCAGTCAGTGACCCCCTCACATTGGAGCTGGCAACCCTAGAGGGGCAAAGCCCCATATCCCATTCCTTGGAGCCAGCCATTCCCCTTCCCTGAGGCCAGATTGCAGCTGGTACCCCCCTAGCGGGGAGAGGCTTTGGATTCCATTTCCCATGAGCTGGACTGGAAGTCATGCATTGTGGGAAAATTCTCCCCTGATGCCCTGGGGTCTTGGAGGAGCCTCCCATTCCCATCCTAATGCCTGTCCTGTGCTGTTCCTTCCCAGCCGCTGTCATGACGGCAGCACCCCTGTCCATGCTGCCGCCTTCTCCTGCCAGCAGCCTCTCCTTGCCCAAATCCTTGAAGCAGGGGGTGATCTGAGACTCCATGATGAGCAGGGTCGGACCCCCCAAGGCTGGGCAGAACAAGCTGGGAGTGACCAAAATGCTGAGGTACCTACATGATCAAGGTGGTGATGGTGGGGGCCCCCAGTACTTAATTTTTAATGAAAGAGGTGCTGGCGCACACACAATTAGCTGCCAAAATCTCTTTTACATTCATAACTGAGCAAGCACCAGCCACAGATGCTAGTGCTAAGAACTGCCCATCCTAAAGGTGGCAGCAAGAGCTCAGTCCTGTCACAAGTTAAGTGCTGGAGGCCTCTACAGAATAAGAAACTTAGCCTGAATCATCCCCCTTTTGCCCCTTCTCCCCGCACAGGTTCTGGCGTTCATTCAGCAGTGCCGTGCTCGAATGTTGGGGCTGACACAGCACAGGGAGCAGGGATCCATGCGGACGCTCTATGGCAGGATGGGAGGCTCACCACACAGCCTGCATTCCTCCTTGTCTTCCCTGTCCTCTCTGTTCTCTGCCTCCTTCTGGTAAAAACCCTCTGCACAGAACTGGGATTCCTACAGTGCGGTGGTTCCCAGAGTGCATTGCTTCATCTTGATCCCAACAGCCACCTTGACATGAGTAGATGAAGGTGACACATGAGGTTACCATCCGCAGCATGCTTTGCTCCATCTTGATGGAAGTGGATGGCGAACATCTTGGATAAAGATGGTGTATTACATGCCAGGATCTATGGTAGAGAGACATGTTCCATCCACTCCTGTCTGTCCAGTGTTTCGAAGTAGAGCATTGTGTAATGGGACCTGCAATCTCAAAGGCCTGATGAGTCCTGTCTGCTCATTTCAAAGTGCTGTCTTGTGTTCTGGGAGAGAAGGAAACCTATTTTTATTTAATAGCATGAAAGGGGCACTACATGGCGGCACAGGTGTGAGGGCTGGTTATAATACTTAGAGCTGGTCAGTTCCTGCTCCGTAAGGCAGTGGTTTTCAAACTTTTCCTCAGGACCCAGCTGAAAAAAGCATTTATCCCCATGACCCAACAATTGCATCTTTCAGTAATTCATTCCAGTTTTCTGGCAGTGGCAGCAGAGGGTGCCATGATCCAGTGCCTGAGGGTCTGCGCCCCAGTACTGGGTCCTGGTCCATGGTTTGCGAACCATTGCTGTAAGGGATTTATTTCTTCCCTGCAGAGAAGCTGCCAGAATGGGGTGAGGTTGGGAGGGCAGGTGAGTTTGTGGGTAAAAGTTTAACTTGCAGCCTGCCCCACAGGTCTCTGGGCAGCTCCGGCATGGATTCAAGTGGCATGGCTCTGGTGGGGTTTGGCCAGGTAAGCATGGGACATGATCTTAAATAAATAGGGGTCTCTGTATGGTGCGTGTGGGGGTATTCCCAGGTATAGGGGGTCCATGTATGGAGGGAACAGGGATGTTCCTAAGTGTGAGTCCCTGAATGGACAGGGGAGAGCAGTGTGAAGCTCATCAGCTCAGAGTGTGGTTGATAAGGTGGATGGAGAAGGGAAACCTTGTCTCTTTACGAGACAGTCTCATCTGATCACCCTTGTGTACCTCCACACAGCTGTGTCCCAGCGGCTGCTTGCACCCAAGTTTTGCCACCATCATCCCCATTGTGGACCCAGATGAGCTGCAGCGGGGCCAGGGCGAGCTGGAGCAGAGCTACGAGAATGGACCCTACACACTCATGAGCAAGTATGAGTGTGGCAGTGTGGTGGGGTGGTGGGGACCCCTGATGGTGATCTCCTCTCCATCCCCACAGCTGGCTATGGAAGGGACAGCTCGTCACTGTGCGAGGGCTGAAACCAGAGTCCCCCAGGAGCAGGCGTCATGGCACCACGGATCTGCTGGTGGCAGAGCAGCAACACTGCAGGTAGTACCCCAGGGGTCCACCTCTCTCCAGAATTCCTGTGCCTTGGGCGTCCTAGCCCCCGGGCCCCCCCCCCCCCCATCCTTAACCTGGGCATCCCACCTCCAAGGTCCTCCCATGGAATCCCTGTGCCCATGAACTCCCAGCTAGAGTGAGCCACCCCCCAAATCCCAGCCCAGGGGAGCTCCCTTTCTCTGTTAGCCACCTCTGTCCTGTTCACTTGAGTTGCCCCTCCTGTGAGCAAAAGTTGCTCCATGGTGGCTCTGCACTGACCTACATCCCAGCAAGCCCCCTTTTTCTTTGTAGCCAGCTGCACCACCCCCAGCTGCTGCTGCTTCTGGCTGTGAGCCCATCCCTGGACCTCCATGAGGTGCGCCTGGTGTTTGAGAGGGTGGAGATGGGCTCCCTGTACTGGGCCCTGCACCAGGAGGTGAGCTGGCCTGGTGCCAGGTTGAGGGGCTTCTGGTTATGGAAGGGGAGCAGGCCTCAAGTGGGGTGAAGGGCTGTCTGTGCCAGGATGTGGGATGGAAACATGAGGGTGGGCAGAAGGTCTCTCGACGCATGCTGTGTCTCCTGTTGCAGGCCCCCAAACCCTCTGCACCTCCTTCATGCCTGGCTGCCCTGCGCCTGCTGCTACAGCTGTGTGAGGCTCTGCTTTTTCTGCATGGACAGGGGTACGTGCACCGTGCCCTCACCTCCCATGCTGTCCAGCTGGTGCGCCCTGGTCTGGCCAAACTTGGCAGCCTGGAGTACATGCAGTCACGGTGAGTCCTGGTGGGATGAGGCCTATGGGAAACCCAGAGAACACCAGCCTTATGTCTCCCCGCCCTTGACTTTCAGAGCTGAGACTGGGCAATGGGGCCCCACACCACCCCCCCCAGCTCTACAACTGGTTGCCCCCAGAGGTGATTTGTAACCGCCATGCCTCCACAATCTCTGATCTGTACAGCTTCTGTGCTGTCACCCAGGAGCTCTTCACAGGTCAGTACCTGGTGAAGGGGAGTGGGGCTTGAACTCCTCCATCAGTGTCACCCACCTGCTCTGTGTCCCGGGCCCTGGGTGTGTGGCGGGAGTGGGGCCAGTCCCCATGCAGAGTTAACCCAGTCACTTTGTGTTCCAGGTGTCATGTCCAGCCCTACAGAGCTAACCTGGCTGCACTGTGTGTTGTAGGTGCTGTGCCCTGGTATGGGGCAGAGGGTGCAGTTGTGCGGCAGTGGGTGGAGGCGGGGCGGGCTCTGGCCGCTGATGCCCGTGTGCCCCCACCTTGCTATGAGACAGTGAGGGCTGGACTGGTTCTCAAGGAGCAGGATCGCTGCAGCTCCCTGCCTGACATTCGCTATGTCCTGCACAAGGCCCTGCAGGTACCAGGGCCCCAGGGAAATCCCCCCAGCCTTCTTTGTGCTGCCAGGATCTAACAGACCTGTCCATCCCCTTCCCAGGAGGCTGTGGGCCAGGCAGGTAGTTCACTGTCCATGTCTCCCAAGATGCTGTGTGTGTGGGCAGGAGAGACATGGACCCCTCCAGAGTGCCTCCCTGCAGGTGAGAGCCACAGGGTGAGGATGTGGTGGCTGGGGGACTCATGCCAGGCCCTGAATACCTCCCTTCTTCTCCCCAGAACCAATCTACTATGAGGTAGGGGATGGCAGCCCAGGGCGGATGGCAGCTGATGGCAATGCAGGCCGACAATGGGCCAAGGTAAGTGGGTGGTAGGAAGCTCGGGGTAGTGCTGCGTGCCACAGATCTCAAGGGGGAGGGCAGTATCAGGAAGGCTGGGTGATTGAGGGGGCAGGAATGGCTGGGGGGAAATCCCAGGGTTGATAAGTGCAGGAGGGCATGGATGGGCTGAGGTACGGAATGGGTAGGGGGAAAAGGCGAGGAACAAGTTAAAGCGGTGGGGACAGGTTTGGGTTCATGCCAACCCAACTCTCAATAGTGCCCCCTGCTTCTCCCCAGCTGGGCAGTGGCAGCCCAGTGCAAGGCCAGCAGGGCAAAGGGCAGCCCAGCCCCCTGGCGTGCCAGCCCAAAGCAGCCTCAAACAGAAGCTTGGAAGTGGACAGCAGTGGCCATGAGCAGACAGGAGGCTGGGAGAGTGGCAGCCCAGGTTGTGACACCACGGTATGTGGATCTGTGCCCCCACCATCCTCTGTCCACCTCCCCAGGCATCTAGTTCACCTGTGTCTGCATCTCCCAAGCATGTGTCCTAGCATCTAACCCCCTTTTGTCTGCCTCTCCCCAAGCCTGCACTTCTGACATCTAATCCTTTCTGATGTCTGTCTCCAACATGTGGCCCTGGTGTCTAGCCCTCTGTCTGTCTTTGTCACCTTGGCTGGTCCTCTGAATCTGTGTCTACATGTCCCTGGTCTGCTCCCCAGGGTCTAACCCTGTCTCTCTCTGCATCTGGCCAATGCCTTAGTGGATGTTTCTCTGTGTTTTCCCTCCCAGCCTGCGTCCCAGACCCCATGTGATTTGGATTAATGGGCCTGACAGAGGAGGGAAGCAAGTTTATTGCAGGGTCCATGAGAGACAGGGAAGGCTGTATCCTGCTCCCCTTGCCAAGGGTGATTAAACCTTTGGATTGGGTGGGGTGAACACTGGGGGATGGACAAGGACTGGGCAGATTGGAGGGTGGATGAGAGGAGGGCAGCTGTTCTTGAAGGAGCCTTGTTTATCTCCCAGCGCCTCCTCCCAGCTGAGTGGAGCCTGGACCACTTCCCAACTGTCATCCCTTGACTAGGGTTTTGTCTGTCTTACCCCAAAGGCGGTTTGCTGAACTACTGTGGGAGAAAAACAAACAAGGAGTCCTGTGGCACTTAAAGACTAACAAATGTATTTCTTGCATGAGCTTTTGGGAGAGAAAATCCCATTTCATCAGATGCTTTGAAAATGGTGGAACTTACAGAATGGGAGGAAATACGCTTCCCTGCATTTAAGTCATAGGAACAGGTCGCTACACTGAAACAGCAAATCAAAACAGTTGTAAAGATTCAAACATTGGGGAACAGCACAGAGAGAGGTGATTTGACCTCATCTCTGTTGTAATGAGAGAAAAATCCAAGGTCCCTGATTTAGGGACAATAGGTTGCCCCCCTTCACCAAGGGGATTTTTCCCACTGTAACAGCTATGGCCGCTGTAGAGGGGGTGGCCCTCTTGGTGGATTGGTTCCCTTACTGGGACCCTAGCACCTTGCCATGTGCCAGCCCCTTCAGACCAGCAATGCCTCATCGGGGACTGTGGGTTCCTCTGTCTCCTGGGGCCTGTTAGTGCAGAATGAGCTGGATGTGCATGTCCAGGGAAATCCATCGGGGGTGTGTGTGTGTTACTGATGTCCCTATTCCAAATCCATTTTTCCCTTCCCCTTATGTGCTTCCTCTGTATTTCTCCTTGTAAATAAAGTGTGTATTGGTTTTTTGGCTTGTCTGGTATGGTGGCATCAAAAAATATATGTAGGAGGTATCAGGCTCGATGTGGGGGCAAGTCCAATAACAGGGAAGGGGTGCAGACTGGGATGAGTAAAGTGCACAGCAGAGATTTTTGACTATTGAATGACGTCAAGTCACCATGGCCAACGCTATGCACCCCAGAAATCTCAGAGCAACTAGCAATAAAGTTTGTAAACTCATGGGTATGAGGAGAGGTCCCAGAAGACCAAAGAAGGGCTACTGCAGTGTCCCTGTTTGAGGAGGAGGAGCCAGGGAGCTATAAACCAGTTGATCTAACTTCAATATTTCAGAAACTACTACAGTAATATGTAAAATGTTCAGTTTGTGAAAACCTGAAGGACGAAGGGGGAATCACTGGCCACCAGCAGGGATTCACTAAGAATGAATCATGCCAAACCAGCTTGATTTCCCTTTACACAAGGTAACTGGTTTGCAGGGCTGCCTCAAGGGGTTGTGGCAACCCAAGCCAACTTTGCCTTTTGTGTCCCAGAGTGCCAACTCTGTGCCTGTGGGGGCAGGAGGGATGGAGCTGGGTCAGCTGTCATGTGGCAGTGGGGCTGGGCTAGTGCTGCTAAGCTTCAGCAACTGAAGCAGGTGCCACACTGGTTTGCCCCTGGAGCTGGCCCAGCTGGTTTAGTGGGTAAGGGGAATGCAAGGGCGATGATGGACCTAGATGTTAGCAAGGCTTTTGACACAGTCTCATGAAAAATGCTGGCTTGGCAGAAGTACCATGGAATGGATACATAATTGGTTGAACAGCTGCAAATATTAACTATTAATGGAATGATGGTGGAATTGAGGGAGGTCTCAAGCTTGGTAATACAGAGCTGTCTTCCAGGACTGGTGTAGTTTAACATCTTTATTAATCGCCTAGATGCTAGAAGAGGTAGTGTGCTGATCAGATCTACAGGTGACACAACGCTGGCGAGTTGCCTGCACTTTGTAGGATAAAGCTGAAATTCAGAGGGCTCTTGAGACATTTGAGAACTGGTCTCAGCTGCCAAAATGAAATTTGCTCCACTTAGGGAAGGCAAACCAAGTGCATAGATGCAGATGGGGGAGTAAGTGGTTTGGCAGCAGTACTGTGGGGAAGGATTTGAGAGTTGCCATGGATCATGACCTGGTGCAGAAAAGGCAACTGTGATTTTAGGTTGCTTTAAGAGCAGGCTGGTGATGGGAAGCGATAGACTGCCCTACTCTGGCGGTCAGTGCAAACTACATCAAAACAGAATGAGATTAAATCTCAGGGAAAACTTCCGAATTCTGAGACCAGCCAGTCCATGGAACAGATACCTGAGGCAGTTGTGGGCACTCCTCCCCTGGTGATGTTCAGAAAGAGGGCAACTAGCCATGCATCTTGGAGAAGCTTAGCCTCGATGGCTGTTGTCAGTGCCAGAACTAGGTATTTTGGTGCCCATGGCAAGCAGTATGAAATGTGCCCTCAAATCAAGTGGTGAAATGTATCCACTCAACTCAAATTGCCCTCCAAAATATGGTGCCAAAGCCCTGGTTGGTCTGCCATAGTTGTGGCCCTGCCCTTTTCAGACCCTACCAACCCCACGATTGATTCTGTTGGGTGGGGCTAGTTGCAATCTCAGAGGGAGATGTGAAGTGGGATTGTCAGGTCTATAACTATGGTGGGGTGAAAGGGCAAAGCCCCAGGTGCCAATTAAAGAGGGTGCCATGCCAGACCCTTCCTGGCCTGGAAGAGGAATGTACCTTAAAGGCACATTCCTCTGGGAGCCAGGGAATGCATTCCTTGCCTAGCTCTAGCCGTGGTGAGCCAGGCAGTGGGGGATGCTTTCCCTGCCACTTGGCTTAGTGCAGCTATGGGGGGGGGGGGGTGCCTAACCCCAGGGTGGCCAGGGCACTCCCCACCCAGTCCTGGCTGTATCCCCACCTGGCTCACTGGCCACGGCAGGGGAAAGAACCCCCGGCCTGGCTCTTTGGCTGTGATGGGAGAGAGGGACACCCCCCCCCCAGTTTGCCGTGGCTGTGATTGACCGGACGGTGGGGAAGGCACTTGATCTGCCCAGCCAGGGTACTGGGGCCTGATCTGGGTGCCCACTGCCAGAATGGATCGGGTACGCAGCAGATCAAGGTGTGGGGAGGTGCCTTTGGGGCTGCTTGCCCCATGCAACAGATACTCTGGTTACCGCCCTGGGGATTTTAGTAATGTTTTTATGAAGTCTGAGTGTACCTTGATTCCCTGTGTGCTGCTTTGTTACTGAGTGGATGGAAAGGATCTGTTTCCTAGCGGAGATGTGGGTGGCGCCCAGCATCTGAGAGGACAATGGCAAATCCACTTTTGCTATCTGGTGCCCAAAGACCCTGAGAGAGAGAGATTCTCCATCAAACAGGGCTGAGCTGCATTTCTCTGCTCACAGTAAAAGATAGGAGAGTCAGGCCTAGTTCTTCTTCGAGTGCTGCTCGGATGTGTTCAGTAATAGGTATTTCTGTGTCGGAGCGCCAGATTGGTCGGAAAACTTTTGTCCTAGTCTGTCAGGAGAGGGCAGGCGGCCACCACCCCCGGTGCCACCCAGTGGCTATATGTATGGCTGCCTCTCGACCCCTCAGTTTCATTTCTTCTTCCTTGCGTGTCAGATCTGGAATGTCCATTCCTTGCGAATGCAAGCAGCCTGTCCACCTTCTATGAGCTTTTTGCCCAGCTGGGAGCACCTTTTTGTGGACATAGTTCCATCACATGGATCCTCCACTTTTGGGCCGGAACATCAGGATTCATCCGTCACCATGCCACTGTTTAAACCCTGCTCTGAGTGCGGCAAGGCCTTTCTGCGGGATGACTCCCGTGGGAAGTGCCTCCTGTACTTAGGTGAAGGCCACCTGGTCTCCGCCTGTTCCCTATGTATGTCCTTTAAACCTCGGACAATCAAGGAGAGGGAACAAAGGTGCTGTGCCTTAGCCTCTGACCAGGCTCTGCACTCCTCACTCGAGGCTTCAGGTTCCCGCCTGGTCCCAAGACCTGGCTTGGCACCAGAGCTGGCCTGGCACCGTGCTATCAGTGGCTGCAGGAGGACAAGCTCAGTACTGGCTCGGGTACTGTGGCGCTGACGCAGCACATTGGCTCCTCAGCACCGCTCGAGGTCGCCTCTGGCGCTGCAGTCCTGGTACAGCCCGGTACTGATCACAGTCACCTCCGGTACAGCAGGCTCGTCACAACCTGGTACCAATGGTACAGGGCCTGTCTCAGCAGGGCAGCCCTGTCTCCCCTGTTAAGGGTTCACTGCGGGCTTGTTCAGGGTTGCTCCCAATACCAACGACCCCAGAGGTGGTGGAGGCTGCTCAGGCACGCCTCCTGCTATCCACACCACCTTCTCCAATACCGGTTAGGAGGGGCAAGCTGGCCTTCATCTCTAAGGCCTGGCTACGTCACAGGTGACACTGTTCTCCCTCCCGTCAAGCCCCACCACCTGCTACTCCACCGGGCCCTGGTACCATACAGGCATCTCCACAGCAATGTATAACCTTGCCGTCACCGGTACCACCTCAAGAATCGGGGTACTTCCCCTTGTTCAATCCCTGGGGAAGGTCCATCAAAGGGCTCTAAGTGGCCTCAGCACCGTCAACTTTCTGCTTCCGCCCTCATGAATGATCCTCTCACGAGACTCCTTCCCCCTTAACTCCGCAATGGGCACCCAGTACCTCTTTGTCCCTGGTACCGGGCTCACACGCAGGCAACCTATTGGCGCACTTTGATCTTTTGCGCCGTGCCAGAGCCCATTTGGGGACAGAGGTTCAATCCTCTGAACCTCCCTCAGACACCCTGTTTGGGCCAATCTTTTCCTCAGCGGAGCTGCTTACAGTTCCCCTACACCCAAGTGTTTGGGACCTTACCTTCTGATGGCAGAACCCAGGTTCCATTGCCGCGGTATCAGACACAGCGGGTCTTAAATATAGAGTTCCCGAATCAGAGTCCCCCCCTCTCACTGACCACCCAATCCCTCCTAGGGATGTGGTACAGATGGTGTGAGGCCCAGGTGAACCTTGTAGCAACCCCCTCCCTGCTTCGAGAGAAGCAAGGGAATTGGATCTCCTGGGGCGTAAGGTCTACTCTTCGGCCTTCCAACTGTGGGTCGCAAACAGTCAGGCCCTGACCAGCAGATACATGCTGGATGTGTGGGAATAGGTCGCAAAATTTAGACATTTGCTTCCACCAGAGGCCAAGGAGGAGTATGATGTATTCCTGGAAGAGGAAAGAATAATCTCCCAAGACCTTCTTCTCTCAGCCTGGGACGTGGTAGATACAGCAGCCTGCACCATGGCCTTGGCTGTAACCATCCGCCGAGTGGCTTGGCTTAGGGAAGCCAGGGTACCCCCTGCTGCACAGCAGGTGGCACTCAATATGCCCTTTGGGGGTGACACCTTGTTCCCCCACTGAGACCTTGACCGTAGTGGGTACTGCATGGGACCCTAGGAGAAAGGTTAAATATCTTGGTCTCCTCCCTTCGGAGCCCTTCCCTCGACCTACGTAAGCCATATGGGCCTGAAATCACTCCTCCCACCTTCTGGAAAGCATGGGAAGGGACTCAGTTTCGTCCCCCCCCCCACTGCCCTCTCAGTTCAAATTCTGGGGCCTTCTCGGAGGGTCTTCCTCCCCTTCCCTCCAAGGAAGGGGAGCCTATCCCTATTAACCTGTAACTGCCTACCATGGCTCCCATATCATCTGGGACATAACCATGGCTTTGATCCACCATCAGGGAATGTAGTTAACACCCCTTTTCCCTGCCTTCCCTTAGTGAGAGAATGGGGAATCCCCGGGGGCGGTCATGCCCCCCCCCCCAACATCGACATCACGGACAGGGGTGAGCCAGTCCTTGGCCTCGCTCCTCTGATCTTATGGAAGACACGGCCATGTAACCAAAGCCCCTCTCAGTCATCAAGGATCCACCGGAAACTGCAGCCATTGCCACAGACAATTTCAAGTTCATTGCTACCCTTGGGACTGTTATTGGAGAAGAAAAGGGATAAAGAATACCGGAACGGAACAAGAAAGCCCCCCCCCCCCCCCTTCAGGTTCTCTCTTGACCAAGAATTCCTTCTGCTCTCATAGGCGTTATGGGAGGCCTTCGCTAAGCCAAAGTTCACATCACCTAGTAGCCCTAGCCACAACTACAGGCACTCCCAGTATGAGGGGATGCACATGCCCAACAGGATGCTCGTGAAACCCTTCGCCTGCCTGCTGTCTGCCCCGCATCAGGTAGGATCTGCTTCCGCACCCGAAATGAGGAGGGATGCCTTAGGCATTTCCTCACCCCAACAAAATCGGTCGGTGTGCACATTAAGTCGGTCACGGTAGGCCCTCAGCCACCTCTGCGGTATTATAAGCCTTTCCTTACCCCACCTGTTAGGCGGAAATATGATACTTGGTACTCCCTTCCACATGCGGGTCTATAACTGGGGGGAGACCAAGGCAGAACTGTGTACGAATCTCTACCTTGCTCCTCAGTTCCCAACCCCCCCTTGGAGAGGAAAACAATGGGGGGGGGCGCGAACAGTCACTTCTGCTTCTCCAGGATAGCCTCATATCTAGCCAGAATATCCGTATTTAGGCCCCACCCTCCCAGGAGGGTGGAGGTGATATCCTCCCCATCTCCCCTCTCTATTCACTCCTGAAGTGACTGCTTCTATACGCCCAACCTGGAATCAACCAGGTCAGTGGGACCCATGGGGGAAGAGGCAAAGCCATTCCCCAATCACTTGGACAGAGGTGAAAAGAAACTTGCCCTAGATTTCCCAACTGTCTTTTAGCCAAGCCCGTGGCACGAGTGCGTTGATGAATTTCCTGCACACCATTGGGCTCCTCGCATGGCCATTACCCAACCGGGATATACATAGCTGGCTCACCCTAGGGTGACCTTGGTACCATGATTATCCAGGTCTGGCCCCGGGACACTATCACCTGGGCGTCCGGCGGATATATCTCGCCTCCCTTAGTGGGACCTGAAGGCTGAAAACTGTTGGGTGGTCTTTGCATGATACCTTCGCAATAGGCAACTGATGAGGACTATTGGTTTTCCCCGCTCAAGTCGACCAAAAAACCCGATTTCCAATCTGCACAGAAACTTGGAAATTTGTTTTTTCCCCAAAGGGGGATCCTATCCTAGATAAGATCGGGTGATAGGGATACGCCGCCCTTGTTGGAATTTTTCTAAAATCCAAGGTACTCTTGCAGAACTGTGATCTGCATCCTGCGAGTACCATATCCTTCCCAGGTGGTCTTTGGAGAGGACCATCCACTCCTCCTATAACCTATATCATTTGGAAGGGTAGTTCCTCTCCTAATGAGTCCTTTAACTTTGACGCACACATAGGTGCAGCGTAGTTAGGGGCAGGTATCACTCCTGGCGGTGCCTTCGGGCGCACAGGCCTTTTAAATCACTGCAATTCTAACCCGCCATAGGCCTTCTGGTCGTCACAACTTAGTGTCCAATCGGTGGGCATTGCATTTCCATTATCCTTGCCTACCCTCCTCCACCGTTCTCTGGGCAATCTTCCTGGTAGGGGAATCCTGAGGTAGAACATAAAGGGACAAGAGGAGGGTCCACTTCCGTGAGTCTTCATAGGAATACCAGCACGAAGTATCTCCCCTTAGATCCTTTTTGCCTGAACTCAGTAGTCCTTGCTCCCTTGCATATTGCCAGGTGTTCCAAATTCACACACCCCATTGGGCATGTGTCTTTGGGTCTTTAGGTCAGAGGGATATTGTTTATCCCCTCTATTCTTATCTGCATGGCCGCAGCCGTCATGACCAGCCTGGTAACCCTAAGGCTTCTAGAGTTCTTTTGTAAGGTTCACACGGAAGTGTTCTGTGGCTGGGAATTAACCCTCTGGTCCTCATACCTTGGGCTATACCCCACAGGTAGAGCAAACAAATGCATCTTACTCCACGTTAGTCGTGTTTCATTGATTCAGACTCTGGGTGAAGGTGACCTTAGTCTGTCTGGCCCATGCACACTTTGCTTCGGCTGGATTGGACCTCCCCCTGCTCTGGGTTGGCCCCTCAGTTGTAGGGTTTCCCATTGCCAGGCCATGAGCCCTAGTTCATCTCGTGGCTGCTTTGAGAACCTTGTTGACTGGGCTGTTTCCCATCTGGGGTGGTTTGCTGTGCTGAAGGTGGAAGAGCCACCTCCACCCGCCATCCATCAGCATGGCTAGTAGTCACCTATTACTGAATGCATGTGAGCAGCACTTGAAGAAGAACAGTGAGTTACTCACCAGTAACCATCCTTTTTCAAGATGGGCTGCTTGGATCCATTCAGGTCCCTCCCCTCCATCCCCACATTTGGAGCTGGCAACTCCTAGGAACTGGGGAGGGGTTGGGAGGCAGCCGTATATATAGCCACTGGGTGGCATGGGGAGCGGTGGCTGCCTGCCCTCTCCTGACAGGCTAAGACAAAAGTTTTCTGACCAATCCGGTGCTCTGACACGGAAACACCTATTGCTGAATGGATCTGAGCAGCCCATTTCGAAGAAGGACAGTTACTGATAAGTAACCCACCGTTTACATTTGTAAAAGAAGTAGGCCTAACATCAGTCAACCTAAAGAGGGTAGTGAGGGGAGCTGAGAGATCAAGTGCCCTGTCATGGGCTGTGCAGCCTCCCATGCTCCTGGCTTCTTGCTGCCCCTCTCTCAGGGCTCAGCTGTGAACTTGACAAGGCTTCCCAAGGAGTGGGTGGAGAAGTCCAGGGCTGATTGACAGTGGGAAACTGAGGTCTGGCTGCCCACAGCTTTTCTCTCCACCCCTGCATCATGCTCTTCCCCCTTGCCCTGTGCAGCCCCCCCCCCCATACTGTTGATGGGGTGGGGCAGCTGCAGCTCCCCAAAAATCTGGTCTTGGTGACTCAGTGGCAGGCTGCTGCTGCTGACTTTCAGCAGCCTGCCTGCCTGCCCACTACCAGCCCCTGAATAGCTAGAGGATGGGGCAGGAGTACCACAGACTGCAGCCTCTGTCCTGTCCCCCAACCCAGCATCTCCAACCATGGCCTCTGCTCTGCACTGTCAGGGGAAGGGAGAATGGGGGGGGTCCCACAAGGGTGGACAGCCCTGGGTCCCCTGGGCCTTGATCCAGCCTTGCACTGGAGGGAGAACAGTACTGGGAAGGGAGCTGGGGACAGAGTCCACACTCCCTCCACAGTGGAGCAGGCAGGATTCCTGCCTGTCCTGCCCCCAGTGGCCACCCCGCCCCACGAGGTCAGAGAACAGGCCAGCATCTGACCGCTGCTTTTGGGGAGAAGGCCAGCATCTGACCGCTGCCTGGAGAGGACCTGTTGAGTGTAGTTTGGGCCACTTCATCCACCAGTGCTGAATGCAGGCCACCTCACCCCCAGGCCCTGGAGAAGGCCCAGTCAGTGCTGGAAGGAAGCTGAGGGCAAAGAGGCCTGAACTCCACTGAACAGGCACTCTCCATGGCCTTGCCTCCAAAAAGCCCCTCTCAGATGCTGACCCACTGTACACCCCACAGCAGCATGGGGTGGTTGGCCAGGGCAGGGCAGGCGTATGAATGCTGCCTGCTCCACAATGGAGGGAGGGCAGCCTCTGGCCCCAGCCCCTTCCCTCCCTGCAGCTTCCTCCAGGCCCCATCCAGTGCTGCAGGGGGGCAGGACCCCCAGCCAGAGGCCACCCTCCCTTCTTCCTCCCTCCCTGTGCTTTGTGCTCACTGAGAGCAGCAGTGTTGCAGCCCACCTGCCCCCATCCTCTGGCCAGTCCATCCCAGAGGGCGAAGTGGGGCAGGCTGGTGTGTTGGTGGGGCTCTGCAGAGCCAACCCGAGGCCCTGCAGCAATGTGGCTACATGCTGTCCTGTCCTGCCCCCTGGGTAGGACCAGCCAGGGGGCGGGGCAGGCCCAGAAGACCATTGTTGCGCAGAGTGGCATAGAGAGGGAAGGCAGCCTGTGGCCCTAGGCCCTCTGCAGCACCTGAGGCTGCAGCCACTTGGCCTTCTGACTCATGTGGAGGGCAGGCAGGGGCAGGAGTGCCTTGGGCCCCACCCTCCTCCCAATGACAGGGCAGGAGTTGTCCCTGTCCTGAGAGGGACCCAAGAGGCTTGGGCTCTGTGCTGTCCCCCTGATAGCAGAGCCCCAAATAGTTGTTCCCAGGATTCCCCACCCTCCTTCCAACCACACGGGAGCTGCTTGCCCCTTGCCTTCGGCTCACTGCTGAAGGTAGCGGGGCAGTGTGGGCTTAGGGTAGCTGCCCTGCCAGGGCAGCAGTAGTTCTGGGGTTGGATCAAAGATGGCCATAAGCCCAGTTCTGCTTGTAGACCTGCTGTTTGACACTGCTGTCATGGACTACTAGCATGGGTATGTCAGAATTGAGCTAACTGATGGATGCTAAAGGGTAGGGAAATATATCCGTTTAGTTTGTTGGGCTCTCAGCCTTTACACCCATGTCCCTGGTGTCTCACCACCTCCTAACCCTGTCTGCATCTGTCTCCTGTAGGAGCTGGTCCAGGCCCCGGCTCTGCCCTGGATGAGCAGTCTGCAGGCATCAGCCTGTCTGCTGGGGCAGGCCCAAGCCTCACTGGAGACCCTGGAGCGTCGCTTTGCCTCTGGCATCCAGGCCTTGCAGGACTTTATCAGCTTCCAGGGCGAGCTTCTGACACAGCCAGGCTGCAGCAACCACAGGGTTGGTCAGACAGTGACAACGGAGGCATGTTCCGGCTTGGAGGCCCTACCGCAGCCCAACTGGCCACCCACAGCCCCAATAGGTGAGTCACCCTCCCCAGTTGCCACAGCCCCCACATTTTACAGATGGGGAAAATGGGCAGGTCCCCTCCTACAGTTCCAGCAATGCTGCTCTTGCTGCCAGACTTGGGCTCTGGGGGTGCCTGGCTGCCAGCACCAAATTGGGTGCTGCTGGGGTGAGACCTGCCTCAGACCATTAACTTTTCCTGCCAAGGCCTGCTAGCACCCTGCCCTGGCCATTTGGGCCCTGCGTCCCCCCGTGACTCCTGCAGCACGCCACCCTTGCAGGCCAAGTCCCACACTGACTCATCATCTTCCCCCCCAGCTGAGCATCCCCTGCAGAGCCTTGTCGATTTTTCTGCCTTGCTACACCCCCAGGAGCAGCAGCAGCAGGTAAGAGAGGGGACCCTCCCTCCCCAGGCCTGGCCCCCCCATCTGCTTCCCTCATTGTCTCCTCCCATTTTCTCCCTGCAGGGCCTGGACCATTCCAGCCCAGCCAGGAAGCCCGCCTGGGACAGGTATTTGGGCACCTTGCAGTTGTGAGTGGCCAGGGGCCGTAGGCAGACAGCATTTTACCCATCAGTCTCTGCTGCACTCTCCTGAGGTGGTGATGAGGGAAGGAGCAGAGGCAGAGGACCACCCTGGAGCACAGGACTTAGGCAGAGTCTGGCCACCAGGGATTGGCCAGGGCTTATGCCAGGCCTGGGTGGGAGCCAGGAGCCCAGGAGGAGGGGGTTAGCTAGTGCAGGAGTCTGGTCCCCCCACACCTGCCTGCTAAAACCTGTCCCCATGCTCCACAGGCTTGACCTCCTGCAGGAAATTATTGATGAGCTCCAGGGCACAGGAGATGCTCAGACAAGCCACATAACAGGCAAGGAATGGAGCAGGTAGGGGCTTGGGGGAGGTGGTAGTGGTTAGGGCTAGGGTACTGCAGGGCCAGGGTGCTGTTTCCTCACCCTCAAGGGCAATCCCTTAAAACCTGCTTCCTCCCTCACCCCCACTCTTCTTTCTAGGGCAGCAGGCCAGAAGAGGACAGTAGCAGAGGGTTGTACAACGCCCTACCTCCAGGACAGCCTCCCTTTGAGCCCTGCTTACTGAAGCAGCATTGAACAGGCTGAGATCTGCTATTCTGTCCTTCCCTTTACTAATAAATGGCCTGGGCACAGCTCAGGGGTGAACACAGTGAGATCATCCTCCCTTTCCTTTGCAGCCCCCCCCAGCCCCACTATGCTTCCCTGCCCTGTGATAGGGCTGGGTCCTGGCTGCCAGCCCCAAGCCTGCACTGCCAGCTTTTTCCTTTTATTGTAAAATCAGGGAGGGGCAGTGACCAGGGCAGTTGGGGTGGCACCTGGTTCCCTGAAAGGGACGGCTCTCAATCATACCCACCCCAGTGCCAGCCTCCTGCTGACTTATCCCCCTGCCCCACCAGCAGGATGGGGGCTCATGGCAGAATCAGCCCCTGTATGTTTTCATAGTTCATGCCACCCACTCTTTCCCCTGCCTGATTTCATACTAGTTACACAGCCTCCCTCCCATGCCCCACTGGCCTCCCAGAAGCCCCACAGCATCCTCATGGATTCCAGGCCAGGCTGTCACTGGGTGTGGCTGACTCAGCCAGGGGACTGGCTTTCCCCAGGCCTGGCACCTGCCCGACAAGCTGCAGCAGGCGCTGGGTGAGGCAGAGGCTGGCAGGGCAGCGTGACAGCAGCTGCAGGAGCAGATCCGGGTTCAGTGAGACCAACACCACCTGCAGAGAGGGTGGAGAAGAACAGCAGGCATCAGGGCTGTCACTCTTACTTCCACAGCTGGTGGGTTCCCAAGTTGGGGCACGCCCCTCCTCCCCGTCACAGCCATACCCAAGGGCAAGGTGCCCCAGGCTGACCTTGCCGCTGCGGCACACTCCCACAAGGCCATGATGTGAGGGGTCCGGCACAGTGGCGAAGACAATGTCCCAGGCCAGTTGGACACGGTGCAGGGGCTGGGCAGTCTCCACGTCAGCCAGGAAGAGCAGGGCGTGCTTGGTGAGCACTAGTGCCACACCTAGGTGCGGGGCAAACTTAGGGGAAGAGAAAAGGGTTGGGGGGTCAGGCACCTTTTGGTCACTACAAAGTCCACAGTCTGTCTCCCCCCCCCCCAATACTCCCCAGAGTTCCCTCTCCTCTCACCTGCACGGCACTGGGGAAATCCCCAGGTCGGGTACCCTTGAAGGCCAGGCTGGCACGGGCACTGAGTAGGGCGCTGTTTCCTGGCTGGTGGGGGCCCAGCTCTATCACATGGAACTGAGAGAGAGAGAGATAGATGCAGGGTCAGGCAAGCACTCAGCCTCTTTGTGCCACCCACCTGCCCCCCTATGCCCTGGCATTACCTCCCTGTGGCCCCTCTGCCCACAGTCTGCTGGGATGAGCCTCCTCCCACACACCCTCAGGCAGTACCCACAGTGCTCTGGGAGCCAGCCCCCTTCAGCCCACTCCCAGTCACTACCCACAATAGTGCTGGAGCCAGCTCCTGCCCATCTGCCCCACTACGCACCTGGCCATTGCACTCCCCTCCATGCCTGACGGCAGCCAGCAGGGCAGAGGAGGGGTGGGGGTTCCTGGCGAAGCTGTGCCGGGGCAGCGCCACTGCCTGGGCCTCAATGACCTGGGAGAGCCGCCCTCCCCGCCAGTACAGCTGGGTCAGCCCCACTACTTGGCCCTGCTGGGGGGAAAAGATGGCATCAGCTGGGCAGAAGGCTGGCAGGGATGATCCTGGAAGCTGCACAGAGGGAATCCACTTACTTGGTTGAGGCCCAAGGTGGACAGTGCCAACCAGAGCCCAGTGGCATCCCGCTGGTAACCCACCACCTCTGTGCGCCACAGCCGCTCATGGCGGCAAAACTGACGCCGCGGCTTCCGGCCTGCTGGGAAAAAGGAGGAAGAGAGACTAGTCAGTGAGTTAGAAAGAAACTACTGACCTCCCCAGGCCAGCCCCCACTTGACCTACCCCCTACCCGCCACCACCTCTTGTACCCCTAGGGCAATCCCCCACCCTGCCCAGCCTCCCCACCACCACCCACGGTGCCCTGCAGCATGCTCACGGCCGAGGGCCCAGTGGAACACCTCCTCCTCTGTCACCAGTGCCAGCGTGTTGGACTCCAGCCAGGCCCAGAACTCCAAGGGGTGGGCGAACGTCCACTGCCAGCACAGGCAGCGCTGTGCCACGTCAAACACCTGGGCCATGCAGCTCGCTGGGGGTTCAAACTGGTTAGAGCAGCCACACACCCGCCCCAGGGACAGGCCTGTTACGGCCCAGAGGCTGGACCTCAGACATGCACCCGCTGAGGGACAGAGTGGTTAGAGCCCTGGGGCTAGACACCAGCCCAGCCACACATCCATCAGGGAACAGACTGGTTAGAGCCCAGGGGCTGGACACCAGCCCAGCCATGTACCCACTGTGGGACAGACCAGTTAGGGCCCAGACATCAGGCACACAACCCAGTGGGGACACAGACTGGTTTGAGCCCAGGAGCGAGGCACTGGTCCAGCTATGCAGCACACTGGGGCATGGAGGTCACGAGCTGGGGCTGGCCCAGCCAAGCTGCACAGCAGGCAGGTGAGCAGTCAGGACCTGCTCTGGGAGGTAGTGAGGCCGGGTCAGGGCCTGCATGGGGAGCTGATGCCACTACCAGCCAGTCCTGAACATCCCCTCCCACATTCTCTAGCCGCACTGGCTCTCCCTGCCTCCGTACCTCGCAGCGCCAGCAGGGGCTGGTGGGGATGGGCCAGTGCACCCTCAACCTGGTGCAGGGGCCAGCTGTGAGCACTGGGGCCATGGGGCTCACGCAGATCGAGCAGGGTGACCCGGGCCCCAGTGGGGTTGTGGGGGGGGGGCTATGCCGGACACAGAGGCGCCAGGGGGCTGAGAGGGTGACACGTGGGTAGGTGATCTGCTCTGGGGCTATGCCATGCTGCTGCAGCTGTGGGGAGATAGGGGTTAGAGGGGCACCCACATCCTGGAGTTCCCATTAGGGGTCACCCCATATTGCCCCCTACCCCAGAGGTCTCCCACCCACTGTCCAGACCTCTGCATCAGCCACCCCCCCACAACTCTTCCAGGCACAGCCTCACCCCCTAGAGGTCCTCAAACCCACCACCCCCAAAATCAACCCTGACACCTCACAACACCCTCCCCCTTACCTGGGTCAGCACTTCTACCCGCACAGGAGACTCACCCATGCCGGGGAGGACTAAGTTCAGCTACAAGGGGGCACCAGGGAGGGGAACTTCCCCCTTGAGGACTCCAAGTGACTAACACAACCCCACAAACTACTCCATCCCCCCCCGGGGTTCCCCCCCAACCCAAGTCCACCCTACGCTTGTTTTCTGACCCCGTTCGTCCTAGCTCGTGTGTGGGTGTCTGATGTATCCCAGCCACACCCTGATGCAATCAGCGCTAACAAGGGTGGAGCCACCCGCCCCTGACAATATCAGAGCAGCTTGAGGCCAGCACAGACCCAGGAGTCCTGCTCACAGCAGCCCCCTGCCCCAATCTCCCAGAGCTGGGATAGCGCGGAGGGTGCCTGGGTCACAGCCCCTGACTCCCCCCTTCTGCACTGGATCTGCTTGCCGTCCCCACGCCGCCCTCTCTGTGTCCGGAGTCGGGTGAGAGGTTCAGGTTCAGGGCTGGCATCTGAGCCGGCTGGCCTGGGCCCGGTGTGAAGCCAGCGCCCCTCCGCCCAGGGGTCTTAACGAGGCGGGAGTTGAGTCCCGCTGATCCCCGCTCTGGGGCCCGAGGGGGATCGGGGAGCTGCGGGGCTGGAAGTGCCGAGCTAGCAGAGGCTGCGTCCCTCTCCCTGTTGTGCCACGCACCGTCCAGCCCCAGGCCGCTGTGTGTGTTTGGTTTTTTTGGGGGGGCGGGGGGATTATCCCCCCCGGCTGCTCGTTTCATTTAACGATGTTGCCGGATTAAAAGCTCCCAGCATCCGAGTTGAAGCTGCAATTTAGTCTCAGCCCCTAATGAGAGACAGCTGTGCCCGGGAAGGCAGGGATGGGCTGCCAGAGCCCCCCACTCCCGACCCATAGGCTCCACTAGCCCAGCCCTGGGCTGTCCTCACCCCAGCCTCTGGAGGTGCCCCTCACACCCGACCCACCGTCCCTGTTAACCCAGCCCTGGGCTCCCTTCACCCCAGCTGTGCCGGTGCCCCTCACTCCCGAGCCCCGCCAGCCGGCCGTCTCCTCAACCGGTTATTCCCATCCATATGTTGTCCCTGTGGGCTGTGATTATCATCTCTAAGCCCTTCACTCCGGCGGGGCCTCCCCCTTCCGTCCCCGCTGCGGGGTTGTAACCGCGATCCCCTGGCCAGGAAAGCATCCCTCGGACGCCTGGGTTCAGCAAGGTTTTTATTCTACTCCAGCTGCCTGTCTGGGGTGGTGGGGCCCAGAGACGTGTGAGAGGGGAGAGGATAGGAGGGGAGGGTGAGATGATGGGCAGAGCTGGGGGCAGATGCTTTGGGGTCCCAGGCATCCGTGGGGCCAGCATAGGAGGAGAGCTATGGGGGGAAGGCAGGGGGGTTCTGGGGGATGGCTGGCTGGCAAGGGTAGGGGGTTGGCTGTGGGGGCCTGGAGGCAGCGATTTGAGGGTCACGCATGGTGGTTGCTCTATAACCAGTTGGGGCTCGACCCCCTCCGACATTCGGTGGCTGCCAGGCAGCAGGGCTGGTCTCTGATTTTGGGGGCCTTCGCTGCTCTAGCCCCTCCTGAATCCGGGGGTCCCTTCAGCGTGACATCATCTTCACAAACTCTGCAGGGAGACCCCTGTTAGTACTGACGTCCCAGTCCTCCAGCGGAGCCACCCCCTCTCATCCGTGCCACCGGGGCGCTCCCCAGAATCCCTTCCCGGGCATGCAGAGCTGTTCCTTCAGCACCTCTCAGGTCCCAGCAGCGACCCTCCAGGGCCGCCCCTGACGAAGTGGGAACGTTTCTGTTTTCTCTGAGTGCTGCCTGCCTGCCTCAGTTTCCCCAGTACGCTACTGAGGCCTCGTCTATGCCAGATTGACAAATTGACCTCACACAGGTCACCTTGCGGCCCGCCGCGATCACTCCCCACTGTCTCCTTCGCTCCTCATCTGGAGCCCTTCCACCGAGCGTGTGGGGAGCTGAGAGCCCAGGAGCCAGCCTGGGGCTTGCCCCCCATCCCTATTCCCTGGGGAAGCCGCCTGGAGCGTCTCACCGTGGGGAGCGGGGTCCAGCAGCTGCCCCCCAAACCTTGCCAATGTCACAGCTCCACCCTAAATTGACAAAGCCCCCCCCCCCCCGCCAGTCAGCTCTTGTTAATTTCGGGGGTGGTGAAATTGGTCTGAACTGCAGCCCCGGGGCGAGGTTGGGAGGTCGCTCCTCCAGGTGGGATTTTTGGCCGGGGCGTTTCAGGACGTGCGCAGCCCCCCCCCGCTCGGGGCTGAGGAGGCGGGACGAGGGCGTGCGGCGGGTGGTTCCTGCCGTAGGAGCCGGGACCCCTCGGGCTACCCTGGGGCAGCTGCTTGTGGCCGGACACGGTGGGGCCGAGGGAGCTGGTGCCGGGCGACTGTTGTCCGTGGGAAAGGGCTGGCGGCGCGGGGGTGCCCGAGGCTGGGAGGGATCGGGCCGCCGGCGGGGCTTGGGCAGGGGATGATCTCGGGGTTCTGGGTCCCCCTATGGACTCTGCTGAGCGTTGCCGGTCCCTGTGCAGCCCGGCTCTGTCTGCGCTGGGCTCCCGACCACTGCCAGACACACGGCCCCAGATCCCATCCAGGGGACCCCGAGCGCCCCCAGGCCGCGGCAGAGCCAGGAGGCCGAGCGCCCTGCTGCGAGGGGCCCCAAAGGGTCACCGAGCGGCCCTGGGGCCGCCCCCTCGCTCACCCTCGAAGTCGACGGTCCCGTCCCCGTTGATGTCGGCCTCCTTCACCACGTCGCTGATCTCGCGCGGGGTGAGACGCTCGCCCATGAGGCGCTGCATGGCCAGCTGCAGCTCGTCCAGCGTGATCTCCCCGTCTCCGTTGGCGTCGAACTGCGGGGGTGGCAGCCGTCAGGACGCCGGGCCTAGCCCTGCCGCCTGTCCCCAGCTGGGGGAAGTGATGGGTTGGGGGGCTGGTGGGGCCGGGGGATCTTGGAGCCCGGACTCCTGGGCTGCACCCCAGCTGTGGAAGGGGAGGGCAGTGGGGGGCGGGTGGTTACTGCCGTAGGGGCTGGGAGCCCGGACACCTGGGTTCTCTCGCCCTCACCTCCTTGAAGGCATCCCTCATCTCCTGTAGCCCAATCATCCCGGCCGTCTCTGCCAGCAGTTTCGGCGTCATCAGCTCCACGAAGTCTTCGAAATCCACCCTGCCACCGACTGCAATGGAAGGCGGGTTAAAGCGAGGGTCCCCTGCACGGAACCGGTGCCCCCGTCCCAGCTGTAGCCCCCCCCCCGCGGCTCACGGTTCATGTTGATCTGCTGCGAGAGCTGGATGAGCTCCATCTCGGTGGGCATGTAGCCCATGGTCCGCATCAGGTTGCCCAGGTCCTTGCAGCTGATCAGCCCGTCCTTGTCCTTGTCAAACTCCTGGAAGGCCTCGCGCAGCTCTGCAGAGGGAATCGCTGGCCTGAGCCCCCGCCTTGTGGGGTCCTGACACCCCTCCCGGAGTGGGGGTAGCCCAGGGGTCCTGGGCCCCTCCCACCTAGGGTTACCAGACCCGAAAGCATGGAAAGGAGGACACTGGAGGACACATGGAGAAAATGTAGTATTAATGGAATATTCTTGTGTTTTTAGGGGGCCCTGGAACACTTCCCCCTCAAAATAGAGTGATCTGAGGTGTTCCAGCATACTTCAACCCCTGTAACAAATAGCCAGACAAAATCATGTATTTGTAAAATGCCTGCTGGTTGGAGGACATGAACCTAAAAAGGAGGACGTGTTCTCTTCTGCCTGATATCTGGTAACCCTACTTCCACCACGGTCCTCCAGGAGTCCTGGGATCCTGCTGCACCCTCGTGTACCCCCTAGTCCTTCTGGAGCTGGGGCTAGAACCGACAGCTCCTGAGCCCCAGCCCCCCGTGTCCCAAGCCACTCGCCCCCTTTGGTAAAACGGCAATGAGAACCCAGACCTCGGCTCATCGCCCCCTCCCTCCTTTAACCACTAGATCCCGTTCCCCTTCCGGAGCCCTCTTACCTTCAATTTCATCTGCTCCCAGCTCTCGGTGCTGGAATAAAGAGAGACACTCAGGGACCCAGCCGACTCCCCCCTCCCCCACCAGCTCTAACCCTTGGACCCCATTCCCCTCCAAAGCGAGGGAGAGAACCCAGGAGTCCTGATTCCCAACCCACTCCCCCCCCCCACTAGACGCCACCCCGCTTCCAGAGCCAGGGAGAGAACCCAGAAGTCCTGGCAGCCAGCCAGCCAGCCAGCCACCCTCTGCTCCAACCATTAGCCTCTACTCCTCTCCCAGAGCCAGGCTAGAACCCAGGCGTCCGGGCCCCCAGCCCTCGCACCCCATGCTTCTCGGCGATGCCCTTGCGCAGGAAGATGCAGGCGGGCCCCAGCGCGTTCTGCATGGTGCTGCCGCCGCCCCCACGGGAGCCCGGGCTGCAGGAGGCAGCGGGTGTGGGGGGTTATAGCCGCTGTGCGTCAGGGGATTATCCTCGCCCCACGGCCTATCGCCAGCCCGGCCGGCCCGCAGCTGCCGAGCTGGCACAGGGCTCGGCCCGAACGCCTGGGTTCTTTGCCCGCTCTGGAGGGGAGGGAGGGAGTAGGGGCTAGTGGTTAGATCAGGGGGTTTGGGGGCCAGGACTCTTGGGTTCTGTTCTGGCTCGGGATCCAGGGGGTTAGAGTCGGGCTGAGGCTGGAAGCCGGACTCTTGGGTTCTCTCCCCTGCTCTGGGAGGGGCTTAGTGGTTAGAGCAGGGGAGGGGGGCTGGGTGTCAAGGCTCCTGGGTCCGGTAGCAGCGGGCTCAGAGCCGTGTATCCAGTTAGGGTCCCGGGCTCAGGACCCACGGGAGACTCCCCAGGGGGCTCCCGGCCGCTCAGTCCCATGGCTGGGAGCAGAGGCTTAAGGGAAATCAGCCCTAAAGCTTGGGCGGTGGGAATCTTGGTTCCCACAACCCTTTTGTGGGACGTGAAGCACCCGGGGCTGGGGGCTATTACGGGATGGCAAATTTCTCATGTGAAAATTATGGGGCATAGAGCTCGTTGTGGGGGTTTAACACCCCTGTGGGGCACTGGGATCTATTATGGGATGTCAGTGCTGTCAGACGGACCTTACAGGAGATTCCCCCCATGGAGGGAGGGGTTTAACCCCTTCCTCTAGAGCGGGATCCACCCCTGCTGGATGATATTATGGGATGGCCCCACATGCCACAGTGAGGGGGTCAAAAGAGACCTCCCCCAGCCCTGGCTCTCCCACTACTGGGGTCTTCAATGGGGAGGTGTGGGGGGGTGGGATCCATCTCTGCTTGCCCAGAACCCACCAAGACACGTTAGGGGAAGATGGTTCTGCCCCAGGCACCTCCCAGTCTCCCCTTCAGGGGTCCCACTTTGTCTATTTGCATACTGAACCCTGCCCTCCCGTGGCAATGCTCCCAGCCCGCTTGGGAAGTGCTGTTTGTGGGAACACAACTTTCACTGTGGTGACTTCATGTGGCTCCCTCCTGAACAGAACAGGGGATGGCTTGATGGGGCTTTTTGAGGATAGTTTATTGGCTCAGGTCATGGGGTGGCTGGCCTAGGCCAAGGTGGGGAGAGTGTGCCAGAGGGTATGGCAGTTCCAGCTCCCCTCAATTTGTGTTCTTGTGTGTTATCTTTTGAGATCCTCAGCACTGGAGCCACATCTTGTGTCCCCTTCCCATCAGATGTCTGGCCCTGGGTATCACCTCCTTCCGTGGGGTCTGGGTGACTATGAACAAATCAGGACTGGCCCCCCCGGCCCAATTGTCCTTTGGGGTTGTTGCCTCACAGCACGGGGCCTGCTCCCAAGGGGGAGCCCCTGCTCAGGCTAGCTCCTGGCCTTCTCTCATCTCATAGGCCAGTGCATTTTCTGTCTGCTTCCATGGTGAATAAAGCCTCCCAGGCTACATGTGAACAGTGAAGCAGGAGGACCCAGGCCAGGAGCGCAGGCACCTGCCCAGCCTGCGGCTTGGAGCAGGAGTCCCAGAGGCAGGAGGGGAATTGACTGGGGATTGTAGGGGGGTCATCAAAGAACTATAACCCTCCCCAGCCCATTGCAAAACTGCCCCATCCTCCATCATCCCTCATCCCCACAATCTCTAGACTTCCAAATCTTCCTCTATAACTCCCTCCTTTTGATCCCCACCTTCCCCAACCCTCCACCCTCCATAATAGTATCCCTGGGGCTGAGCAGAGGACCGTCTAGTTCTCATGTCCTTGGGAGGAGCACTGGTTCAGCCCTGTAGGAGCTAATGGGGCCCAAGAGGTCAATTAACTGACCTGGAGGGGCATCTGGGGGGCTAATTGCTGACAGGCCCAGCTGGGGAGCGACTGATCGTAAAGCCCAGACACCAAGGCTGAAGGATCCTGGCGTAATGGGGTAGAAGTAAGAAAGGTTGGATGCAGTTCCTAGTGCTGAGAGGGTTGGGGTTCCTCGGAGTGTGTGGCTGTCTAGGTGGGGGTGTCCTGGATGCCAGCTTGCCAGAGAGGTCTTAGAGTAGAAATGCTGTGCGTGGGACAGCTGCTGTTGCACTCTCTGGCCATGAGTGGGGGGTCCTGTGGTAAGTGGTTGTGATGAAGTGGGAATCCATTCTTGGACTGGTTTAGGATGTCATGGGTGATACCCCGATTTCTCTTTTCTGTTTCTGTATTCTGGTGATGGGATCCAAGTTGTGTGATTATTACAGGGACCACTAGAGCAGTGGTTCCCAATATTTTCTCTGTTGTGGCACACCTTGCTAACCTTAATTAATTTGAGGCACACCACCAGATAGTTTCCAAAGGAACTCATGAATATTCATGAGCCAGTGCAGAGCTCTTTGAGTAGTTTTTCAAAAAAATTTTGTGACACACTTGCTCAGACCTGAGGGCACGCCTGTATGCCACGGCACACTGGTTGGGAAACATTGCACTAGGGGGTGGAGGGGCTTTTAGGCAGACCTTACCTGGTCTCCTGCCAGTCACACAGGTTGTGACCAGTTAAGACCAGAGGGAGGGTCCCTAGCCCAGGTGGAAGAACTAAGTACTTGAGAGGACAGGAGGTAATAGGGAAATGGGGGTCCAGGAGGCAGGACCCAGACCCTGGGGCAGGAACCTGCCCACTCTGGGGTTTTATGACTATGCTTCCTGGTGAATCTGGTAACCAACTGTCCTTGCTGCTGTGTGAACTGGATTGCCAATAAATCCTCTGACTTCCACTCTGGCTGAGTCGCACTTCTGACTGGGACTTCCCGGGACCCTCCTGGAGGGAGGACCCCCCACAGGAGTTGAGATGGAGCAAGGGTTGGACCCTTTGAGGCTGGGCTTAGAAGCTGACTACACAGCGTGGAAACCTGGGTTGGACAGGAGAAACTCCCCTGTAGCAGAGTTCTGACCAGCTGGGAGCACAGGGGACAGGAGCATGCTTTCCATGGGACTCTGTCACATTGGTCCCTGCCAGGCCTGATGCATTTGCAGGTGAGAGCCAAGGGAGGCTGCCCCCAGCCCCGGGGGCTGGCAATGAAGTCTTGCTTAACCCTGTTCAGTGGGCCAGCAGTAGGGCTACCTGATACCAAAGCCTGGAAAGGAGGACAGAGAAGTACAAAAAGAAGGACGTTGGAGGACACATGGGGAAAATGTAGTATTAATGTAATATTCTTCTGTTTTTAGGGGGCCCTGGAACCCTTTCCCCAAAAAATAAGGTATTTCATGGCATTCAGCATACTTTAACCCCTATAAGTAAAAAGCCAGACAAAAATCATATATTTTAAAATGCTTGCCAGATGGAGGATGTGAAGGTAAAAAGGAGAACATGAAGGTAAAAAGGAGGATATGTCCACCTTTTGCCTGACATCTGGTAACCCTAGCCAGGAGGGGACATAGCCTCAAGGGCATCCAGCGTGGTGTGCCCTTCCTGGGGCCTGGGGGCTGTGCTGTGGGAAGCCAGAATTCCTGGGTCCTCTCTGTGCCCCGGCAGGGTGCTCCAGAGCAATGAACGTGGGGGGGGGGGAATATTCCTCTGTCACACACTGGCCCCACTTTGCTCCCTTAAATGACCCCACCAACACTGGAAGGCAGGAGCTTTTATTGAGAAGGATGGTGCTGGGAGCAGCCCCTGGCAGAAAAGGCCCTGGTTTCCTGGGCTGAAGTGTGGTGGGGGGAACCAGTGACTTATAGGAGTGAGAAGTATACTGGGGTGGGGGGTTTATTGTTCCTCTACCAAATCCATCAATGGCCCCCCCCACAGGAGCCAGGAAAAAAACCAGGAGTCTGGGCCGAAAGCAAGAGCTGGAGAGGTGCCACGCTGAAAGCGGACTCCTAGGTGTCTGCTATGATGGGGGAGGGGAATAGGTGGTGGGGATCTCTGCTGGGGGGGGTGTCTCCTGGCTCACAACTTACTATCCCCCCCAGGCCAGGGCGTAGAGCTGGTCCGCGGCTGCCTCCATTCGCTGGCGGTACTCCAGGGCCATGTGATTCCCCTCAGGGACCCTGGCCAGCCCATGGATCAGCCCCCACCAGCACCCTGCAATGACGCCTGTTGAGTCGCTGTCACCTGTGGAGAGAACGTCCAGGTGAGGTGCAGCCTGTCTGGGGTGGAGCACAGGGGCTGGGGACACAGGGCCTGGCTTTGGGACATGGCTCCTCTGGGGTGGGGGATACACAGGAACCCCTCACCTGGTGCTGAGACATGACCCCCCTGGGCTGGGAAAGTGGGGGAACATGTGACCCCCTTCCCTGGTGCTGGGAGGATGGCAGGGGCTGGGATATGGGTGGCTCAGTGGTGAGGCACTGGGGGCTGTATGCTGGGAGCAGGGTGGGATTGCAAGTATTGGGAGCAGGGCAAGATGCGGCTGGATGTGGGGCAGGGCACCAACGGCTGTTTTTTGGGGCTGGGGTGTGGCTGGCTGTGAGGTAGGACACCTGGGGGCTCTGTATTTTGGGGCTGTGGCAGGGTGATGGGAGCTGTGCGTCAGAGGCGGCCTTAGGAAATTGGGGGCCCTAGGCGGAGGCCCTTTATGGGGCCCCCTATGGGCCCCCACTGCTGCCCTAGCTGCCCCCCCAGTCCCAACTCCCACGTGGAGGTGCGGGGGGGGGCTGCAGACCACCAGATCCAAAAGCTTTGCTGCCTGCCTGCCAGACCAGTCTCTCTTCAGCAGGGGTGAGAGGAGAGTGGCAGGCGCAGCTCTGTGGCTTGCCAGGAGTGGGGCCCCCTGGAGTGGCCCGCTCTGAAGACTTCTGGCTGCTTCCAGGCCTGGGGTGGCTGGGGGCGAAGTGACCAAACTCTTGGGAGCATGCAGCTCCAGGGGGCCCCACTCCTGGCAAGCTGCAGTGTCACGCTGGCTGCTCTCCTTCCTCCCCCTGGGAACACACAGCTGGCTGGGAGTAGGCGGGGAGTGCCGCTCTACCCCCGCTGGAGAGAGGCCAGTCTGGCAGGCAGGCGGCAAAGCTTTGGACCTGGTTGTTTGCCACCCTCCGCTTCCCCACCGCCCTCTGCTTCCCCACCGTCCCACCAGTGCAGGGCTAAGTGAAGCAGGCGGCTGCTACAGGGCCCCCTTACAGCTTGGGGGCCCTAGGCCACCGCCTGCTTCGCTTACCCCAAAAGCCGCCTCTGCTGTGCATATTGAGAGTGGGGCTAGGGAATGGCTAGCTCTGGGGTGAGGTGCTAGGGGATGTGTATATCAGGGCTGTGATGCATCTGGCTCTGGGGTGGGGTGCTGTGGCATGTGTATATGGAGAACTGGGTGAGGGTGTATCTCACTCTGAGATATGTGTCTGTAGCTGAATGCATCTGGATTGGGACCAGGATGTGGTTTGGTCTGGGGTGGGGCACTGGGGACTCTGTATATTGGGATCAGGAAATGGCTGTGGATGGCTCTGGAGTGAGGGCAGGAGGCTGTACAAACTGGGATGGGGCTGGTGTGTGGCTGGGTGTGTGTGTGGGTGCAGTGGGGGAATTGTGTGTGGTGAGTGGCATCTGGTTGGCTCTGGGGAGGCTGTCAGGGCCTGTGTATGCTGGACCGTGGCGCAGTTGGGTCCAGTGTCAGGGGGCTGAGGTCTGTGTATCAGGTGATGTGTGTGGCTGGCTCTAGGGTGGGATGCTGGGGGCTGTGTATTTAGGAATTAGGACTGGGTTATGGCCATCCCTGGAGCAGGGCATCAGGGGCTGTGCATATCAGGAATGAGGCTGTGGTGTGTCTGCTTTTGGGGTGAGTTAGTGAGGGCTGTGAATTGTGGGCCTGATATGCAACTGCCTCTGGTGTGGGGTGTCAAGCTGTGTGTGTGTGTAGACTGGGCTGCACCTGCTTCTGGATGGGGGCATCAAATGTGTATGTGGGATTGGCATGAGGGTGCATCTGGCTCTGGGATGGCTGCCACGGTGTGTGTGTCAGCTTTGGGGCAGGGGCCAAGGGCTTTGTACTGACTGGCGTTTGATGGGGTGGGATCCGAGTTATTACAGAGAATTCTTTCTTGGATGACTGGCTGGTGAGTCTTGCCTACATGCTCAGGATTTAACTGATTGTTGTATTTGTGGTCAGGAAGGAATTTTCCCCCATGGCAGATTGGCAAACGGTCTGGGGTTTTTTCACCTTCCTCAGCAGCATGGGGGCACATCTCACTTGCTGGTGGATTCTCTGTACAGTGAAGTCTTTAGTTTAAACCAGTGATTATCAATCTTTTGCAGGCTGTGACACACCTGCTGGCATATTGGGTGGCAGTCTACAGGACGCATCAGCCCATCTCCCTCAGGCCAAATCCAGCTATCTCCCCAGGTCTCCACAACATGCTTACCACTGGGTGGCAACACCATAATGTGTCCTGACACAGAAGTTGAGAACCACTGGTTTAAACACTGGTTTGAGGATGTCAGTAACTCAGCCCTAGATTTAGGGCAGGGGTCAGCAACCCCTGGTGCCCGTGCCAAAAATGGCACATGGTCCAAGCCTGAGTGGCACGTGATACCGCTCAGGCTCCCCTCTGGCCCTGCTCCCCCAGTGCTGCGCAGCCTGGGGCCACAAAAGCTGTGTGCAAGGGAGTACAGCCAGCAGGGGCAAAGAAGCTATGGTGCATAGGGCTCCTGGCTGCTTGCCCCACCCTCTGCTGGGCAGGGCTGCTGGAGCAGAACAGGGTGGGTCAGTCTGCCCAGAACTGCTGGTGCTGCTAGAAGGAACTGGCCTGCACCCCAGGGATGGGAGCCAGCCCCAGGCTGGGAACTGGAGGCCTGGCCCCACCCCCTTTTGGCCCTGCCCCTGACACCCACTCAGGGTGGGGTGGATGGGGCCAGCATGGGACTGGCAAAGTCTGCAGACTCCTGGTTTAGGGTCTGTTACAGCAATGGGTGGGTGAAGTTCTGTGGCCTGCATTGTCCAGGGGTTCAGACTCATTGATCATATGGGTCTCTTCTGAGCTTAGCATCCACATCTATATCAGGGCCAGGGTGTGACTGGCTGTGGGGCAATGCTCCAGCATTTGCATGTATTGGGGGTTGCCAGGAATGGCGTGGGCTGGGCTCCAGGGTAGGGTGTTGGGCTCTGTGTAAGCTGGTGGTGCGGCCAGCTCTGGGCTGAGTGCTGTGTGCATCAGGACAAGGTTGCAGCTGGCTCCAAGGTGGGGCTCTTTGCCCTGCATATGCTGGCAGTGGGGCCCGCTGTGGATGACTCTGGGCTGGGGCTCTGGAGACTGTGTATTGGAATTGGGGTGGAGTTGGCTCTGGAGTGGGACGTTGGGGGCTGTATATATGGGCATTGGGGCCAGGGTGTGGCTGGCATGAGTCTAGGAGCTGTATATATTGGGATCAGGGTGTGGGGCACTGCTTATGCTGGGATGGGGCATTGGGGCCTTTACAGAGCAGAGCTGTGGTTCAGCTGGCTTTGGGCAGGGCTGGCTCAAGGGACTGTGGCACTGGGCTGGCTGTTCCACCCTAGGGGCAGGGAGGGCCAGCCAGAGGGCAGGTGAGAGAGCTGCATCTGCCCTATGGGCTGGCTTGCTCCGCCTCTGGGGATGGGGTGGCTGTGTCAGGGGAAGGACAGGAGTATGGGGTCTGGTTTCTGGGACGGCCCACCATGGTGCACCAAAGCTGTCATGCCTTGGGTCAGTGCCACATTGGCTCATCACTAGAGCCAGCTCTGACTTTGGAGCAGGGTGCTGGGGTTTGTAGAAATGGAGACAGCTCTGGCTTTGGGGTGGGGCACAGGGGTTGCGTATATAGGGGTCAGGGCAGGGATGCTATCGGTTGCAAGATGTGGTGCTGGGGGTTGTGTGTTTCCAGACTGAGGTCAGTGTGCAGCTGGTTCTGGGGTGGTGCACTGGGAGCTGTGTATGTTAGGGACAGCGTGGGCCAGCTTTGGGGTAGGGGAGGCTGCTTATATCTGGGTGGGTGGTGGCTGGCTGTGGGGTGGGGCCCTGACTATGCTTGAGTCAGCAGAGGGCACTGGTGGTTCTGCACATTACAGTCAGGGCTAGGGTGCTGTTGGTGGCAAGATGGGGCATAACGGACTGTGCATTTCCAGATTGGGGCCAGTGTGCACCTGGCTCTGGGGTGGGGCTTGTGAATGTTGGGATCGCAGTGTGGGTGGCTCTGTGACAGGGTACCATGGCTATTCATATCTGAAGTGGGGTTAGACTGTGCATACTGGAGGCTGGGGGTGCCTGGCTTTAAGGCAGGGTGCTGTGTACTGTGAGACTGGGGTATGCCTGGCTTGTGGGGAGGGCTGTGGGTTGTGTATGGTGGCATGAGGCTTGGGATCCAGTAGCATGCAAAGTTTTGGGACTAATGTTGAATGAGAAAAGTAGTGAAGGTTATTGTAGTTAACAGTAACTGGGATAAAAGACAACGTGGCTTTATGAAAGGTAGATTGTGACAGACCAACCTGATCTCCTTTTTAGAGGTGACAACAGATTTCCTTTAGACAAAGGAAATGCAGTGGATCTAATTTACCTAGATTTCAGTAAGTTGTTTGATACCGTTCCACACAGGAAATCTTTAGTTAAATTGGAAAAGATGGGGATTAATATGGAACTTGAAAGGTGGATAAGGAACTGGTTAAAGGGGAGGCTTTAGTGGGTCATACTGAAGGGTGAACTGTCAGGCTAGAGAGAGGTTACTAATGGAGTTCTTCAGGGATTGATCTTCGGACTGATCTTATTTAACTGTTTTATTTACAGACCTTGGTACAAAAAGTGAGAGTGTACTAATAAAGACTGCAGATGACACAAAGTTGGAAGGAAATGTTAATACAGAGAAGGGTCAGGATATCATACAGGAAGATCTGGATGACCTTCAGTGACAGATTAGGAGCCTCTGGGCCCTGGGGTCTCCCACACCTGGGTCCACAGCCCCCCTCCAGTCTACAGCTCTGCCCTCTGCAGGAGGGCTGGTGCTGGGTGGGGGCAGGGGGTGGCTATGGCCAGAGGCTGGCCTCAGCCAGGCTGATCAGCCTCTGGAGCTGTGGGACCAACCAGCACATGCAGGGCAGTTACCCATGTGGCCTGGCCATACTGAAGGCTGCACTGCACTGCACAGCAGCCAGCCTCACTCCTGGGGACAGACTGGCTGGCCCAGGGGCAGGACAGGTGAGCAGGGCCCAGCCTCTGGCCGGCTTGTCCTGCCCAGGGGTGGATTGGCTGGTTCAGGAGTTGAGAAGGAGAGCAGTGCAGAGCCCAGCCTTCAGCCCAGGATGACTCCTCTCTCCTCCCACCCCCGAGCACTGCACGGCAGAGGGCCCCCTGTATTGTGTGGGCCTCTGGGCATGAGTCCTGCAGGCCCATGTGTTAATCTGCACGTGATGACCTTAGAAACCAGAGTAGTGGGAATAAGATGAAATGTAATACTGTAGTGGAAAGTGCAAGGCCATGCATTTAGGGACTGATAAGAATTTTCCCTATAAGTTGGGGATACATCAGCTGGAAGAGATGGAGGAGGCGAAGGAGCTGGGGATACTGGTTGGTCACAGGATGACTATGAGCTGCCAGTGTGATATGGCCGTGGAAAAAGCTAATGTGGTCCTAGGATGCATCAGGCGAGGTATTTCTATTAGAGATAGGGAGATGTTAGTACCATTTTATGAGGCAGTAATTCTCAAACTACGGGTCTGGACCCAGTGCTTGGTCATCATGCCCCCTGCTGCTGCTGAAAGACAGGAATGCATTGCTTAAAGATGGAATTGTTGGGTTGTAGGCATAAATGATTTTTTTTTTCAACTGAGGCTTGAGGAAAAAAGGTTTGCAAACCGTTGCTATAAGGTGCTGGTGAGACTCCATCTGGAATACTGTGTGCAGTTCTGGTCCTCCATGTTTAGGAAAGATGAGTTCAGACTGGAAGAGGTGCAGAGAAGGGCTAGTAGGAGGATCTGAGAACAGAAAACCTGCCTTATGAGAGGAGACTCAAAGAATATGGCTTGTTTAACCTACCCCAATGAAGGCTGAAGGGAGATATGGTTACTCTCTATAAATATGTCAGAGGGATAAATAACAGGGAAGGAGAGGAATTATTTGAGTTTATCACCAATGTGGGCCCAAGAACTAATGTATAAACTGTCCATTAGGAAATTTAGACTTGAAATTAGATACAGGTTTCTAACCATCAGAGGAGTGAAGTTCTGGAATAGCCTTCCATAGGCAGCTGTGGGGGCAAAGAACCTAGCTGGCTTCAGAACTGAGCTGCGTATGTTTCTGATGGTCCATCATACCATCCCCTCCATAGTTTGGCAATTATCTGATCTCAGACAACTAGTTGTAAATATTCCCACTAAGACAGGACATTTGATGAGTGGGTTCTGAGTTATTACACAGAATTCTTTCTTGGGGGTCTGGCTGGGTGAGTTTTTGCCCACATGCTCAGGGTTTAACTAGTGCTGAATTAAAGGGCCCTGGGGTCCAGTGCTGTCCACTGGCATGGGCCCTCCTGACTGATGCTCTGCCTCCCCCTCCCCCATAGCGGTCTGGGGGTGGGCCCGTACTGGAGGGCGTGGGGCCCTGGGGCCAGATACTGGGCTCTGTGGTGTCCCTGCCTTGCCCCGCCCCCATGCCAGCTGGTCTGCCCTAGTGGTGGGACTGGCAGGTGCATGCGGCCGCCTCCAGCATGGCCTCCAGAGTGCTGTTAGCTGACCTGCTGGAACCTACTGCAGTGGCCCCACTGTGGCAGCCCAACATGCTTCAGGCCTTGGAGGGCTGTGCCAGAGGCTGCCCTGTGTGCCACCCAGCCCACTCCCTTGAGGACGCAGGACATGCACCACCCTGCCCTGTTCCTGGGGCAGACCAGCTGGCCTGGGGGCAGGGTAGGAGTCCTGCAGAGCATGATCTGTGGTGCTGTCCCCCTCTTGTACCCCTGCCCTGGCAGACCCCCCCCCCAGTGCCCCACAGGCCCTGCCAGGACTGTGTTGGCCTGTGTGGGGTGGCTGTGTCTTTGGGACCCACTTTAGGCTGGGCTCCAGCTCCCAAAGGTGTGCGTTGATCCAGCCTCCTCAGTTTATAACTGATTGCTGTATTTAGGGTTGGGAGGGAATTTTTCCTCAGGGCAGGCTGGCAGAGATCCTGTGGGTTTTTCACCTTCCTCTGTAGCATGGGGTACAGCTCACTTGCTGGTGGATTCTCTGTACCATGAGGTCTTTAACCCATGATGGGAGTAATATCAGTAACTCAGCCTTGGGTTCAGGGTCTATGGCCTGCATTCTAGATTGGTCTCTTCTGACCATGCAGTGTGCATGCGTGTGTGCAACTCTGGCTGCACCGGGGCCGTAACTACGGGGGGCGGGGAGTGAATGAGGCTTTGCCATGGATGCACTTGAATGGCTCCATTGAGCTACTCTATCAAAGGGCACGTTCCACGCTGCTGGCTCCAGGAACCACTCATTCTTCTTTGAGCGCTGCTTGGATACATTCAGCGTTATGTGTTTACATGCCACAGCACACGATTGGTCGGAAACTTTTAGCCCTAGCCTGTCAGAGCAGGGTTGGCAGCCAGTGCCCCGTCTGACCACTCCTGTGGCTATATATATGGCCATGGCCCTGATCATCCCCAGGTCCTTTTCCCACCCTCAGTGGCAGTTTTGGGACAACCTGTCCCTTGCGATCATGCAAGTGTGTTGTTTTTTCGCTATGTATGAGCCCCCGTTTGATCTTGAAGATCTCTTTGTGGACATCTTTCCCCTAAAGACTGGCGCTTTCACAGAGCGTACAAGCTCGGAGCCAGAAGACTGCTCCCTTCAGCCGCTTACAAGGCCAGGCTTCAAACCCTGTGCAGCTTGTGGTTAGGCATTCCCGTGGTACGACCTCCACAAGAAGTGGCTCTGGTGTTTAGGTGGGTCTCACCAGGCCACCGAATGCTTCATCTGCCAGTCCTTTAAGCCGAGGATGCTAAAGGACAGGGAGCAAAGGTGCTGTGTGTTGGCCTTAGAAAAAGCACAGCAGCCTATCCCCGAAGAAGCGGGGTCACCCTGGGCACTGGCACCTCATGCCAGGTTGGCACCAGAGCCCTCTCGGTGCCACTACCCGCAGGAGTAGAAGACGGCGCAATTGGCATCCACATCAGTGCAGGGGCATGGCTGCAGATCCAGTTCCCCCCGACCTGGTCCTTCTTGGTACCGGGGCAAAGAGACCACGATAATCCCCTCCACTCTGGAAGCCTTTGAGGCAGCAAAGGCCCTCTTGCTCTTGCCAATGCCTCCCCTTCCAAAGCCTCCAAAGCAGAGAGGAAAGCCTGCTTTCCTTTCAGAGAAGTGGACCACACCAGAGCGGCTCTACTCTCCATCCCCTAGCTCAGTGTTGAGCCTGCTGTTGCAATGGGAGGAAACATCCCCAGAGGGGCCTGTTGGCACTGCCCCAGGCCCTATGCTCAAGCGCCATAGAATGTGCTCTCCTTCCGCCTGGCACCGTAGCACCTCTAGGTCTCTGGTGCTGTCAGGATGTTTTGGTGCTGAGACAAGACCTCCATCAATGGCACTGAGAGAGACCTTGTTCCTTGAGTATCAAGGAGGTCTCACCTGCTTCAAGCAGACAGGGTTGTGAGGGTCCGTCAGCACTGAGTCCCTATTGGTACTGATCTCATGAGTGGGAGGTACCCATGCAGCAAACTCCTATTGGTTCCAGTGAGGTGGGGATCTTCTCAACACCACTTGTAAGCAATGTTCATTCTAAGGCCAGAATGCAGCTGAGCAACATATGTTGCTTGCTGCACAGCCCCCCCCCATCCCACGCAGGCCTGATCCTGCCCCTCAGTGGCCCAATCCTGGTGATCTGTGGCCCCCACCATGGGGGAGTGAGGGGCCATGGACCACCAGGGTCATAAGCTCTACTGCCTGCCTGGACTCCCGGCAGCAAGCATTGACCAGCCAGCCCCGCCTACCCCAGTTGTGGCCCCCCAAGGCGCGGAGAGGGCTGGCACTGAGCTACAGAGTGCGGGGTGGGCCCTGGAGTGGCCTGCTCCAAAGAGTTTGGGCCACTTTGTCCCTGGCCCCCCAAGCCATGGATTGGGCCCATTCAGGCCTGGGGTGGGCAGCTGGGGATGAAGCGACCCAAACTCTTCAGAGTGGGCCGTCCCAGGGCCCCGACCCTGCATGCTGCAGCTCAAGCGCCAGCCCTCTCGGCCCCTGGGGAGGCATGGCCGGCTGGAGGTAGGCTGGACTGGCTGTTCTGCTCCGCTGCAGTGAGGCTGGGTGGGCAGGTGGGTGGAGCCACGGGCCCGCTCTGGGAGTGGGAAGGGGGGGTGGTTAGGGCCCCCTTACCTGGCAGCTGGAGCAGCGTGGCCTGAACCCTGACCGCTCCTCCACCCAGAGGAGCTCTCAATGAGCATGCACTGAGTCTGCACATGCTCAGTGAGAGCTTGCTGTGAGTGGGAGTTTTAAAAACTCCCAGCTCGGAGGAGCTCTCAGCTGGCCAGAAGACTTTGTCTTCCAGACTGGCAGGGACTGCAGCTGCTGGCTGTGTGTGGCTGGCAATGTTCCCTGTGCCAGGCAACACCAGGGGCTGTGCGGCCACGCAGCTTAGAGGGAACATTGTTTGTGAGCCCAGATAGGGCCTTAAACCCTAGACCAGAATCATATAGGGAAGACACCATGGCCCTTTTCGACCTCCTCCACCAGGTCACTGCGCACACAATTCTAGGAGTTGAACCCATCAGGGGGGACCAGGATCTCCTGTTCGACCCTGGGCTAACATCCTTCCCAGAAGCAATAGCAGTGCTGTTGCACCCTTGTTACTCGACATCCAGCCACTGAGACTCACACCCCCCCCACCATCACCTTCAGCCTCTGCTTGAACCAGAAACCAGAAGCAATGAAAAGCAGTGGGAGACACACCTAAAACCCCTTTGAACAAGGGTGCTGGAATTAGGGCAACTTCTCTAGCCTCATCCACATGGAAGATGTGAGCCATTAGCACACTGAATGGACAGCACAAACTTCATTTGCATCAAGGATGGAACCAGAATTAGCATACTGAATGGCGAACCAAGTTCCAAGGCAGGAGTCACACTGAACTCTGGGACTGGCAAAGCAGAGAAGCACTGCATGATGGGGGATCTCTGCTCCTGAGACAAATGAAGTCATGCTTGCACACACCCAGCCCAGCAGTTATCAGACCAATTCTAGTCAATAGATCTTCAGTTGATATCCAACATACTGAATCTGCCTGATTGCACTGTAAACTCCCTAAAAGGAATGCCACCCATCACCAGGAATGATCAGCTCCTATTGTCCACCTAAACAAAACACCTCTGGTATACTCCCTTAAGTCATTATTTACCCCAAAACAACCTAGTGTTCCGCCTTAAACGGTGGGTTACTCACCAGTAACAGTCCTTCTTTGAGATGGGCTGCTCAGATCCATTCAGTAATAGGTGTCTCCGTGCCGGAGCGCTGGATTGGTTGGAAAACTTTTGTTCTAGCCTGTCAGGAGAGGGTAGGCGGCCTCTGCCCCTTGCGCCACCCCGCGGCTATATATATGGCCACCTCCCAACCCCTCCTCAATTCCTTAGAGTCGTCAACTCCAAATGCGGGGATGGAGGGGAGGGACCTGAATGGATCCGAGCAGCCCATCTTGAAGAAGGATGGTTACTGGTGAGTAACCCACTGTTCTTTGAGTGCTGCTCAGATGCATTCAGTAATAGGTGACTACTAGCCATGCTGATGGATGGCGGGTGGAGCTGGGTCTTCCACTTTCAGCACAGCAATATGCCCCAAATGGGAAGAAGCCCAGCAAACCAGAATCTAACCAGAGTCAACAGATGAATTAGGCTTTTGACGTGGCACACAAAAATCGACAACTGAGGGCCAACCCAAGACAGGGGCAGGGCCGAACCCGCTGAGACATAAGAGAGTGGGTAGGACGGACCAAGGTCACCACAACAAGTATGAAGAATGCAATGTGAAAACATAGAGGGTTGCGTTGGATGTTCCACCTAAGTGGCAGAACACAGAACACAAAGGTATGAAGGCCGAAAGAAAAGTGTCTGGCCATAGGACCTTCCTGCATGTGCTCGTCGGGAAATGCTGGAGGCCAACAAGAACTAGGTTAACCATAATGGCTGTGGCCTGCACAGGAAGTAATGGAGGGAATGAACAGTATCCCATGGATTGAGCACCTTGATGCCCGTGCCAGGATCCAAAGAGTCATGGTCTTGCCTGGATGCTTGCTGGCTGCACAGGTAGCCATGAGAGGGATGAACCTTATCTCCTGGACTGGACATGGCCAGTGCCAGCGGGGTCTGATTGACGAAGGTAGTGATAAAAACACGTAGTTGCGCTGGGGAAAAAGGGGCCCTGCGAATGATTGAGAATGGTCTGGCAAGACACTACAAGCCTGTACACTGAAGGCAAAGGCCTAAAGTGAAACCATGGATGGCACAGGTATGTCAGCTGCAGGATCTCAAGTTAGTGCGCAAAGCACACTCTTCCAACTAAGAATGGTATCAAACCCCGGGTTTCTTGCTGGAGAGGCACTCCAGGACACTAGCACCCACAAGGTGATGCAATGGTCCAGACGGTGTTGATGGATTGGTACCTATAATAACCTTGATAGTGTGAGAAGTCACGGAGAAATAGAAGGAGCTCCCTTGTCCTGTAATCCTGTGGGATTCCAGCAACATGAGGGTTGTACGCAAAGGGGCAGGGGAAGGCGGGGACAATGCTAACTACCCCCTGCCCACCGAGTCGAGGTGGCCCAAGGACTCGAAGGGATGCCGTATTAGGAATACAGTCTTGCATGTCCAAGGCACCACCAAAAGGGGTAGTGTCATGGCTACATTGCGAGACGTGAGTGCTAGGGGATAGGACACGTTGATACAGAGTTACCCCTGGAAACACGGTTGTCAGGGGCAGGAAAGATTATCTCCCGACCACTGAGGAAGAGAAGCCATCTGCGGAGTATCAACCGCGGTATCGCAGAAGTACCCTGAGGCTAGAGAACCCAATATAGAAGGTTATCGCCAGTCGGGAAACCAGATGGCCATCTCCATGGGGGTGGGGAGGGGCAAGCCTCTGAATTTCTTAGTGTTCCAGAGACAGGAGGTCTAACCCGTTTTCCTTTATATATACAGATATATCTATATATATAGGCAGCATATATTATCAGGTCCCTCAGGGAGGTGAAGGGGACCACGGTCCTGGTGAAGTTGCCACCTACATTGCATGGACGTGCGCTCCCAGTTGAACTGTAGATCCTCAAGCAGATAAGCAGGTCAATGCACGCCCAAGGGGCAGCGTCCTCTGCCAGGGTATGTGTGACCTAACGGCAGGGAGGTTAGGGTGGGTAATTATAAGCAACTCATTGAGGAGCTTTCATGCTTGGAGTACAGCCTTCTGCCCGGCTATGCCAGGGGACTGATGCTGCAAAGGTGGACGCTAGTGTGGAAGGCTCAAGATACGGTATCCCACTGGTGTTCCCCTCCCATGGGAAAGTGATAATGGCACTGTCCCTGTAGGTTCCCTGATCTAGAGGGCTCCAAGTCAGGTATGCAAGATGTCTGCTTCGCGAGTGAAAGGGGGGAAAGGGAGGGGAGATATGAGGGGGGCTGGCCACCGCTTTTAGTAGTGTGGGGCCTCTGATAAGGACTCTTAGGACAGGCGTCCTGATATAACTGAGGTTGCCTGCAAGGAAAGGGGCTGTAAGGGTCCTCAGCTTCTGTGACGAAGGGGAGTATATGAAGGCAGGGATGGACTGCTCTGCCTTGGCCTTCCACGGATGCTAAGAGCCGCCAAGACCGTGCGACTGCATCTCGTGTGACGAGTAGGATGGAGGGTCCTGTTGAGCTGTCAGAGCTACAATAGGGCTGGTTACTTGTCGTGAGTGAACAAAGGTATCCCCCCCCCCAGCTGGGAATCGAAAGGGCTGACCTGATGGAGAGCATCAGGATAACAGGGATGGTCCCGCTTCTGAGTAAACGCTGCAAATGCACATCTCGGAGCCTCTGCAGCAAAGCTGGGGCTACTACGAGATGTGCTCCTCGTCGCTGGCAAAGTTTTGACGCAACAGCGCAGGATTGAGGGATACTAGAGGAAGGTGGGGGGAAAGGGTGGGTGGATTCCCCACGAAAGCCCGAGATAGCCTCTGCAGAGAAGGTGCAGGTAGGAAAGCTGCTGTGGAGAAAGTGCAGGCAGATCATGCCTTGAGGATGCCCATGCCGCCCAAGGGCAGGGGAAAAGCCCCTGGTAGGGGTGCTGTGGGCGCAGTAGTGTGGAGAAGTGGGAACCTTACTTAAGGGAAGACATGGGTGTTGATCCTCTTTCTTTTCTATTTGGGTGATGGAACACAGGTGGGTGATATGGGGTAGAGCCACTAGGGGGCAGGGGGGTAGTGTTTAGGGAGCCTGTACCTGGGACCCCTGGCTGGTCACACTGGATTCAGCTGGTCGGACTAGGGGGCGGAGAGGTGGGCAGAGTGAGGAGGGGACAAAGGACCAAGGGGAAGGAGGGGAAGAAGGAAATGGAAGGTCCAAGAGACAGGACCCTGCCATGGGGGTAGCCCTAATCCCCTGGGGGTTTCACTCCTGGTTGTTCTGATGATGCTGATACCAACTGTCCTTGCTGCTGTATGATCTGGTGTGCTAGTAAACCCTCTGATTGCCACACTGGCTGAGTCGCTGCTGATTGGGACAGCTGGGACCCTCCTGGAGGGAGGAAAACCCCTCCACGGGAGACCAGACAGAGCAAGAATCGGACCCTCTGAGCCTGAAGTTGGAAGCTGGCTGCACGGTAGCGTGGAGTCCTGAGTGCTGGACAGACTGGCTGTGGACAGAGGGGATCCAAGAGGCTTGTCTGGGGTCTCCGTCACAAGAAGCAAAAGAAGAGGGGCGGGGGGGGTTGGTTCCCACCCAGCACCATTCCCCGCAAGAGAGGGGGAGAAGATGGCTCCCACTGTCTACTGTGGTGATGTCTTGAAGTGCTTGCTCCCTGTTGCCTAAGAGTGGGTGGCAGTGAGTTGGGTGGGCCCCTTCCCTGCAGGAGGGAACAGAAGGGGGTCTCAGCCCTTGCAGCGGATAACTGCGGTGGAAGGAAGTTTCCTGTGACCCCCACGATGATAGGGATAAGGGGGAGTTAGGGGAAAAAGGTAGAGCCCCAGATGCCTATGTGGGAGGGGTGGGCCCGGGAGGGAGCAGGCCCAAGTATTTGGCCTCTCCCCTGGGATCTCGAGTGGTGCCCACCACTGATAATGTTTCTGGGGGGAACAAAGCGTCCCCTTCGACAGGCAGGTCGAGAACTGCCTGCTGTGCATTAGGGGGCACCCTAGTCTCCCTAAGCCAGGCCACCCGGCGAATGGTTACCGCCGAGGCCATGGTGCAGGCAGCTGTGTCCACCGCATCGCGGGCCAAGAGGAGAAAGGTCGTGAGATATTATGTTACCCTCCTCTAGAAAGGCATCATACTCATCCCTGGCCTCGGGTGGGAGCAAGCTTCAGAATTTTGCGACTGACTCCCGCACGTCCAGCAAGTATCTGCTGGTAATGGCTTGGTTGTTCGCCACTCACAATTGGAAGGCTGCTGAGGAGTATACCTTATGGCCCAAGAGCTCCAGTTCCCTGGCTTCCCTGGAGGATGGAAGGGGGTTGTTTGGGGGGTTCCCCGGGGCCCAGTGCCATCTGAGGCAAAGACCGGCCCGAAGAGGGCATCAGGAGGTGGACCCAAGGGCTGCACCTGGCCCAGTGCAACAGATGGAAGTGCGCCGACAGATTTTCCGTATAGGACCCCGGTGCTGGGGAGAGGGCGGTACCAGGAGCTTGCTGAGGTGCAGAGGGAGTCTCCTAAGGGGACCATTCCTGTGGCTGGTAGTGAAATGGCGATGGAGATGAAGTGCGGCACCGGGGCTGCTTAGAGCCCCTTGAAGGTCCTTCCTCTGGACTGGAGGGAGGAGGAGGGGACCGAGACTCCAGGGGCAGCACTGGTGACTGCATAGTGATGTGCTGTCACGTGGATGGCTCTATGGCACTGGCCCCCAGTGGAGTGGAAGACAGGGATGGTGAGGGCAAACGCCCCTGGTAGACCCAGGCGTTGGATGTGAAGGCCGGTTTGCCCCTTCTGGTTGGGAACGGGGCAGGAAGTGTGGGGAGCAAGAAGAGGGCTCACGCAGCCTCCACCGCTTCTGGGGTGGATGGCACAAGGAGCAACTCCGTGCGGGTCCGTGGTAAGTCCTCACCCGGGGAAGGGGGACTGCCTGGGTGGGCAAGCTCCCATTCCTCCGGCACTGGGCTCTGCGGTGCCGAGGGTGCGTGGTTGGCACCGAGGCGAGCTTGGTGCCGGCGAGGCTGGGCTGTACCAGGTCAACGGTGCCGGAGATGATGATGAGCGGTGCCGTGGCGATCCAGGTACTGGTGGTACCGGGCTGCCCGAAGGCGACCTTGAGTGGTGCCAAGGTGCTGGGACACTGGGTTGGTGCCGGGATGCTGGAGTTGGCACTGAGGTTGTGCGTTGGCGTCGGCTACCGGCAGTGCAGTGCTGTGCTGACTCCGGTGCCGAGCTGGGTCTCGGTGCCGGGCGGGAACCTGAAGCCTTGGGTGAAGAGTGCCGAGCCTCCTCAGAGGCTAGGGCATGGCACTGTTGTTCCCTCTCCTTGATGGTTCGCGGTTTGAAGGAGAGACAGATGGAACAGGCTGAGATCATGTGGTCTTTGCCCAGGCACCTGAGGTACTTCCCATGGGGGGTTGTCCCAGCGGAAGGCCTTGCCGCACTTGGCGCAGGGTATAAACCCTGGCATGATTGTAGGGTGTTCCGGCCCGACGGTGGGAGGCTCTTGTGGTGGAATTATATCCACAAAGAGATGCTCCCAGTTGGGCAAAAAGCTCATAGACGACAGGCAGGCTGCTTGCGATTTGCAAGGAGCGGACATTCCAGATCCGACACGCAAGGCGGAAGAAATGAAACTGAGGAGGGGTCAGGAGGCAGCCATATATATAGCCACGGGGTGGCATGAGGGGCGGAGGCCAACTACCCTCTCTTGACAGGCTAGAACAAAAGTTTTCCGACCAATCCGGTGCTCCGGTACAGAAACACCTATTACTGAATGCATCCGAGCAGCGCTCGAAGAAGAATCATTGTTTCTTCCCTACAAAAATCCCTACCCATGTTAGTTAGTTAGTGAATCTGTTCTGATGCCTGATCTGTTGCACGGACTTACAAGCTGCATCAGGTCCACTGCGGCTTCACCTTCTCCTTGCTGATCATGGTGGAGGTTCTGCCTGTCTCCAGCACTCTAGACCCTAAGCTGAACAGCCTGATTCCTGGTACCTTTGAGCTGCACTGAGTGGTGAGACAACTCCCTACCCCCTTGCTTTTCTCATTTCTTTTTTATTCCTCTTAGTCCAACTGTAACTTTCTTAACCTGATCTTTTGTAATCCACATGGGCTAACTTTCCCCAATACTATAAGGCTATGTCTACACAGTAACTTTTATTTCAAAAGAACCCCTTTCGAAATAACCCATTTTGAAATAAAATGCTTATTTCGAAATAAGTTAATTCGAATTAACAAAATGTTAATTCGAGTTAAGGGAAAGCCTGCAATCCAAACGGCTGTTATTTCAAAATGGTTATTTTGAAATAAAGCCATTTGGACCTGTTGTTTCGAAACAGTTGTTTTGATACAGTTTCCCACAGCATTCTCATTGGCAAATTAAGGAAGTATGGGTTGGATAGGTGGACTATAAGGTGGATAGAAAACTGGCTAGATCAATGGTTTCAGCATGTAGGAATCAATGGTTCCATGTCTAGCTGGCAACCAGTCACGAGTGGTGTGCCCCAGGCATTGGTCCTGGGGCCGGTTCTGTTCAACATTTTCATCAATGATCTGGATGATGGAATAGACTGCACTCTCAGTAAGTTTGTGGATGACACCAAGCTGGGGGGAACAGTAGACACGTTGGAGGGCAAGGAAAGGATTCAGGGAGACCTAGATAAATTGGAACAGTGGGCCAATAGAAATCTTATGAGCTTCAATAAGGACAAGTGTAAAATCCTGCACGTAGGACGAAAAAACCCCATGCACTGTTACAGGCTAGGAAACATTCAGCTAAGTAGCAGCAGTGTAGAAAAGGACCTGGGGGTCATGGTGGATGGGAAGCTGGATATGAGTCAGCAGTGTGCTCTTGCTGCCAAAAAGGCCAATGGCATACTAGGCTGCATCAAAAGAAGTATTACCAGCAGATCAAGGGATGTGATCATTCCCCTCTATTCTGCACTGGTGTGGCCACATCTAGAATACTGTGTTCAGTTTTGGGCTCCCCACTACAAAAAGGACAGGGACATGCTAGAGAGAGTTCAGAGGAGGGCAACCAAAATGATTAAAGGGCTGGAGCACAAGCCCTATGAGGAAAGACTGAAAGCATTAGGCTTATTTAGTCTGCAGAAGAGAAAATTGAGGGGGGATTTGATAGCAACCTTCAACTACTTGAAGGGATGCTCTAAGGAAGATGGAGCTCGACTATTCTCGGTAATAACAGAGGACAGAACGAGGAGCAATGGTCTCAAGTTGCCGTTAGGGAGGTCGAGGCTGGATATTAGAAAAAACTTTTTTACTAGGCGAGTGGTGAAGCCTTGGAATGAGCTGCCGAGGGAGGTGGTGAAATCTCCATCTTTGGAGGTGTTTAAGGCCCGGCTGGACAAAACCATGACTGGGATGGCTTAGTGGGAGTGGTCCTGCCTCTGGCAGGGGGTTGGACTAGATGACCTATGAGGTCCCTTCCAACTCTATGATTCTATCATTCTATAATCGGCGTTATTTCGAAATATCCATTTTGAAATAACGGCCATTTCGAAAACATCGGGGTTCAATTTTTTGAAACAACGATTCTTATTTCGAAAGGACGGGATCCGTCCTTTCGAAATAAGAAAACGTTGTGTAGACTAAATTTCTTTTATTTCGAAATAACGAGTGTTATTTTGAAAGAAAAGTGCCGTGTAGACATACAATAATTGAAACTGGGTAATAGTTTAACTGTTTGATCATTTTCCTCTTTCATATGGTTATCAATATTGTAACTGTTTGGGTATTTTTCTTTCCTTTTTAACTATTCATAAGTTTTATGTACCTGGCAATAAAGTAACTTTCCTAATCAAGCTGATTACCAGACTTCTTCTGTGTTCTTGGCTTCCCTATATTGGTCTGCAGCAATGCTCCTGTTATCTAGCCAAAGATCCCTGTGATGCCCAGTTCCTTGTATGGTTTGCTCATTAAGGAGTTACCAGCATGCTGAACCTGTAGCATATAAGGGTGACAGCTGAAAGTGCTGTTTTGACCCAGCCTGCTCAGATTCATACTCCAGTCTAGTCCGGTGCGGTATAGGGGTACATAAGGGTAGCAGCAGACAAGTGCTGTGTAACTCCGACTGCTGAGTTCAGGGACACATACCTCTTGTTAAGTGCTGCTAGGGACCCCAGGTCAGACCTCCAATCTCTGGGTATGCTCCCATTACGAACACCTCAGCCTGTGCCACCTGTGAACACCTCCTACTGTCCCTGCTATTTAGAGTTGGAGACCAGAAGGGACTGAGGAGGATCAGGGTTGGGGCCATATATATAACCATGAGAGGGGCCAGAGGGGTCGTGGGCTGCTGACCCTGCTCTGACAGGCTAGGACTAAAAGTTTCCGACCAATTGTGTGCTGCGGCACGTAAACACCTAACACTGAATGTATGTGAGCAGCCCATCTCAAAGAAGGACGGTTACTGGTAAGTAACCTGCCATTGTAAGGGGCGCATTCTGAGCAGAACATATTCCGGGCACTGAAATGGGTAGTTACAGCCCTGGGCTGTGTTCACACAGCACTCTTATTTCGAAACAACAGAGGTTGTTTTGAAATAAGAAATACCCTGTTCACACGACGCACGGTTGTTTCGAAACAACGGCACCCGTTGTTTTGAAACAATGGCGTGATTTTGAAACAACTTAAACCCCACGTGGGGACGAAACAATGTTGTTTTGAAACAATGCTGTCTGAACATGTTGTTTCGAAACAACAATGACTTGTTTTGAAATAACTGTTGCCTGAAACTGCTATTTCACTTTGAGCTTTTTTCCTTAATTCGAATTAACAAACTGTTAATTCGAATTAAGTTATTTCGAAATAAGGCATTATTTTGATACAAGTTGTTTCGACACAACTTGTATCGAAATAGTGCCTGTGTGTGAACACAGCCCTGGGCTGCACATACCAATATTGGGGCCAGGATCCTGCTAGATTTGGGGCAGGCTGCTGGACACTGTGTATATCCAGGCTGGGGTGTAGTTGGCTCTGGGATATGGTACTGTGAACTGTATATGGTGGATGAGGGCTGGTGCGTGGTTGGCTCTGGGCGGCAGCAGGGCCTGTGCATATTGGAGTCCAGGCTAGGGTGTGGCTGGCTCTGGGGTAGGGCGGAAGGGTTTATTTATACAGGGACAAGGATGCAACTAGCTCCAGGTGGGGTGCAAGGTTTGTTTTTAGGGGGATCAGGGGCTGTTGCTTTCTCTGAGGCCCAGTGCTGGAGCTGTTGGCACAGAGTGTGAGGCTGTGATGCATTGGTTTCTGGGATTGGGCTCCATTTACAGAGAGGTGTGGCAGGGGTGTTGCTGGTGCTGGGCACTCCAGGGCACGTGCCCCAAACCCCAGCACCAGTGCCCCAGATCTCCAGCCCAATTAGGCTGGAGATCCGGGCCCTGGCTGCTGGCGGCCGCTGCTGCCCCGTCCCATGCCAGGGATGCAGGGCCTGGCCGCCCGCGGCGGTGCCTGGCCCTGTTCCCAGCCAACGGGTGGGGCCTGCAGGCTGGGGGCGGGGCCTGGGCCCGTGCCCTGGGTCCCTCCCCCCAGCCAGCGATGCCTGAGGTGTGGGCTGTGAAGGGTGGGATGGAGGCAGGATGTGCTTCGGGGCTGTTTGGAGGTGACGGGAGTGTGGCTTACTCATGTGGGGACTGGGAGTGGACTGAGTTTGATTCCAGTGTGGTGAGATGGCCATTTGTGGGGGGATCAGGGCCAGGATGTGGCTGGCTCTGGGGTGGGGGGCTATTTGGAGAGACAGTGTGGTGGGAGTGTGACTGACTCTGTGGGGTGGGGCAGGGCCTGTTTGTGAGAGAAGGGGTGGCCTGGTGTATGGCACCAAGGCTGAGAGTGGTTCTGGGGCAGGCAGACTCACCCCCGTGGAACATGGCACGGTTGCAGAGTTCATCCCAGGAGTCACCGGCACCGAGCAGTGCGTCGTAGGCGATCATGGGAGCGTCGTGCCCGCTGCGTCCCGCCCAGCCCTCCAGGCTGAATGTTCTGTAGATCTCGTCGCGCTCAGCTGGGCCATAGGGGGAGGGGAACTGTGGGGGGCCACACCCCTCGGTCAGGCCTCGCTTAGCCAGGTACCTGTGGTGCAGGAAGTGAAAGTAGGACATGGCCACCCAGTTTTCACCCCTGGGAATCTGTAACCCTCCTTCTCATCTGCTGCCCTGTGCCCAGCTTCTTCTGCCCAGGAGTCTACACCCCCATGACATGTCCTGGGAATCTGTACCTCCCCCCCCCAGTCCCTGCCTTCCCCACCCGGACCCCAGCCCTGGGCTCTGTGCCCACCCCACTCACCAGGCCCACTTGTGGGGGAAGTACTCCCAGGCCTCTATGTTGGGCTCAGTGGCCACACCTGCGTCCCGCACGTAGTCCTGGGCGAGGGGCAGTGTCTGCAGCAGGCCGATCCCCCATTTTGCCAGTGGGAGCCCCTGTACTGCATAGGCTGTGAATAAGGCTGAGGCCAGTGACCCCAGGTATCCTGCAAGAAAACTGGGGTCAGTGGGGTTAGTGAGTCCAGGCTGGGGTGTAGCTGGGAGAGGTGTTGGTGTAGAGGAGCCTAGAGCCCTGGTACCCCTCACAGCCCTCCCCTAAAACCTGCAATGGGGAGGAGGTGGAGGGAGGTGTTGCAAGGATGAGTGGTGTCTGGGATGCGGTTTCTCCTCCTCACAGTGCCAGTCCCTCCATGCAGGGCCTCCCCGTACCCCCACCTGTGGGGTGATGGTGCGTCATGCGCCCGCTCTCCACGCTGATCTGGATCAGGGTCGGAAGTTTTGTGGGGTGCGGGTACCTGGAGGGGCAGGGTTAGAGCAGGTCAGGACCCCCCCACCACACTGCAATCCCCTGCCAGGTGCCCCTCCACTGGGACCCCCAGCCCCCAACATACCAGCTTCTCCCACCAAGTGCCTCCTCCCAGCCTCCCAGCTGGCCCTCCAACCCACACCCACCCAACTGCCCAGCCCCACCTGAGGCCAATAGCCATGGAGCGCATGGCGGCACCGCAGCCAGTGGCATGAAGGTTGAAGGGGATCTGGTACCCGCCTGGCTCGCCTGGCCGCAGCTGGGATGTCCCTGGGGGGGCATATGGGGAGTCAGGGGGGCACATTCATCTGCTGTAACTCCCACCCTTGTCGAATCTCCCTCACCCATGCCTCCTGCTCCCCATCCACCCACAAACCCCACAATCTTCCACACCCATCCATCCCCCCCCAATCTCCTCTACTCTTGCCTGTTAGCCTGCCCTGGCCCCTACTGTAGGTACACCATGGTCTCCCACGTAGTCTCCCCCACCAGTCACACATACGGAGGGGGGGAGCTGGCACAGTGTTCTGCTTCATCCCAGGATGGGGCCAGCGGTCTGTTGGCTCCGGGGAGCACATGCTGGCTGAGAGGCTGGGCCTGGGGAAACAGGGGTGGCCGTCCCATCTTACCCAAGATGCTGGTGGGGCCAGGTTTCCTGCCTTCCATGTCGCTCATCGCAGTCACGTAGCGTCGCGCCAGCTCCTGCAGCAATGGCTTCCCCTCCAGCCCTGGGGGCCAATGAGAGGGGTCACAGATGGGCCCCCTGCAGTGCTGGGGGTCAAGGAGGGGGTCACAGATGGGGCCCCTTTCCCTCCAGCCCTGGGGTCCAGACCCACAGCTCAGAATTGGAGCTTCCCATCCCTAGTGGGATAGATCATTTCCAGCCCTCCCACAGGCCAGTTTGCTTCCTCCCGCACTGCCCCAATGTCCCCTCTGAGTACAGTTACAGAGCCTGGCTCCCTGGCTCTGTGCCCCCCCTCACCGGTGGCCAGGGCCTCAGCGGTGGCCAGGTGCAGGACCGTGTCGTCACTGACAGGCCAGTCGGGGGGTGCAACCCGGATGCTCTGCAGGCCCCCCAGCTGGGCCAACTCTGTGAGGATTTGGGGGCCTGAGGGGCAGTACTCCCAGCGCTGGTTCCGGTAGCCCAATGCGTCGCCTGCCCCGCTCAGCACCATGGCAGCCCGGTATGCAGCCAAGGGAGGGGCCCTGGAGGAGACAGAAGTCAGGGATCTGCCCCCTCCACTACATCCCACCCCTCTCCTGCACCCCCTGACTGGGTACCCTGGGGAGGGTCAGGGTCAATCCCCTCATGTCACCCCCACTTCACCCTGGGAACCTGGGACCCTGTGTGGGAGGGGGATTGGGATTCACCCACAGTGCTCCTTCACCCCCCCCCCCCAGCTCTAGTCCCCCTCCTCAGCTCCATGGCCAAAGCTGGGGCCAGACTAGGGTGGGGGGCGCTTACGTCCCCGCCATGGAATCTCAAGATGGCTGGAGGTGTCTGTTTCCACAGGCCTTGTTTCTGTCCATCTGCCTCCCCCCCCCACATGCTGGCTCAGCAAGTCCTGGTCTCTAAATACAGCCCTGGCCTGGTGCCAGCCCTGGCCAGCCTCCCTTAAAGGGGCCGGGAACCTGGAGCCAGCCTGTGAGAAGGGGGTGAGGGGGTGGGGCTGGGCTAAGGGGTGGGGGGGTGGAGCTGAGCCTGAAGTGGGGGGGGATGCATGAGGTGGAGCAGGCTGCTCTGGCTTGGGGGGTGTTTGTGTGTGACATTGGATTTAGAAGATCATTTAGGATTGTTTTTATACAAAAAATTCATAGTTGCAATAATCCATAAGAGCTATGTCATGTTTGGTACCAATAGAAAGGTTGTAATCTGCTAGGAATGATTATATTGTTTATGTGTAGAAAACGTATCTGTATTAGAAAATGTGAATATGTTTATTATATCTGTATTTCAATCTGTGTGGCTGTGTTCTCACACAGGGGGTTATTTCAATACGGTTGTTCCAAAACAACTTGTATCGAAATAACGCCTTATTTCGAAGTGACTTATTTGGAATTAGCAAAAAAGTCACTTCAAAATAAGGAGATAAGCCGGAATTGAAATAGCAATTCCGGACAACAGTTTTTTCAAAATGACTCACCGTCGTTTCGAAACATGTTCAGATGACGGTTGTTTTGAAACAAGTTGTTTCAAAAACCACCATTGTTTTGAAACAACATATTTGCACAGTGTTGTTTAGAAACAACCGTTGTGGAACAACGTTGTTTCGCCCACAGACTAGGTCTAACTTGTTTCGAAACAACCATGCGTTGTGTGAACAGCTGGAACCTGATTTCGAAACAACCTCTGTTGTTTTGGAATAAGGAGCCTGTGTGAACACATCCTGTGATTCTGGAAAACACCCAGACAGCATGTCTGCAACCATTGTCTCCTTAACGGCCCATTAAGGGAGTTCACAGGGACAGTGGGCCCAGGGAGAATCCAGACTCACCATGTAACTCAAGTCCAGTTTGATTTGCAAAGGGACTGCAAAGCATGGGGAAGGCCAGACATGGTAAAAAGACTGCAGTTCTGACTCCATTTTGTCTTCAGTCTGCAGTCAACACCCACCTCTGGAACTATTCCTCTGTGACTGGACAAAGGACTGAGACTCACCCAGGTGCTGGGTGTCTAACAGAAGAATTAGACTAACCTGCAAATCCCAAATTCTTCCATGGACTTGCTTTCTGTGGATTCTATATTATTTGTATGTATGTGATTTGCTATGACCCTTTAACATCTCTCATAGTTTGTTCGTTTTCTTTTTATATTAAACCTTTAGTTGTAGTTACTAAAGGATTGGCTGGCAGCTTGGTAATTTGGGTAAGATCCAAGTCTATATTGTTCTGGGTGATGTGGCTGACCCTTTGGGGTCAGGAGAACCTATTTCTTTAAGAGACCCAGTGGCTAGGGGGGACCATAGGAGCTGATGTGTATAAAGGGGGCTGTTTCTATTTTGTTATGCTTTGTGATAACCAGTGTGGGAACTCAGACGCATGTTTGTAGCTGACTGGGAGATTGGTTTAAGTAGCAACCATCAGTGGTTTATGGGTTTGGCCCCTGATTTTGCAGCTTGCCCTGATTTTGGCACATTCAGGAGGATATCCCAGGAGGCCCGGGTCATAGGCTTAACTGAGTCCTGTAGTGTAGACTTAGCCATGCTGGGGGTACTGGATGAGATCCCTACCCTGATGCTGATTAGGAATGACTTCCCAAAGGGGGCCAGGCATATTAGGGAAGCAACTTGTGTCCACCTGAAATGCCCCGTAGAGGCCCCAAAGGGTGAGACTGACGCCCCAGAGGGGTGCCCACGAGGAGCGCTGAGGGTCTCTTGGAGAGGAGGTGGCCATGGCAGGCTCCTGCAGCCAGAGAGAAGTGACGCAGATTCTGGGGCCAGGGAAGCTATTTCCCAGACAGAGTGCCTGCAGGTTCCAACTGTGCAAAGAATGGGTCTCACTCAGCAAGCTAGTGAAGAGACTATCTCAAAGCAAAACCCAGGGAGGAAGCTAGAGAAGCTGGGCTGGGGACACCGGGGGGGGGGGATCTAGGATCCCTGCCTCCAGATGTGGGGCCTGCTGCCCCAAGCCCAGGCAGGACCAGTGTGGGGAGTTGTCAAGGCGGGACCCACCCCTGCTGAATGACAGTAGCCCAATGTGAATGCCTGAGTCACCATACATGGTCTTCAAGCAGTTGCGGTCCTGAGGGAGCTGGGGACCAAAGCAGTGGGGGAGCAGTGGGCCAGCTGGGCTGCTCCCTCCCTAAGCCATTGCCACACCATACTCCAAAGCTCCAAAACCCCAAGGATCTAGTTGAGGAAAAACCCAGGTGGAAAAGAAGCCCGGGGCTAGCCAAATGTAAAAATCTCACAAGTTGTTGGAGAAAGAGGAGGATCAAACCACCCAAACTAAAGTCTGGGACACCAGGATAAAGGATGCAGTATGGGCATGTACTTGTAAGCACCTATCTATAGAGACAATTGTGGAGAAGTGGGAACCCTCTGCTAGGTTAGTAAGGGAAGACATGGGTGTTGACCCTCTATCTTTTCTATTTGGGAGATGGGACACAGGTGGGTGATATGAGGTAGAGCCACTAGGGGGCAGGGGGGTAGTGTTTAGGGAGCCTGTACCTGGGACCCCCCCCCCCCGCTGGTCACACTGGATTCAGCTGGTTGGGCCAGGGGGCGGAGAGGTGGGCAGAGCAAGCAGCGGAACAAAGGACCGGGGGAAGGAGCGGTTAGTAGGGAAATGGGGGTCCAAGAGACAGGACCCTGCCCTGGGGTGTAGCCCTAATCCCCTGGGGGTTTCACTTCTGGTTGTTCTGAGGATGCTGATACCAACTGTCCTTGCTGCTGTATGAACTGGTTTGCTAATAAACCCTCCAATTGCAACACTGGCTGAGAGTCGCTGCTGATTGGGACGGCTGGGACCCTCCTGGAGGGAGGAAATTCCCTCCAAGGGAGACCGGACAGAGCAAGGATCTGACCCTCTGAGCCTGGAGTTGGGGGCTGGCTGCACGGAGTGGGGAGACCGGAGGTGCTGGCTGGGAGGAGACTCCACCGTGGCAGAGACCTGACTGGCTGTGGACAGAGGGGATCCAAGAGGCTTGTCTGGGGTCTCCATCACAATAATATAATGCTAATATTATATTAGGTGCTAGTGATTCAGATGTGCATGCTAATTTTGTAATTAGGGGTATTGTGTGTAGATTTTCGGTAAAGTTTTGTGCATGTATGAAGAGTGGTGAATGGAAAAACTGAGGCACACAGCCTCATCATTTAAATGGCATGATTTCACAAGGCTCTGTCTTCTTTAAAGGCTCTGCCTCCAGATTAGACAGTGCCTAATTTTCCTGTAGTTTTTAAAGGGGAGAAATGTCACAGAATGCACATCTGTGCACCCTGGGTTATGATCTATGTGATTTTTCTGTTAACTTATACACTATAATTGTATGGTTTGTTGCCTATTACACCATGCCATGTTTCTTTATGGATGCTCATAACCTATTTCACATATTTAGTATGATATCATGTTTCCTACAACTTCATGCATGTGCACAGAAATGTAGCATGTTCACCAGGGCTCAGGGGGGTAGGAGGCAGACAGAGCTCCCTCCTGACAGCAAGCAGGCAAGCACCTGAAGGAGACAAAGATATGCTAAGTTCCCTGGCTCTGATGAGGCAGAGATCACCTCTGCCCAGAAAGAGAGGGGTCAGAGCAGGTTTTGGAACTGGTTTTGGGTTTTGGAAAGAAAAACATTCAGAGGGATTGGGGGCTTTTGACGAACTGAAGTATATGGTGATTGGGAGTGGGCCCCAATCTCTGTAGACAGTGGCTCCAGATGTGGTAACTGGGGCTTGGGGTGCTTGCTGGGGGACCCTCCCTTGAGTAGCCAGAGGGAATACACCCACTGCTTGGGACCAGTTGCACACCAGAGGCCAGAGCAGACTGACTCAGGCTTTTTATTTCCAAAAAGCTGGCAGGTTTAGCTTTTCTGAAAAAGCGCTCTGGTATCGCAAAATACCAGAGGACTTGTTGGGGATTGCTAAACCTCGTTATATTTCGAAAAAAAGCCTATTTCTAGGTAGCTTTTTTGAAAAAAAGCCATCCCCGGACACGGCAAAGGCTTTTTTTTGAAAAGCCTCCCTATCTTGTCTATTATCTTGCTTTTTTTTTGAAAAAGAAAGTCTGGTGTAGACTTTCTTTTTCAAAATTAAACAAAGCTGTGGTATTTTGGGACAACAAGTGGTCCCCTGACTCTTGGCCTGAAATAGCATTTTTGAAAAAAAGGTTTTTTTGAGATAATTGTTTTGAAACACTTATCCCCCCCAAAAGTTTTTTTCAAAAAGGCAGAGCAGTGTAGACATAGCCGTCAAGTGTATGTATGTGTTTTTAAAACCCTTTAATGGTTTTCTGATAGCTTGTTTCTTCTCTTGCATAATAAACCTTTAGTTTTAGTTACTAAAGGATTGTCTGGCAGTGTTGGATTTTGGGTGATATTCAGATTTTTATTGATTGGGTAATGTGACTGGTCTTTTGGGGTTAGGAGAACCCTTCTAGTAAAGAGCATTACAGTATTAAGTAACTTATCTCTAGTCTTTACTAGACCTGCTGGCTAATTGGGGGCCAGTGGCTGAAATGCAGTAAAGGGGTGTGACTGCCTGGTCTAGTGTGCTACTGTACCTTTCTGATCACCCACTCCTGGACCACAGCTTACCCCTCTTTTCTAGGTGGACCCATACTATTGGGTTTGACCACACCAGCCAGTAATCAGGCCCAGGCAGTGAATGTGCACTCTCCAGCCACTCAGGGGGTGGTTCCATAGGCTACGTCTACACTATGGGTTTAAGTCGACTTAAAGCCCCTTAAGTCGACTTAAACAAATCCTGGTCCGCATTTAGGAATTATTAAGTCGACTTAAGCACTTGCTTAAGTCGACTTAATAACTCCTGCCCTGTAAGTTGGCTTAAGCTTTTAAGCCGCCTTTACAGGGTAGGACTTGCCCCCCCTTCCCCACCCCTGGGTGTGATTGGGCTCCAGCCTGATCCAGCCTGGGGGCCCAATCTGGCTCCTGCCTTGTGGCAAGGAGCTGGAGGCTGGATCCGGCTCCCAGCCCCTCTCTCCTAGTGGCAGGGGCTGGCAGCCAGTTCCTGCAGCCTGCAGTGAGGGGCTGAGAGCCTGATGGGGCTCTCAGGCTCTCACTGCAGGCTGCAGGGGCTAGAAGAAGCAGGCTTGGAGCCCATCTGGGTCCCAGCCACTTGCCCCCTTCAGCAAACAGCTAGGAGTCTGGTCAATTTCACAGGCTCCCAATCTGTGAAGTTGACCAGACTCCAACCTGTTTGGGCCACCTCACAAGCAGCTGGGAGCCAGATGGGCTCCAAGCTGGCTCCTAGCCCCTGCAGCCTGCAGAGAGGGGTTAAAATCCCCATCAGGGTCTCAGCTTCTTTCTGCAGGCTTTGGGGGCTGGCATCTCACTCCTCCCGTGGCTGCTTACAAACAGCCAGGGATGGGGGAGCTGGCTTGTCCCCTGGCTGCTTGGAAGTGGCCAGGGGTGTGGGGAGATGCTGGCTCCCTGCACCCCTGGCCACTTGCAAGTGGCCGGGGGTCAAGCCGGCTCCCTGCACCCTGGCTGTGGAGAGGGACTAGGAGCCAGGTCGGGCTCCTAGTCCGTTTCTGCCACCCTACCACTTGAGGAGAAGGGTTGGGGGGAGGGCTTCACACTCCACCACCTCTCCACCCGTGATGGAGGCTTGTCACCATTGGCAGGATCTTTGGCAGCCTGGTCAATTTCACAGACGTGAAACTGACCAGGCTGCAGAGCCCAGCCACTCTACAGCCTGGCCAGTTTCACTTCTGTGAAACTGACCAGGCTTCTGAGCCTGCTTCCTGGGGTGACAAGTTACCCCAGGCCGAATTCAGCCCGGGGTCACTTGTCGCTGCTGGCAGGAGCGGGCTCCAACCCCCGCCGTCTGTGAAGAGGGGGTGGGAGCCAGGTTGGGCTCCTAGCCCCTCTTTGCTGGCCCCACTGCCCATGGAGAGGGGCTGGGAGATGGACCCAGCTCTCAGCTACTCCCCAGTGGGCGGGAACTGGATCGGCCCCCCCCAGCCAGATTGGCCCCTGGAGCTGATTGGGCTCTGGGTACCCAACTGGGCCTGGGGGGACAGGGTGTGAGGAGTGGCACCCTGGGTATGTCTGCCCCGTGTCCATAGCAGACATACCCTGCAGCACTGTTCCCTCTAAGTTGTGCATGTGCATGTGTGGAGAAGTGGGAACCCTCTGCTAGATTAGTCAGGGAAGACACGGGTGTTGATCCTCTATCTTTTCTATTTGGGTGATGGGACACAGGTGGGTGATATGAGGTAGAGCCACTAGGGGGCAGGGGGGTAGTGTTTAGGGAGCCTGTACCTGGGACCCCCCGCTGGTCACACTGGATTCAACTGGTTGGACCAGGGGGCGGAGAGGTGGGCAGAGCTAGGAGGGGAACAAAGGACCGGAGGGGGAAGAGGGAAAATGGGGGTCCAAGAGACAGGACCCTGCCCTGGGGTGTAGCCCTAATCCCCTGGGGGTTTCACTTCTGGTTGTTCTGAGGATGCTGATACCAACTGTCCTTGCTGCTGTATGAACTGGTTTGCTAATAAACCCTCTGATTGCCACACTGGCTGAGAGTCGCTGCTGATTGGGACGATTGGGACCCTCCTGGGGGAGGAAATCCCCTCCCAGGGAGACCAGACAGAGCAAGGATCTGACCCTCTGAGCCTGGAGTTGGGGGCTGGCTGCACGGAGCGTGGAGACCCGGGTGCTGGACGGGAGGAGACTCCACCGTGGCAGAGACCTGACTGGCTGTGGACAGAGGGGATCCAGGAGGCTTGTCAGGGGTCTCCATCACAGCATGCACATGCAGAACTTTTCTGGTCCCGATGTACGGCATTATCCAGCAGTGCATGGGACCAGGGCTCAGTGGCTGAGATCCGAGTGGCTGGCCAGCACAGAGGCACTGTCACCTCCGAAAGCCCCGCAGTGAGTGCTGTCTCTGAGCCTGAGCCTCTCATGGCAGCGCCGGACTGGAGAAAGAAGGAAAGAAAGACTGGCTGCAGTGAGCACCTCAGGCTCGGAGACAGTGCTTGCTTTAGGGCTTTGGGAGCTGATGGTGTCTCTGTGCTGGCCAGCGGCTCCAATTTCAGCTGCCGAGCTGAGCCGAGGAGTGTCTGCAGGGCCTCCTCGGCACTGGCAGGCATGCAGCCTGTTTTCTTTTCTCTTTCTTCCTTTTCTTTATTTCTCTTCTTTCCATCTCTCTTTTCTTTCTTTCTCTTCCTTCCATCTTTCTTTTTTCTCTTTCCTTTCTTCTTTCCTTCTTTTTCTCCTTTTCTTCCATCTCTTTTCCTTTCTTTTTCTGTTTCTCTTTCTTCCTTTTCTTTCTCTCCTCACTTGCCTTCTTTTTCTTTTTTCTTTCTCTTCCTTCCTTTCTTGTTTCCTTCCTTCTTTCTTTTACTCTTTCTACTTTGCTCTCTCTTTTCCTTCCTTCTCTTTTTCCTATTTTTCTCTCTTCCTTCCTTTTCTTTTTCTTCCTTTCTCTGTCTTCCTTTTTTCTCTTCTGTCTTCTTTCATTCTTTCTCTTCCTTCCATTTTTCTTTCTCTTTCTTCTCTCTTCCCTTCTTTCTTTCTTTTTCTTTGTTTCTCATCCTCCTTTGCTTCTCTCCATTTTTACAAAAATCTTTAAAAATTAGTTTAATTACAAAGCTTCCTAAAAATTACATTTCAGTTAAAAATTCACACAAATTCAATTAATTAAACCCAATTAATTAATTCTATTTACAATAAACACATTTTAAAACATAGTCATTTTAATAAAAACATTTTAAAACAAAGACCTATTTTGTCCAAAAGAAGCAAGGAGTCTTGTGGCACTTAAAGACTAACAGATTTATTTATTGCATGAGCTTTTGTTGGAGAAATCCCACTCTGTCCGATGCTTTGAAGATGGGAGACCTTATGGATTGGGATGAAAATAAATGCAAGGGAGTGTAAGACATGGGATCAGGTCATACAGTAAGAGCAAATCAGAGCAGTTGTTTAGATTCAAACACTGGGAAACAGCAGCTAGAGATGGGTGAATTCAAATAATCTGTTGTAATAGGTAAAGAAGCCATAGTCATGATTTAATCATGCTTTTGCACAATCAAATCTGTATGTCAATTCTAATTCAGCTGTTTCTCTTTGAAGTCTTGACACCCCTTTCACCATCGAACCAGCTATTCCATCAAGGGCTCATTCACCTGCTCATCCACTAATGTGGTTTATGCCATCATGTGCCAGAAATGCCCCCACACCTTATACACTGGACAAACAAGACAATCTCTCTGCAAAAGAATAAATGGTCACAAAACTGACATCAGAAATCACAACACTCAAAAACCAGTTTCTGAGCACTTTCATCTGTCTAATCACTCCATGGACAACTTATTGATGACTGTGCTCAAGAAAGTCAATGGGACATCAAGACTTCAAAGAGAAAAAGCTGAATTAGAATTGATATGCAGATTCAATTGTGTAAAAGCAGGATTAAATCGTGACTATGGCTTCTTTTCCCATTACAACAGATGATTTGACTTCACCTCCTCTATGAGCTGTTTCCCAGTGTTTGTCTTAACAACTGCTAAAATTTGCTGTTACTATATGACCTGATCCCATGTCTTACACTCGCTTGCATTTATTTCATACCATTCTGTACGTTCCCCCATCTTCAAAGCGTCTGATGAAGTAGGATTTCTCCCATGAAAGCTCATGTGATAAATAAACCTGTTAGTCTTTAAGGCTATGTCCACACATACATCATTATTTCGAAATAAGGCCGTTCAGACATGTTTCGAAACAGTTGTTTCGAAACAATGGTGTTGTTTTGATTAGATGCGAGGTTTAACGGTTTTGAAATAATGGTGCATTGTTTCGAAATAAGAAGCCTGTGTGGACATACCCTAAGAGCCACAGGACTCTTTGCTTCTTTTGCTGAACTCTACTAGCACAGCTGCCCCTTTGAAATTATTTTGTACAGTATGCAACTGTAGTTTTGGTAAAATTTGATAATAATGCATACCTGTAAAGTTGGACTCACAAGTTACCATAAAGCAAAATTTCTGCTCACAAACTAAAATTTTTGCTCATGACATCCCAGTCCTTAGAGGGAACATTGCCCTGTAGTCAACTTAACAAGGTTGACTTAAAGTCAACTTTGTTAAGTCGACTTCCAGACCCTTCCGCAATGTAGACATAGCCATAGTGAGCACCTTTAACCTACAGATAACACACCAGGAATTTCTGGCCTGCAGGGATCACGACACTTTCCTGATAAGTTAGTTTTTGCTCTAAGTTAGGCATCCACACACTCATTCTTGCTCCAAAATCCACACTGCTTTAGAAAAAGTAAATATTAATTTTTTAATCAAAACTTGATTTTAAGCAAATATATAACAAATCAATGCACAATCAATTAACCAGTCAGTCAAGGAGTTTTTCACTACCAAATTAAAAATAGCATACATTCTAAGCTAAAGTTTACTGTTGTCCTCCATTTCAATCTTACTCATATGCCTGGCTTTTCATGGTTTTGCAGACAAGTCCTCCTGATCATATGGATAAGCACTTGTCATGGAATTTGCTTGAAAGATGGAGATTCTCTGCCAAAAAGCCCCCAACAGTTCAAAGTGTAACTTTTTCTCTCTTCAAACCTGCTGCTCATCCCCTTCTTTCCTGGGATGAGGTGATTCTTTTGCTGAACTTTTTCCCTCCTGAGTCAGGGAGCTTAATTTTCATCGTCTTTGTTATGCACTTCTTCACTACGTAGGTGGGAAGAGACAGCTTTGTTTGTCTGCCCCCACCTGAGCCATGTGTAATACCTTTGGGGACGCGTTTCACATCTATCCACATGTATGATGCTGCAGGAAACATGCTACCATAACAATAATATAAAGCTTGCTATGAGCACTACCTGACATGACATATTTTGCATTAAACCACATTATTACATTGCAAGAGTGAACAGGGAAGATACACAGATCCCATCACGGGAGCGTGATGGGGTGCAGCCCATCACAAGGGGGCTGAGTATGTTTTGTTGTGGCTTTATGATACCAAGCGTGTGGAATCAGAAGCATTGTTTGTTTGCTGGTTGGGAAGATGAACTTACAGTGTTACCCACCAGTGCTGTGCGAATTTGCTTTCTTTTTGCAGCCTGCCCTGAGCTTAGCATTTTCAGGTAGGCATGGATGGGTTGCAGTTCCCATGAATTTTGCTGTGTTATGCTGCTTTCACAGCCTCGTGTGACTGTTAGCCACCCCCCAATGTTGCAAGCATGCCAGCCGGTCATTATCTTTTTGTTCCTGTTTCACACTCTGGTTCATTTTTATTTTTGGGGTGGACTTTTTTTAGACCTGAGGTTATCTGATTTTGCTTTTTTTGGCCCCTTGAATTGTAATAGTCATTACAACAAAATTTTGCTTCAGTCTCTTTTGTTACCGCCTTCTACTTTATTATGACATGAATAACGGTCCTTCCTTGGTCATGGGAACTAATTTCTACTTTAAAGGAAAACAAACTCAACACAAAAATGCCAACTTCTAATTAAAACTACACTGCAGCCAAATGATATATGCTTTCAGCAAAGAGGAGTAAAAGTTATATCATTTCTACAAGTGTAAGGTGGAACTAGCCATCCATGTGGAGTAGTCCAGCGACATGAAATAACAGAGCACATTCACAATAACTGTTCTCAGCCGTGGGTCAGCTAGTTGCTTTAAAGTTGATTGTGAAACAAAAGATCTCAAAAATGTCCCTAAACAGCAAACTGATCTGTGAGTTGGTGCAGATGAATTCCCATAGGACTGTGATGGTACAAGCAAAATGTTCCAAACACATGTAACCATGACTACAATTAGTTTCAAAGAGACAGCTATGTTAATCTAGTACAGTAACACAAGCAAGGGGTGTGTCTACACTATGCATTTAAGTCGACTTAAGGGCCCTTAAGTCAACTTAAACAGAGCCCTGTCTACACTGCAAGGCAATAAAGTTGACTTTACTGTTAAGTTGACTTTATTAAGTTAACTTAAGGCAATGTAGACTCACTACGTCGACTTAATAAAGTCGACTTAGCGCATGGGGCCATTAAGTCAACTTTATAAAGTCGAATTAAGCCAAGACACCCATTTAAAGTTGACTTTATAAAGTCGACTTAATGTAGTGTGGCCTCACTAAGTCGACTTAATAAGGTCTACTTAAAGTTGACTTTAAGTAGACTTTATTAAGTTGATTTAATAAAGTCAACTCAGCTTTTACAATGTAGACATTGCCAAGGAGTCCTGTGGCACTTAAAGATTTAGAAATTTATTTATTGCATGAGCTTTCATGAGAGAAAATCCCACTTCATCAGATACTTTAGTATCTGATGAAGTGGGATTTTCTCCAAGGAAAGCTCATGCGATAAATAAATTTCTTAATCTTTAAGTGCCACAGGTCTCCTTGTTTGTAACTGAGATTGTAACAATAAGGTTCCAGAGGTTAAGGTACAACTACTTCTGTCTCCTGCATAGTGATAACAAGGCAAAATAGATGCCCTTGGTCAATGGCGCCATCATTGGAAGTGTTAGGAATAGGTTGGACAAACCCCAGCTAGGGTTGTTCTGGAGTGACTTGGCCCTGTGTTTTGGTGCATGTGGTGACCTCTTGAGCTGCCATCCAGACCTCCAATTCTGGGTATCCCATAGAGCAGTAGTTTTAAAACTTTTTTTCTCGGGACCCAGTTGAAAAAAATAATTTATGTCTGCGACCCAACAATTACATTTTTCAGCAACTCTTTTCAGTCTTTTGGTGGCAACAGCAGAGGCATCATGACCCAGTACCTGAGGGTTTGTGACCCAGTGCTTTGTCCCAACCCATGGTTTGAAAACCACTGCCATAGAACAGCCAAGTTCCGAGTAGCTGATCATTCCCAATCCTGCCCTGCTGCTTCATGGGGAGGGTTAGGATGGAGCTTGTGAGCCAGTCACTGTGGGAAGTCATCTGCCCGTGCACCTTGGGCTGTGGGGAATATAACATGGCTCAGCACATGGGTGGTGGAGCTCCCAGCATTACAGTGTCACCAGTGTGCATGTTACATGGCAGACAGGCTGCTGCGTAACAAGGAACATCTATTAACACAGTTGCAGCTGGTCCTGGCTCTGAGAGAGCAAAAGGAGATAAAGATCTTCATGGGTGTGAATAAGTCACTGACTTTGGGGCAGTGGGACCCATCTTTGACAGGCTGCTCCCCAGATCCAGTCCAGTGTGCCACTGTGACCTCCCAGTTCCCATTCCTGAACCCTGATTTGCCCTGCTTTGCCCAGTGACCACTCACTCCTGAGTAAGTCCACTCTGGCGTACAACCGGTCCCAAGCAGTGGGTGTGTGCACTCTGGATACTCGAGGGTGGTCCCCCAGCAAGCTCCCCCAGCCCCAGTTACCACACCCAGAACCACTCTCTACAGAGATTGGGACCCACTCCCAATCAGCATACAATCAAGTCCATCCATTTAACAAAGCAATGGATTGTGCCCAGCCCTCTTCATTAACACCTGCTAAAGATCACACAGCTTTAGATAAAACAATTGCTAGTTTATTGATCAGATTATAATTCTAAGTGAGCATATGGCCAGTCACAGCAGAATCACATTATAAATGAGTCAGGAGACACCACAAGGAAATAAAAGGTAAAACACATGTACTAACCTAAATATCTACTTAAACTGACCTCATAGTTCAAGTTTATGCTCAAGGTGTTTGGCTATCAGATTGTTGTACAGTCAGTCTCTGCCTGTGATCAGGCAGGGCCCAGAGCTTGCTTGAAGTTGTTTCAAGATGGGGAGGCCAAAACCAAAAGCCTCAAATCTTTTCAAATGTTTTTCTGTCTCCTAACTCCCATAGCCTTGCGTTTTTAGGCAGAGGTGATCTCTTTTGCTATGTCTACACTTACACTTTAAGTCAAAATAAGGATGATTATTTCACTTTAAAACAGTAGATGTCTACACTAGCTTTCCTTATTTCAAAATGAGGAGCTACCTCATTTTGAAATAAGGAACAGTCATTTTGATACAATAAAACCTCACATTATAGTGAAATGACAGTTAAATCAAAATTATTATTTCAAAATAATGCAGTGTAGCTGCATTATTTCGATTTAAGTGTTGTTTTGATTTAACTGTTTTTGCTTTTCTCTCTCCCAAGATGCTTTCCTCTTTCTATATATTGGGTGGTGGCATGGCCCTTCTTGGGAGCCACCCTGCCACACCTCCCATGGTGCCCCTCTCCTAACTCAAACTAGCATGTCCGCTCCATGGACATGCTAGTTTGATTTGGGTTTCTAGTAGTGACATGTTAAATCGACTTAACTTAAATCAATTTAATTATTTTTATTTTGATTCAATTAGACTGATTTAAAGTAAATCAGTTTAACAATCTATGGGTTGACATAGCCTTTGTCTCTTCCCAGCCACCTCAATTAGCATATCTTTGCTGTCTTCACCAGATGTTTGTCTGTTTGCTGTGAGAGAGCTGTCTCCCAGCCCCCTGAGCCATGCTAAACATCTGTGCACATGCATGATGCTGCAGGAAACACATCATCATAGTAATTATGTAGCATAGGTTATCAACATCCATAAAGAAATACTGCATGGTGTAACTGGCAACAAATCATACAATCACAGTGTATAAGTGAATAGGAAAATCACATAGGCCATGTCTACACTTAGAACCTGAGTTCAAATTAATTGAATTTGAACTAATAAAGTTGAACTAATGATTAGTTCAAATTCAGTCAATTCAAAATAACATGAGTGACTAGGAAAACCAATTTGAACGAACATGTCCATGGACATGTTTTGCTAGTTCAAATTGGAAGAGGGGCACCATGGGAGGTGTGGCAACATGGCCCCCTAGAAGGGCCATGCCACCACCCAATCTCCTGCCAGGCTCTAGCCCTCTGAGCCCTGCACAGGGAAAAGCATCTCCTACCCAGCTCTAGCTGCGATGCAGCTAGAGCTGGGCAGGGGATGCTTTTCCCCATGCCAGCCTCAGAAGGTTAGAGCTTGGCAGGGGATGTTTCCCCCTCTCTGGGCTCTGTGGAGCTAGGGCACCCCCCCACCCAGACCTGGGCAGGCAGGGGGAGAAGGGATTCCCCCTGCCCGGCTCCAGCAGTGCTGGGAGGGGGGGAAGGGATCCCCATGGGGCTCCAGCAGCGCTTCCTGGATGCAGGGACGGGACCCCTGAACCCAGCTGGAGCCCTGCTTCTCAGGCAGGGAGAAGGGATCCCTGTGCGGGGCTGCAGCCCCGCTGGCTGCATGCAAGGAAGGGATCCCCGCACATGGCTGAAGCCCTGCTGGCCATGTGTGGGGACGGGACCCTCATGCGCAGCTGGAGCCCTGCTGGCCACATGACAGGATGGGACCCCCAAGCATGGCTGAGGACCGCCCCCATCAGCTGGTACAATTTTGGTTGGGGGCACCTTTCTTCGAGGGTGCCATGCTCCCTGGGAGGAAGGTCAACCTGTTAATTCAAACTAAAGGTAGTTCAAATTAACATGGCTAGACACCATCAATTCAAATTAGCCGGTTTGAATTGACGGTGGCTTCAAAGGTATATGAAGTTTTATAACTTCGAAGCCTTGTCTCTTCAGTTCGACCTAACGGAAGCCTTAGGTTGAATTGGCAAAACCCTGTGTAGTCATGTTTTTTTTTAAATTCGACCTAATGTTTATTAGGTCAAATTAAAATGTGTGTATAGACATGCCCATAGATCATAACTCAGGGTGCACAGATGTGCATCCTGTGACACCATCTTCATCTCCTGGGACCTGGCCTCACTGACTCCAATGGCACGACTGTCCAGTGACATGTCTCAGTAAAGTCCATTCATAGCCTCTGGAAACAGCTTCAGCACATGACCCAAAGGCACGTGCCCCTCCCTGTGCTGCACTGGCATCTTGTTCCCAACCTGGAGTGGTTTTGTTTCCTCTTGAAGCCACCAGAACTTGACCCAGGGGGTCAGAGAGCCACGTGCACTCAGAATTCCCTCCTGATGGACACCTGGCATGTTATCTGGGGTTCTGCTGACCTGAAGCTTGTGGTAAATTTACTTTGTGCAAGGGGGTCCCATCTGGCCAATAGATGGATGGGCAGAAACAGTGTGACTCAAGAGTAGTTTATTACAAATCTACCCTTTATTCAGGCTCAAGTACTTATATATGACAGGCAAAAATTTAATAAAACACCTCCAACCCTCAATAATTGTCTAAGCCTTTTGCGAGGAAACAGTGATGGCTTTCTGGCTGGTCTGATCATCTGACTGTTGTCAACGGAGGTGGCAGACATAATGGCCCCTCCTTCCCCCCAACATAGCCCTCTAGACTATGGAGCTCACAGGGAGGAGTGTTAAGCATGGATCTCCCCTGATGGGTCTCATCTCTGGGCTATCCAGCTCAAGGGGAAGAGTGTTAAGGATCAATCTCCCCTGATGGGCCTCAATCTCCTGTGTCAGTTTCTACTTTCCAAACCTTGTGTCATCAAGGGGGGGTGAATTTCTATCCCCCTGAACAGTTTCTCCGCACCCCCATCACCATGAAGGAGGGATCATTGTGCAAGGTCCCAGTTACATCGTTGGTCCTGACCTAAACCTCACTTCCAATTGGCTATTTTATACTCTGGCTGTGCAGTACACTATTTAAGCCCCTGCCTCGGATGGCTTGAGTGTTCTCCCACCCGCGAATGTTAAAGGGCATGGCACAAACCAGTTGGACTGATCCCATGACCGAGACAGGGAGCTCCCGCCCGCAAGACTTTTGGGTGTACTCTAATTGCCGGCCAAACGCTTACGTACTGGGATGCTGCAGCTGGTCTGCTTCCTTGCTTTGGGTTCCACTATGGTGCTAGGACAGTTATTATAAGCTGATACAGTTATTCTACCTCTCTCAATTTGTTTCTCTCCCCCCTTTTTTTTTTCTTTACATAGAATCATAGGGTTGGAAGGGACCTCATGAGGTCATATAGTCCAACCCCCTGCCAGAGGCAGGACCACTCCCACTAAACCATCCCAGTCATGGTTTTGTTCAGCTGGGCCTTCCACCACCTCCCTAGGCAGCTCATTCCAAGGCTTCACCACTCGCCTAGTAAAAAACATTTTTCCTAACATCCAGCCTCAATCTCCCTAACTGTAACTTGAGACCATTGCTCCTCGTTCTGTCCTCCGTTACTACTGAGAATAGTCGAGCTCCATCCTTCTTGGAGCATCCCTTCAAGTAGTTGAAGATTGCTATCAAATCCCCCCTCAATCCTCTCTTCTGCAGACTAAATAAGCCTAATGCTTTCAGTCTTTCCTCATAGGGCTTGTGCTCCAGCCCTTTAATCATTTTGGTTGCCCTCCTCTGAACTCTCTCTAGCATGTCCCTGTCCTTTTTGTAGTGGGGAGCCCAAAACTGAACACAGTATTCTAGATGTGGCCTCACCAGTGCAGAATAGAGGGGAATGATCACATCCCTTGATCTGCTGGTAATACTTCTTTTGATGCAGCCCAGTATGCCATTGGCCTTTTTGGCAGCAAGAGCACACTGCTGACTTGTATCCAGCTTCCCATCCACCATGACCCCCAGGTCCTTTTCTACACTGCTGCTACTTAGCTGAACGTTTCCCAGCCTGTAGCGGTGCATGGGGTTTTTCCATCCCAAGTGCAGGATTTTACACTTGTCCTTACTGAAGCTCATAAGATTTCTATTGGCCCACTGTTCCAATTTATCTAGGTCTCCCTGAATCCTTTCCTTGCCCTCCAACATGTCTACTGTTCCCCCCAGCTTGGCATCCGCAAACTTACTGAGAGTGCAGTCTATTCCATCATCCAGATCGTTGATGAAAATGTTGAACAGAACCAGCCCCAGGACCGACCCCTGGGGTACACCACTCGTGACTGGCTGCCAGCTAGACATGGAACTATTGATTCCTACACGCTGAAACCATTGATCTAGCCAGTTTTCTATCCACCTCATAGTCCACCTATCCAACCCATACTTCCTTAATTTGCCAATGAGAATGCTGTGGGAAACTGTATCAAAAGCCTTGCTAAAATCAAGGTATATCACATCAACGGTTCTTCCTGCATCCAGGAAACCAGTCATCTGATCATAGAAGGAGATGAGATTGGTCAGGCATGATTTACCCTTGGTAAATCCATGCTGACTGTTCCTGATCACTTTATTTTCCTCTAAGTTTTTGAGGATGGATTCTTTGAGAACCTGCTCCACAATTTTTCCAGGGATTGAGGTGAGGCTGACTGGTCTATAATTCCCCGGATCCTCCTTTTTCCCTTTCTTGAAAATAGGCACTACATTTGCTTTTTTCCAATCCTCTGGCACCTCCCCCATTCTCCATGAGTTTTGAAAGATAATGGCCAGCGGTGCTGCTATCTCATCGGCCAATTCCCTTAGCACTCTTGGATGCATTTCGTCCGGCCCCATGGACTTGTGCACATCCAGCTTCTTTAAGCAGTCCCTAACCTGACCTTCCGTCACCAAGGGCCTCTTTTCTTCTCTCCAGTCTGCCATACCCTTGGTAGTGGGCTGAAAGCTGACCCTGCCTGTGAAAACTGAAGCAAAAAAAGCATTGAGCACTTCAGTTTTTCCTTCATCCTCTGTCACGAGGATGCCTGCCCCATTCAGCAAGGGACCTACACCATCCCTGATCCTCTTCTTGTTATTAACATACTTGTAGAACCCCTTCTTGTTATCCTTTACATTCCTCGCTAGCTGCAACTCCATTTGTCCTTTGACCTTTCTGATTTTATCCCTGCAGTCCCTAGCAATATCTTTATATGACTCCTTGGTCATCTGACCAAACTTCCATTTCCTGTAAGCTTCCTTTTTATGTTTAAGCTCAGAGCAGAGTTCTCGGCTAAGCCATTCTGGCTGCCTCACATGTTTGTTCTTTCTCCTAACTGGAATGGCAACTTCCTGTGCCCTTAGCAGGGTTTCTTTAAAATATAACCAACTCTCTTGGACTCCTTTCCCCTTTAGATTAGCTTCCCAAGGGATCCTGCCCATCAGTTCCCTGAGGAACTTTTCTCTATAATACCATTTAGGCATTGTTTATATGTATAGCTTTTCCCCATTTCTGCATTGTTTATAAGTGTAGTTTTTTTTCATTTATGCATTGTTTATAAGTGTGATTTTTCGTTTGTACCCTGTATAGTCCTTTTACTATATAGCTGTTTGTTGTCCCACTTGTATCTTGCATAGTCTTTTTTGCTGTGTAGCTGTTTACCCCCCCCCCACAGGCATTTTTGTTGCTATTTCGTTGTATGCCTTTATGAGACCACTATACAATTTTTTCTACTGGAAATTGGTGTCCTTCTCCTTGGTGGGTGTCGCCAGTCCATTGCAGTTACATCATGAACCTGGGGGTTCAACACTACCTTACTAGGGAGTTTAGTCACAAGAATAGGATCTGGACAATTTAAACTGCTAATAGAATTGGAAGTAAGGAGTAACTATTAGGTTTACACAATAAATTTCCTGTTGGGGTAGCAGTGAGAACCACTTTCCCTTAAAGGTTTGGTTAATAAAAAGTTATACAGAGTCAGAGAATTAAAGCAATACAGAGTGCAATTACCAGCAAACTTAAAATTATTATTATAAAGAAAACCTCAATATATTCAATTACCATATTTAAACTTGACCATTTAAAAAATAAAAAAAAAGGACCCCTTACCTCTCCACCTGGAGATCCAGATGGATGGGAAAAGCAACAAAGGGGAATTCTCCCTTTCTTTGCTGGCTGATGCAGTTCCCTTTCCAGCTGAACCCCCTAGAGTGGCGAGACCTAGGGTCCCATCTGGGGTGCCAAAATTGTCACGGGAGTAAATCTCCATTAAGGTGCCTAGGTGGGTCAATCAGTACCTGACACCAGTAACAATTGTCAAGTAACTTTATTCTTGTACAAGATGAGAAAGATTACAGAGCCCAGCAGGAATCAGTAAGCTTCCGGCCCCGCCTTAAACATCACACAAGCTTACATACGGTATAACAAATATCTTGCTTCATACAGACCCGTTGAATCGTTGGTAACTGCCCCCTAAATTCTTGGAAGGCCCCCAGGTTCTTATCCTTATTTGGTTATAGCCTATACTTGTTTTTCATTCTTTTGTTCCCCTGTTTCCGCTTTACCTTATCTTCTAGAAACCTTCCACCCTGTTCTACTTCTCTTACTTACATATCTACTTCCTTTCTACATATTTGTCAGCTTTATACCCCTTAGCAGCATTTAATGGTTATAAAGGCCTTAGTAGGCCTTTTGTCCTTACTTATGCTAACTTACTTTCTAATATTTTATTTATTTGTATCTATACCTTACTTATTTCTATGATAATTCAGTAATGCTTATAGCAGAGTGATAAATTCTGTAACAAAGTTCTGTAGTCCAGACAGAAATCGCTTCATTGTTGGGTGGGTGAAAAATGGAAGAATCACCTGTACTGGTATGGAAAGTGGAAATAGCCGCTAGGTGGACCCTGATAGTGCTGTGTGAAATATTTGTTTCTTTCAGGTACAACAAGTATTCTAGTACGTCGGGAAGAGGAGTGTTGGCCAGACGAATGGATCTTTCGGAGCACCACATGGAGAAGCGTTGCCATTTTTGCAGGTAAGTTTGTTGTGTTGCTGGTTTTCTGCTGTTCATTAGAACATGTTTAACCTTGTGAGAGCATTTGTCTTCTAATTGGTCGAGCCATCTAAGTATCAGGCTGTAAGGTGGAGTTTCTGAAGGTGAGTATGGAATGTCTTTCATTTGTTCTGTGATAGCAGAGCTGGGGTGGTGGGGAAGGTGATTGGTCGTTTCTTGGACATTTGGCCCAGGTAAGTGTACTACGGCTGGCAAGGCCAGGTGGTGGCTATCATTATCACCCTGGCGATGTCGTGGCGGATCTTCCATAGCAACTTGGGTATCATGGGTATTGGGGGAAAAGCATATAGGAGTGAGTGCCTCCAGTCTACCAGGAATGCATCTCCTTGGGATTGTTGACCTACTCCCCCTTGGGAACAGAATTTGTGGCATTTCTTGTTTGCTGTGGATGCAAAAAGATCTAAGGTGGGCATCCCCCATTGTTGAAATATGCCCTGGAGGATGTCGTCCCGTATCTCCCATTCGTGGAGATCCGTGAATGTCCTGCTCAATGTGTCCGCTATAGCATTGTGCCTGCCCGGTAAATATATGGCTGAGCTATGGATGTTGTCTGTAATACACCATTCCCAGAGCTTCATTGCTTCTATGCGTAAGGACGGGGAATGAGTTTCCCTTTGATGGTTGATGTAATGCATACAAGCAGTATTGTCTGTGCGGATCTTTATTGTGTGGCCAGATATACTGGGAAGAAAATGGCGACATGCGTAGCGGACTGCTCTGAGTTCTAGGAGATTGATCTGTAGTGACTTCCCTTGTGCAGACCATCGGCCCTGAGCGGTTTGTTGCATAAGGTGCGTACCCCATCCAATAAGGGAGGCGTCTGTGGTGATTAGAACAGAGGGTCTTTGTATCTCGAATGTGACTCCTTGGCCTAAGTTGATGTTACTCATCCACCAGGTTAGCAATTGCTTGACGAGTGGCCTGATAGCAAGAGGGAGAGTGGGAAGGCGACTGCAGCACTGGCATTGCCTGAGGAACCAGAGTTGAAGAGGCCTCATGTGGAGCTTTGCGTGGTGGACCAGGTAAATCATAGCCGCCATATGTCCAAGTATTTGCATACATTTGTGTGGTGTCACTGTTAGAGAAGTTTGAAGTTCCAGTGCTAGTTGTCTTATGGCAAGGTATCTTTGGTGTGGTTAGTATGCCCTTGCTGAGACTGTGCTGATACAGGCACCAATAAAATGTATTTCCTGCGATGGTTGCAGGCAGGATTTCTCATAGTTGATAGGTCGGCCCAGGGACTGGAAAGTGTTTTTTGTTTCCTCGGTTGCAGTTAACGCCTCCTGGCAGGATTTTGCCCTTACGAAGAAATTGTTGAGGTAATGAAAGATCGTGATTTGTCGTTCTCGGAGGAAGGCTATGACTACCGCCATAAGCTTTGAGAATACCCTTGGGGCAGTACAAAGGCTGAAGGGAAGTACTGTGTACTGGTAGTGAGTGTGATGAAACTGAAACCTAAGGAATCTTCTGTGTGCTGGGTGGATTGGTACGTGAAAGTACGCATCTTTAAGATCGAGGGATGTCAACCAGTCCCCTTATTCTAGAGATGGAATTATTGTGCCCAGGGTGACCATTTTGAACCTCTGAATGCGGATGAACTTGTTGAGTGCATGAAGGTCCAAGACTGGTCGCCACTCCCCTGTGCGCTTTTTGGTGATGAAATATCAGGAATAGAACCCCTTCTTGTGGAACTGAATGGGAACTTCCTCTATTGCCCCATTCTACAAGAGGTTGGTGATCTCTTGTTCTAGAATTTGTACATGATTGGGGTCCCTGAATAGGGATGGGGAGGGATAATGTGGTGTGGGTTTGGATATGAAGGGGATGGAGTATCCCTTCTTGATGATTCTAAAACCCATCTGTCGTTTGTTATGTTTAGCCATTGATGGATAAATGGACGTAAACGGTGGCGAAAAACCAGAGGTTTTGCTGGAGGCACAGGTAAGATGGTAGAGGGGTGGGCGAGTGATCCCTCAATCAATACATCAGAATCGTTGCTTGGTATTTCTTGTCTGAGCAGAGGAGGGAGTCTGGTTATTGTGTCTCCTCCTGCACTCTGCTGCCTAGGTTTTGGCCTTGGGTTTTCATATCTTTGATTCTGGAGGTTCTGAGAATACCTGTAGGCATATGGTTGGTATCTATTATATGGTTTCCTTGGCGCAGTTGTATATATACAAAGTGTGTGCAGTCTGGCCCTAGAGTCTTTTAGGATGTGCATGACGTCATTGTTCTTTTCAGAAAATAGCTTATCCTTATTAAAGGGCAAGTCCTCAGTTGTGTTCTGCATCTGTCTAGGTAGACTTGCAGCATGGAGCCAAGATGATCTTCTCATCACAATGGCGGTGCCAATCGTGTGTGCTGCTACATCTGCCGCATCCAGGGAAGCTTGTAGAGCAGTGCAAGCAACAAGTTGGCCCTCATTTACTAGCATGTTAAAAATTTCCTTTTTATCATCTGGAATAAAACTGATAAAATCCAACATCTTTGTGTGGGTTTCATGATCATAACTGGAGAGGACTGCCGTGTAATTGGCTACTCTGAGCTGTAAGGTGGCAGAGGTGTAGATCTTGCTGCCGAGGGAATCAAGCTTCCTTTCGTCCTTGTTAGGTGGATTGGACTTGGTACAAGATTGTGTGGACCTTTGATTTGCTACCTCTATGACCAGGGAGTTTGGTTGGGGGTGCGTGAAAAGGAATTCATTGCCCTTCGGGTTGATGAAATATTTCTTTTCCGTCTTATTGTTAGATGGGGCAGCAGATGCAGGTGTCTGCCATATAGCTGTTGCTGGTTCCATAATTCCCTCGTTCATGGGCAATGCCACATTAGTAGCTACAGACGCTTGGTGAATTCTGTATAACTTATATTGGGTAGAAGCTGCATCTTGAATGAGAATATCCATGCTTTGTGCCACTCTCTTGAAGAGGTCCTGAAATTGCTTAGCATCGTCTGCCTTAGAAAGCTTGGCTGGACTATCTCGTGTATCGGATTGTTCAGTGGTGACCTGAAGTGATTGATTGGAATTTGTGGTCATGTGAGGTTGAATTTGCTGAGGTCCAACTGGTGTTGGTTGCTGGCTCATTATTGGCAGCTGTGATGTAGATGGTATAGGTGGCATCATGCCACTCTGTAACCAGTTCCAAGGGACCCATGGCATCTTGCATGGTTGGTTCAGTCCCCATTGTGGGTACTGCCATGGTGAGGCTGCACTGAAATACTGTAGCAATATTTAAGGTTGCTGCAATGGCAGCATTTGGTCAGCAGAGGGAGCCTGTGTGTTGACAGATAGGCTTTGAATGGAGGAAACGGACAGGGGTGAGAGACCCTCCGCAGAGGTGTCAGAGCCGAAAAGTGGTAATATTGGGGAGGAATCTGTAGTGATATGCTTGTAGAATGTTGTGAATTTAGAGACACTCCCTAGCATGGGCCATTGTTGTGTAAATTGGGAGACGTGCCCCAGAGTAGATTTAACATGACTACTCCCAGGTACACACCGGGATACCTGTCTGTATGATTAAAGTTCTATTCCTTACTCATTCTGTAGTATCATCTTTAATGACCCCTCAAGATCATTACATGGTGTCAGAAGATGGTGAATGAGTTTGGAAACTGAAAAAAAAATTGGGAGGAAAATTCCTGCATTTGCACCTGAAAACAGCAAAACACCAGGGATCTCTGAAAACAAAGAAAGCCTTCAGCAAATAAGTGTAAGCTCTAAACATGGATGTTTTACAGGCTCCTTCACCTCTCCAAATGTCTGGTAATGTTGCAGAAAACTGGCTAAAGTTTAAGCAGCGATTTCTGTTGTATTTGTCTGCCACTGGAGCACAGAACGAAGACGAAAACCAGAAATCATCTATATTTTTGCATGTTGTTGGGGAGGAGGCACTGGATGTATATAATAACTTTGAATTTCAAGATGGTGAAAGCATGAATTTAAATACTATACTGACTAAGTTTGAGGAATATTGCTTGACAAAAATGAATGTGACTTTTGAGAGGCATAGATTTTTTATATGCATGCAAAAACTGGATAACACCATAGACCAATATGTTACAGAATTAAGGAAACTCAGTAAAAGCTGTAACATTAGTGGCTTGACAGAGTTTCTGAACAAAGACAGACTCATTTGTGGCATTACAGACAATGGCTGTGTTCACACAGCACTCTTATTTCGAACAACAGAAGTTGTTTCGAAATAAGAAATACCCTGTTCACATGATGCACAGTTGTTTCGAAACAACTTAAACCCCATGTGGGGACAAAACAACGTTGTTTCGAAACGATTGTTTCGAAACAATGCCGTCCGAACATGTTGTTTTGAAACAACAGTGACTTGTTTCGAAATAACCATTGCCTGAAGCTGCTATTTCGCTTTGAGCTTTTTTCCTTAATTCGAATTAACAAACTGCTAATTTGAATTAAGTTAATTCGAAATAAGGCATTATTTCGATACAAATTATTTCGACACAACTTGTATCGAAATAATGTCTGTGTGTGAACACAGCCAATGTGTTAAGAGAAAGACTGCTCAGAGAGGGAGAGATCTCTTTGAATGAAACTCTTCAAATATGTAGGGCCACTGAAATGGTAAAAACACAAGTAAAAGAGCTGAATTCACCAGAAGGGACAGTGCATGCACTTAGACAAACAACACGTAGCCAGAGTGGTTCAAATCACAATGTGAAACCAATCCCTGCTTTCAGGAAGACTGAGTCCAGACAGTCTTGTGGCAAGTGTGGATCACGGCATGGTCCCAAACAGTGTTTTGCCTATGGGAAACTTTGTCATAACTGTGGAAAACTTAATCATTTTGCAAACTGCTGCAGATCCCAAAGGCGCAAAATCAAGTGCATTTAGTTACTGACAGTGAGCCTGAGGAGTGCTTTGTAGATGTACTGGGATCAAGCAAACCTAGTGAGAGGGACTGGATACTGCCTCTGTCAGTGAATGGAATAATCATTCCACTGAAACTAGACACAGGAGCTCAGGTTAACATTCTGTCTACACGAGATTATGAGAGACTGAGAATAAGACCCAAGCTGGGACCAACAAACATAAAAGTAACTGGGTATTCTGGAACAAATATACCTGTGCAGGGACGCTGCTTCGCTAGTGTTAACCATAAGAACACCATGTACAGGTTGCCTTTCATTGTAGTGCCATGGGAGGTGACACCAATTTTGGGTCTAGCTGCCTGTGAGAAACTGAATCTGGTAAAAAGGGTGCTCTCACTACAAGACAGGTCTGCATCTGGCTCTGAGGCACTCCTTGAAGAATATCAGGACCTGTTTCAGGGATTGGGTTGTTTGCAAGGTGAACAGACAATCCGCATAAACAAGCAGATCCCTCCAGTTATTCATCCATGTAGAAAGGTGCCATTTGCACTCCATGATAAACTCAAGGCTGAGCTTGAAAGGATGGAAGCAATGCAAGTAATACAAAAAATAGAGGAGCCAACAGAATGGGTGAGCTCCCTAGTTACAGTGCAAAAAAGTAATGGCCAGCTACGCATATGCTTAGATCCCAGAGACCTCAACAGAGCAATAGAAAGAGAACATTTCAAACTACCAACTAGAGAAGAGATTATGGCTCAGTTTGCAAATGCTCAATATTTCAGTAAATTGGATGCATCCTCTGGATTTTGGCAGCTAAAATTAACAGAGGAAAGCTCGAAATTATGCACATTTAATAGTCCTTTTGGAAGATACAGATTTTTATGCTTACCCTTTGGGATAGCTTCAGCACCAGAGGTGTATCACAAAACTGTACACATGATCTATGAACATATTAGCGGTGTGGACACCTCCATGGATGACATCATCATTTGGGGCTCTACGAAAGAGGAGCATGATCGTCGGCTTCGGCAAGTGTTGGATGCAACTAGAGCTGCAAACCTCAAACTAAATAAGGACAAATGTCTGTTAGAAGTTAGAGAACTGACTTTTATAGGGGACATTGTTTCCCATGAAGGTGTAAAACCGGATGAGAGGAAGATTTCAGCCATTGAAATGATGCCATGTCCCCAGTCAAAGAAAGATGTCCAGCGGTTCTTGGGAATGGTTAACTATCTTGGAAAAGTCATACCCACTCTTTCTGCCAAGGCGGCACCATTGAGACAACTCCTACAGGACAAAAATGAATGGTGCTGGGATGCTGCACAAGAGGAATCATGGAGAAGTTTAAAACAAGACTTGATACAGGAACCAGTATTGAAATTTTTTGCTTCTGAGAAGCCCCTTAAAATTTCAGCGGATGCATCACAGTCTGGGTTGGGTGCTGTGATTTTACAAAAACATGAAGATTGCTGGCAACCTGTCGCATATGCACCCAAATCACTGACTGATGCAGAGACTAGATATGCACAGATTGAGAAGGTGCTTTTAGGAATCTTGTCTGCCTGTGAGAGATTCAATCAGTATATTTATGGACAGAGAGTGGAAGCTGAAACAGATCACAAGCCCTTGATTGCATTATTTAACAAACCACTAAATGACTGTACCTTAAGGATTCAAAGAATGATGATCAAATTGCAGAAATACAATTTATTGGTGACCCACACACCAGGCAAATTTATGTTCACAGCAGATGCACTTTCCAGAGCAGTAGCACCCATGGTACCTGAAAAGACTCTGGAAACAGAAGTGCAAGCCTATGTAGATATGATTGTGAGTGCAAATCCCATAACTAACAGAAGACTGCAACACATAAGAGAAGAGACTGAGAAAGATGAATCGTTGGGACTCCTCAAAGAGGTGATAATTGAAGGATGGCCTGAAATAATAAGCAGTTGCTCTCTAAGTATAAGAGACTATTGGAACTGCAGGCATGAACTGACTGTGGTAGATGGGGTGATTTTCAAAGGTGGTAAGGTTGTAATACCACGGAGCCTCTGAAAAGAAATGTTACAGAAGATTCATGAAGGTCACTTAGGACTTGAGAAGTGCAAAGAATGAGCACGAGAGGTCATGTATTGGCTGCAGATCAATCGCGACATTACCAATGTGGTAAAAAACTGCTTTTCATGCTTGAAATACAGGCCGTGCCAACAGGCAGGGACACTGAGACCCCATCTTGTTCCACAGAGACCTTATGAGAAGGTAGGTGTGGATTTATTTACCTGGCATTCGAAAGATTACTTAATAGTCACTGATTATTATTCTTTATAGCCAGAAATTTGCACACTGAACAGTACTAATAGTAATTCAGTGATCACTGGCATGAAAGGAATTTTCTCCAGACATGGAATTCCTGACGAGGTCTTCAGCGACAATGGACCATAATTTTCGAGTGCAGAATTCAGGCACTTTGCCTTAGATTGGGATTTTCATCATGAAACCTACAGTCCCAATTATCCCCAATCAAATGGACTGGTGGAAAGGTCTATACAGATGGTAAAGAACCTGATGAAAAAGACTTTTGTAAGCGGAGGTGATCTGTATACAGCATTGCTGGTCTACCGAAGTACACCCCTGGAGAATGGCTTTTCTCCAGCTCAGCTGTTAATGGGAAGAAGGATCAGATCTAATTTACCTATTACTGATAAATTGCTGCAATCTAAGAACAATGCTAACATTCGGAAGATGAAAGAAAACCAGAAGTGGAAGCAGAAATATTATTTTGATAGAAAGGCTCGTGATCTTCCATCCCTTAACCCAGGAGATAGAGTGTGCCTGAGGAATCACTCCTCTAATGCCTGGGGACAAAGTGGTACTATTAAAAAACAGCTGCATCCATGGTCTTACATGGTCCACACAGATCAAGGGGACACATTTCGACGTAATCGATGGGATCTATGACTTATTCCAGAAAGCTCCAACACCATGGAAGTTGAGGTAGATTTTGGCATGCCTCCCCTGACTGATCCAATATCTTCAACACATGGTAATGAAACCATCAGGGAACAAGAGAATTCAGACCTCAATGAAGGACCAGTACTGAGAAGATCTAATTGAGTCATCAAACATCCAGAAAGACTCATAGGCTGTGTTCACACAGCCCTCTTATTTCGAAACAACAGAGGTTGTTTCGAAATAAGATTTAGGCTGTTCACACGATGCACGGTTGTTTCGAAACAACGGGAATCATTGTTTCGAAACAATGGCGTTGTTTCGAAACAAGTTAAACCCCATGTGGGGACGAAACAACACCGTGCAAACATGTTGTTTCAAAACAAGTGACTTGTTTCGAAATAACTGTTGCCTGAACCTGCTATTTCGCTTTGAGCTTTTTTCCTTAATTCGAATTAACAAACTGTTAATTCGAATTAAGTTATTTCGAAATAAGGCGTTATTTCGATACAAGTTGTTTCGAAACAACTGTATCGAAATAACCCCCTGTGTGTGAACACAGCCATAGAGACTTGCTAGGATATGTAAGGGGAGTGGGTGGTAAAGACTCACTGGAGAGTGATGTGCTAGTAACCTCTCCTCTCTAGGTAGTTCAGATCCTTGGTTTATGGACTGTTCTTCTGCATGTTTTTTTTTTTTTAGATAGCTGTTATGTTTGTTAGATGTTAGTGCATGTATTATTAACTAGCTTTTATATGTAGCTAACTGTTTACTTCTTTTCCTTAGGGGGGAAGATGTAGTGATATGCTTGTAGCATGTTGTGAATTTAGAGACACTCCCTAGCATGGGCCATTATTGTGTAAATTGGGAGACGTGCCCCAGAGAAGATCTAACATGGCTGCTCCTAGGTACACACCTGGATACCTTTCTGTATGATTAAAGTTCTATTCCTTACTCTTTCAGTAGTATCGTCTTTAATGAACCCTCAAGATCATTATGGAATCCATAGGCAAATCCTCCCTTTTGTCATTATGATGTGACTTTCTGTCACACTTCTTGGGGGCAGGCTCCTGAGATGTGGATTGCTGCAACGTTGGCATCGGCACTGTCAACTCTAATGGTGCCTGAGGTGGCTGTTTAGCTGAAGACATGAGAATCAGTGCCATTTGGGTGAATGCTGGGGTAGGCACTGATAGAGTTAACGGCGCTGGCGTGAGGAGAGCATTTGGCCGCTGTGCTGAAGTCAGCGTTGTTGGCACTGAAGGGTCTGTTAGTGGCGCAGGGAGCCCCAGTGGGTCTGCTTTTGGCGCTGCAGTGTGGTGTGCTGCTTTATTCCTATGCCCGCACCAAGAGGAAGTGCTTTTTGGGCATTCGACCTTCGCGGGTGTACTCTTGCCCGAGGGGGTTTCCACCTCGAGGGCATCAGGATTTTGTAACATGCTACTTAGGTCTTTTAGGTAGCACTGGAGGGGTATGCCCACACAGGCTTCTTATTTCGAAACAACAGAGGTTGTTTCGAAATAAGAAGCAGCATGTCCAAATGACGTACTCTCGTTTCAAAACAGCGGGTTCCGTCGTTTCAAAATAAAAGCCGTCATTTCAAAACGGCTTAAACCCCTTCTGTTTTGAAACGATGGTTATTTTGAAACAAGTTGTTTTGAAATAACCGCATTGGGACATGCTGTTTTGAACTGACAGTTATTTTGAAATGACTCATTTCGAAATAACCATCACCCGGACATGTTATTTTGAAACAAGCGTTGTTTCTAAATAACAGCCTGACGTTCTTCCCAGGGTGCACAGCACCCTGGGGAAACAAGAACTTCCTGTCAGGGCATGCCTGTGAGGCAGTGTGCCCTGGTGATTTGAAAGGCATGGCCTCACAAGGCACCAGTGGCACAGGGGGGTGATGCAGGGCCCCTGTGTGGACCCCCGAGGAGGTTCACTGCGTCCTTGGGATCTGGCAGCGGCCAGACATCATGTCCCGGTTCTGGGCCACCCACCGGAACTGGGACATATACTCAGACATTGCAGCCGCAATGTCTGAGCAGGGCCACCCCTGGACAACCGAGCAGGTCCGGAGCAAGGTAAAGTCCTTGCGCCAGGACCATGCTCAGACCCAGGAGGCCTGAGAGCTCCAGGGGGCTGGGCGCATAGCCACCTGCCCCTACTTTGAGGAGCTCCATGCATTCCTGGGTCCAGAGCCCAGCGGTCTCCCCGCCGAGGCTCTGGACAGAGGAGTGCAGCAGAGCCCCTCGTCGGGCCCGGAGGCAGCGGGGACCGGGTCCGATGTCTCGTTGGGGGGTTTCTGGCTGCAGCATCACCGGCGGCTGTTCGTCGGCCCAGTGGAGAGCAGAACGGAGGACCAGGAGCCAGATGCCGTCCAGGGACCAGACACCGACACAGAGCCCGGGACATCTCGCCAGACCTCTGGAGCCCCCGTGGGTAAGTATTCCCCTCCTGCTGAGACACGCAGGGCTGGGCCTGCCCAGCAGGTCACAGGCAGCGAGGGGGTACAGGGCCGGGCACTGGCGCAGGTAGGTCACAGGGTTGGTGGGTGCAGAGACCCCCCTTTGGCCACAGGTCCCAAAGAGACAGGTGGTGCCAGGGTCACAGGCCCCTGTGTGCCTGGGGGTGGTTCACAGGGGCTGGGTGTCAAAGATGCAGCCACATCTTGGGCGGGGTGGAGAGCACGTAGGCCACACCACTGGCAAGTGGCCTTGGGAGACCCCCTAGAGCAAGGCGTGTGTGAGTCCAGTTCACCCTTGTGGGCACCACTACCATGTGTGCCTCCAAGGTACGGTTCCCAGATGTCAGGCAAAAAAAGAGAACATGGTCCCCTTTTTACTGTCCTGTTCTTCTTTTTATCCTCACGTTCTCTGCCTGGCAGGCAGTTTAAAATACAGGAGTTTGTCAGGCTTTTTACTGTAGGGGGTGAAGGATCCTGGAATGCCCATAGAATACTGATTTGTACAGGCAAGTGTTCCAGGGCCCCCTAAACCCCGAAGAATATCACAGCCAGACAACATTTTCACCCAGTGTCCTCCAACGTACTTTCCTGGCCTCCTTTCGAGGCTTTGGGAGCCGGTAGCCCTACCCCAGGGCAATGTCCCACAGGATCCTGGGTCCTGCTGACAGTCAGGGCAGAGGTGTGTGCTGCAGACAGGCTGCACACAGACAGGGCCAGCAGGCAGCAGGGGCCAACTGTGTTTTCTGCTTCCCTCCAGGAGGTCACCCAGCCGCTCACCAGCCACCACCAGCAGCCTGACACCTCAGTCCAAGGGTACCCCGGAGGAGGAGGAGGGCCCCCCCTGGTCGCAGGCAGAGCTCCTCGAGAGCCTGGAGGACCTCGGGGAGTGGATGGAGGCGTCCACCCAGGCCTGGAGATGGGAGCAGGCCCAGCGCCAGGAAGCAGCCCTCCATCTCCTGCAGCAGGCGGCAGCGGCGGACGACAGGGTGGTCATGGCCCTGGAGAGCCTGAGCGAGTGCCTGCCAGCAGCGGTCGAGGCCCTTGCCACCAACGTCTGCCAGCTGGTGGAGCGGACGGTCCCTCCACGTCCTGCAGGGGGTTCGCTGCCTGGCCCTCCCCAGAGGCAATGCCGGACCCAAGCCGGCTGTGGGCAAGGGAGGGGTACGCCACCCCTCCGGACCCTCCCACAGGCCCTGCCTGACTTCCTCCTTGACACCCGGACTCTCTCACCCCCCTTCCCCCTCCCAAGTTGCTGGCCCTCTCCCCAAACTCCCTGAAGTCCCCCTCCCAAGTTGCTGCCCCCTCCCCCAGACTGCCCCCCACATTTCCCCATCCCGTACCCTCCCAGTCCTTCCCTGCCCCAACCCCTCTATTGTTCAATAAATAGTTAGAAATGCATTCTTGGTGTTAAGTGGTTTTATTTGAGGGCATTCACAGTGCAGGTGGCTGGGTGGGGGCTGGCTGTGGGCAAACAGGGGAGAGGGTGGTGTGGGGCAGGGCAGGCCTGGCCCTCAGAGTTCCTCCTGGGCGAAGGTGGTCATGAGTGCATCGTGCACGGACAAGGCTCTCTGGGATGGCTGCTCCCATGTGGGCACAGGTCTAGGGTCCTCATAGTCCCTGGCGAGGAGTCGTGCCTCAGCATCCCACGCAGGTGCAATGAGCTCACCCTGCTGCTAGCAGTTGTTGTGGAGGGCCATGCACGCGCTGATCACCTGCGGTCTTGTCCTCTCTACGAGGTGGAGGTGGGTGAAGAGGCACCTCCAGCGAGCCTTGAGGTGGCCGAATGCCTGCTTGACCACTTGGCAGCAGCGGGTCAGGCAGTGGTTGAAGATCTGCCACCCGGGATTGAGGGGCTCTGCATACGGCCGCATGACCCAGGGGCGCAGGGGATAGGCCACATTCGCCATGATGAGGACGGGCACCTCTACTCCCCAAATGTTGATGTTGTGGGGGGGGGGGGAAGGAGGTGTCCACTGCCATGCCCAGGTACAGGGCAGAGTTACAGAGGACCCTGGCATCATGGGCTATCCCACATAAAAATAGTGTAGTGGCTAGTATACCTGCTTAATATGTAGGCAGTCCTGGGTTCAAGCCTGTGGGGGTTGGACTTGATGACCTTATGAGGTCTCTTCCAACCCTAGGATTCTATGCTATAACAGTTTTGGAACAGGCCGCGGTGGTCCACAAGGGTCTGCAAAATGATCGAGTGGTACCCCTTGCGGTTTTGGTGCTCCGGGGCTCGCACAGGGATGTGTGTCATGTCCAGGATCCCTGCACAGTTGGGGAAGCCGAGGGTGGCCATGCCGGGAATGGTGTCCTGCAGCTCCCCTTGTGTCACCAAGCATCACAGCAGGACCCGGTTGATGGCCCTGGTGACTGCCACAAGGATGTTGCCGGTGGTGGACCTCCCGATGCCGAAGAGGTGCGCCACAGACCTGTGCGACTCCAGAGTGGCCATCTTCTGGAGGGCCCTGGCCACTCTTGTCCACAGGGATGGCAGGCCTCATGGGGGTGTCCCTTCGGCACAGCAGCAAGGTGAGTTTTTGTGACCAGGAGGTTGAAGCTGGCCCTGGGCACGTGGAAGTTCCGCCTCCACTGGTCAGCCCCCCCAGGTGTGCAGCACTACCTGCTCCCACCAGTCTGGGCTGGTCTCCCGGGCCCAGACCTGGCGAGGCACGGAGGAGGGCAGGGGCAGTAGCTCTGCACTGCAGGCCAGGTGGATGACAGCCACGAGCAGAGGCTGGGTACCATCTGGGTCTGTGAGCAGAGTGTCCCACATCCACAGGACACCCTGCAGGCGGGCAGAGGGTCTTGGTGTTGCACGGCGCTGTCTGGCCAGCCAGGCAGTGTTCGTTGCTTGCAGAGTCCTGCTAGCCAGAGTGGACAGGGACGTGAGGTTGGGGCCAGCTTCTATAGGATTGGCTACCAACATGGCCGCTGACAAGGCCCAGGGAGGCGGCCATGTTGCCACACCTGCCATGGTGCCCTGCCCCTGAAGCGAAATAGCAAGTCCACAATGTGGACATGCTATTTTGAGTCCCACTTTTTCCTTATTTCAAAATGGTTTTTTAGTTATTTTGAAATGTCATTTCGAAATAAGGGCGTTATTTCAAAACAACTTGTTTCGAAATAACCTATTTCTAAACAACCCCTTGTGTGTGGACATAGCCAAGAAGTGTGATGAGCGCGTCTCTTATGCGGTCTTTCAGAAGCCTGTGGAGAGGGACCAGGATCTGACGCTGGTTGGAGCAAACCCTCCATCAGTAAAAGTTTGAGCTTTCTCTCCCTCTCTTTTCTGGTACAAGAGGTGAGATTTCTGCATTGCTGGCACTTATGAGTGATGTGGGCTTCACCCAGGCACTTCATGCAGTGCTAGTGCCCAGCTGATGCTGGCATCGCCTCATGACAGGAGGCACATCTTTTAAATCGGGGGGGGGGCGTTGGCATCTCCATCCCCGCCTTTGCTATTTTAGCTGTTGGATTTGCTTCTCTTAAAGTTGTTGTTTTAGATAGCATATGACGTTTTGCTAGGGGTATTTAGCATACTTTTTGTGGCACTGCTGCAAATCCGTCCTGAGGTTGGAGCGGTAAGGATAGAACTGAGAGTGGGGGGAGGCACGTGCGTCACTAGTGGCGCGAAAACACTCTGTCTCACTAGGGGGTGCTTCTCCCCCCCCCCCCCGGGGTACTGCTGTAAAAATCTCCGATCCTAGGTGTGGGGTGAACCACACACCTGGAGTGGCGCAGTCGGGGGCACTGCTCGAAGAAGAAATTCTAGTTACATCTCTGCTGCTGAATTACCTGCTGATTGTGCTTGGATTAATTTAGCCTGTGCCTTCAAACAGGAGTATGAAATTCTCATTTACTCAGTCATATTACTCATGCCGTGCAAGTATTAAAACATTTTAGTATTTTTATTAATTGTGTTTATGGTATGCTTACAATTGTGTGCTACCCTAGCCTCTCCCTAAAACCATAACTTTGACTTCAGTGGTATTGTCCAGCTGGCAAACCCACCTTCCCTGTAGCATGATCAGTGAACAAAGGCATCAGGCCACCAGGAGCTAGGGCCTCCTGGATGAATACCCCACCAGCCAGTGTGCGAGAAGGAGCGATGCCTGGGCCCTTCTTTGAAAGGAAGTGGTGGAGTGTAAGAATGTAAATTTAAGCTGTACACTGGGACACTACCTGAGCCCCTAGGCTTCTGCCTGAGCCACAGTTGTTACAGTAATGGGGTCATGAGTGGGCACACAAACTTTGCTTCTTGCAATTGGAATTTAGTGAAATATATAATCTTCCCTTTCCCCTCTCCCTTTTTCATAGTTTGGGTAAGAAATGTAACAGAAAGCAACTACCCTTTTTCTCCTGTGTAAGAACCTTGGAAAGAACATACTAACTTTCTCACTGCTCCCTTCCCTTGCCAAATGCTTGGTTAGTAATATCGTAGGTGTTGCTGTAACGAAAGAAACATGTAAAGTTAAATGCCTGAGGGCAGGGATAATTATATTCACCACAGTTACTAATATTCTTTGCTTGGGTGTTAATGTAACCAAAAAAGGGTCTTTGGAGAGTCTTCATGAATGTAAACTTTTACATAATCTCAAGCATAAATGGATTGTAATCCCTACCTGCCTTTGTTCACTTGTGGTGTCAAGGTGGAACAAGCAGACAGTAAAGGGTTACGTTTGACCCAATCCACCTTTGGGACAACCTGTTTGCTTCTTCCTCTTCTAACAATTGAGATATCATACAGGAAGATCTTGTAAACTGGAGTAATAGGAGTAGGATGAAATTTAACAGTGGAAAGTGCAAGGTCAAACATTTAGGGACTAATAACAAGAATTTTTCCTATAAGCTGGTGATGAAACAGTTTTAAGTGATGGACAAGAAAGACCTGAGCAAACTGGTTGATCACAGGATGATTATGAGCTGCCAATGTGATGTGGCCATGAAAAAAAGCTACTGCAGTTTGAAGATGCATCAGATGAGGCATTTCCTCTAGACCAGATGTGGCCAAACTGCGGCTCACGAGCCGCATGCGGCTCTTTAAAGAAAAATTGCAGCTCCTGGAAGACCGCAGCAGGGAAGGGCGGCACAGCGGGAGACAGAGGTGAGAAATTTGCAGTGGTCGGGGACAGCAGAGAGGTGGCGGCAGGGTAAGAGCCAGCAGCGGAGGAGCAGCATAGTCAGAGCTGCAGGAAAAAGCAGCGTGGTCAGAGCCAGGGGAGGGGCAGCACTGTGAATGCGGGCAGGGAAAAAGCAGCCTGGTAAGAGCGGGGAAGGGAAGGGAGGGGAGGGGCAGCACTGAGACAGCCTGCAGGGGAGGGGCCGCATTGTGAGAGCCAGCAGGGAAAGGCAACCTCCTCAGTTAGGTGCTAGACAAGCACTCAAATTCAGTAACTGCCAGATTCTACGGTTTACCCACACAATATTAATTCTACCCTCCTTGTCTGTGTGCTTTATGATAGTCTTTAATTACATCAGTGCATGATTTTTTAAATACTTTTATATTTTGATATTGTTTTCTGGGTAAATATTTTTAAAACTGGCAACATAAATTGATCAAGAACAAGTCTACAATGAACTACAGATAAGTGATGATAATTAGCAATTTAAACCTTAAAAGCAATTGTGAATTAATTTTCTTTTTTAAAAATCACCTGGCATTTCCAGATATTGTAATATAATGCAAAATTATTTCTCCTGTATTTCTATTTTGAGAATTAAATAAGAATCATCAGAAATGACTGAAAATTGACACAACTGTTATATCCAAAACCAGTGACTACTGTCAAAAGTTATTTTAAAAAAACCCTCTATTAATTTAAAGAATGTTACAAGTACTTATTATGGATCATGGTTCATTTTCCGCATGCAAAATGATTTAAACTGAGGATAGACCACCACTACTGAAAACTGGCTTTAGAAAAAAAAATTCCTTAAATCCACTGAACAAGCATGCCTGTGACATCAGTATGTCATCTGTTTGCAGAAGGAACTGCTAGTACATTTATTTTATAAGAAAATTTTAATTAACATAACTAAGTCAATTACCAAGATAATTTTACATTCACTGCAAAGTTCAATAGCAGCACTATACTTCTACTGATTAAATAGCATTCAATATGTATTAATTCTTTGCTGTATAGTCAAAATCTATTTGTATTTCAGTGCAGTCTTCATGAAGACTCTATGGGTATCTGAGACCATCAGACAAAAGTAATTGTTGTGAAGGGCTGAGGATGGAAAATTGTGTTGTAAACATTCTGAAGAAAAATCTCTCACCAATATAGATTTTACTTTGTATCATAAAAACCAAATAATGATATTTAGAATTTATACAGGGCCTGACCCCAAACTGAATAAACTCAGTGGGATTTCTTCCATAGTATCTTCTGTGCATGGACTCCAAAGCACTTACTGAAACAGGTTCTGATCTTACACTTTCTGTCCCCCTAAATTCTCATTGATCTGTTGTGATTCTGAACAGCTGAAAAGGTGTCCCAATGTGCATCTCTTCACAGGATTAAGATGAGAGCAGTGTTTTCCCTTACTATTACTCTCATTTTAAAATTAATTGTGTCTGAGTCCTCAGACCTTCTGTCTTCACTGTCTATGAGTATTTTAGTGAACAAGTTTACTGGCAGAAATATTGGCAGGGAAGCGGGGGCATGGTCAGGGCCAAGGTGGGGCAGGAGCAGAAATGCGGCATGGTTGGGGAGAGCAGAGAGGCAGCAGCATGGTATAAGACAGCAGAGAAGCGGCAACAGGGGTGGGGGAGAGAAGGAAGACATGGTCAGAGGAGCCATAGCATGTTTAGATTTTCTCATAGGCCCTAATGCAGGTTCCTCAATGTTAAAATAAAATCATGTTTTACAAGTCCTAAACATGATGTGGAATGCTAAGAAATGAAAATACAAAGGAGAAAAGTATAAAACTGAATGTAGATTACTTTCAGTTTTTGGCACAACTCATTGCTGTGAAGCATCATATTCCACAATGAAATTCAAAACATTGTGCAATACTTAGAGATCAGCATCTGAGAGAGCTTTTACCTACTGCATTGACAAGTTACTACCCAGATTTAAAAAAAACCAAAAACTTGCCACCAGCCTGTAATGTTCTACATCTAGTGACAACTACATTTTTACTGTATAGGCCTAGTTTCATGGTAATCTTAAATAATTATTAGAATCTGACAGTAGTAGGATCAATATTTGCCCTATTTTTATGATAAAATTACAGCGTACAATCAATTTTACACTTAGTAATTTTGGAGTAGGTAAAAATATGTGGTTATATGCCTCAGTGTGGCTCTCGAAGGTTTAATAATCGACTTGTGCGGCTCTTGAGTTCCATAAGTTTGGCCACCCCTGCTCTAGATACAGGAAGGTGTTAGTACTATTATACAAGGCACTGGTGAGACCTCATCCAGAATACTGTGTGAAGTCCTGGTCCTCCACGTTTAAGATGAATTCAAACTGACACAGGTGCAGAGAAAGGCTACAAGGATGATCCATGGAATGGAGAACCTGCCTCACGAGAGAAGACTCAATGAGCTTGGCTTGTTAAGACTAACCAAAAGAAGGCTGAGGGGAGATACAGTTGTGTTCTATAAATATGTCAGAGGGAAAAATAACAGGAAACTCCCATCAGGAAATTTAGAACTGACATTAGCCACAGATTCCTATCCATCAGAGAAGTAAAGTACTGGAATCGCCTTCCAACATGAGCTGTGGGAGCAGAAAACCTAGCTGGCTTCCAAACTAAGCTTGATAAATTCACAACGAGCACAGTATGATGCAACAGCCTAGGTTGGCAATTGACCAAAGTTTGACAACTGGTGGTGGATACACCAATGACCTGAGATGGGATATTAGATGGGGTGGCTACTGAGTTATTACAGAGAATTCTCTCTTGGGTGTCTGGCTGGTGAGTCTTGCCCACATGCTCAGGGTTTAACTGATCACCATGTTTGGGGTCAGGATGGAATTTTCCTAAAGGGCAGATTGGCAAAGACTCTGAGGGGTTTTCTCCTTCCTCGGTATCGTGGGAGGCCCATTTGCTGGTGGATTCTCTGTACTTTAAGGTCTTAAACCATGATGCGAGGACTTTAATACCTCAGTTATAGGTTAGAGGCTATTACAGGAGTGGGTGGGTAAGGTTCTGGGGCCTGCATTGTACAGGAGGTCAGACTAGATGATATTGGTCTTTTCTGACCTTAAAATCTATGAGATCCAAGACCTCAGATTGCCTCCATGCTGGAGTGGTTTCGGTTGAGCAGATACTGTGAGTTGTTCAGCTACCAAGCTCTCTCCCTACTGATCAAACAGGAAATGTGAATTTAAAATTTCCTGGGGCTTGAGGGAGGTGCTATGTCCTGCTTATGTGGCCAGAGTGCAGCATAGTGTGAAAGTCCAGTGTGGCCAAAATGGAGAATTATGGGATAACACCTACAGGCCAGTTATCATACAGTGATAGAAACTGGAAGGGACCCTGAGAAGTCATTGGGCCCAAATACAGTCTTAAGCCATCCCTGACCAGTGTTTGTCTAACCTGCTCATAAAAACTTCCAGCAAAGGAGATTCCACAACCTAACTAGGCAACATATTTCAGTAGTTAATCACTCTTGCAGTTAGGAATTTTTTCCTAATGACCAAGCTAAATCACTTTTGTTGTAATTTAAGCCTATTGCTTCTTATCCTATCATTGGTAGTTAAAGAGAATAGATTTTCTCCCTCCTCCTCTTAACAACCTTTTAGGTACTTGAAAACCCAACACAGAACTGATCCCAGTGGTATCCTGCTCATAATGTCCTTCTGGCATGACTGTGAACTGTTGACAACTATCCTCTCGGAGCAATTATCCAACCAATGTTTCACCCATCTTATAGTAGCTCCACCCAGCCTGTACATCCCTAGCTTGTTAATGAGAAGGTCATGCAAGACCATACAAAAGCCTTACTAAAGCCTAGATACACTACATCTACCACCTCCCCTTTATCCACAGGGCTTGTTACTCCATCACAGAAAGCTATCAGGTTGGTTTGACATTTGTTCTTAACAAACCCATGCTATCATTTAATACCTTATTCTCTTCTAGATATTTCCTAATTGATTCCTTAACTAATTGTTCCATTATCTTTCCTGGTACAGAGGTTTAACTGAATGGTTTATAATTTCCTGGGTTGTTCTTATTTCCCTTTTTATAGATGGACACTATATTAGCTCCTTTCCAGTCTTCTGGGAACTCTCCAGTCTTCCATGATGTTGATTTATGTTGCATTCTGCTTCCACTGCTAGTAATTTGCTTACAGTGCTAGTAATCTGAACTCCAGAATTCAACCTCGGTGCTGCGCCACTTGTGGGGATGGTTTTATTAAGCTGAATTTCAGAGTGATTTGGGTTGGTGTGACTGATGTGCAAGTGGAGATGCATGCTGGGGGGTTGATGTAAGAGATATTACGTTGACTCCATTGTCAAGGTAGACCAGTCCTTAGAGTATCCAGGTGCACCTCAATCCAGAACCACCCCTTAGCACAATCAGTAGATGCTACAGGGGCTCCAGGGTACCCCTGTTGTTACTCCCCATCTCCCCGAAGGTCCCTGTGTCAGTGTCCTTGCTTCAGTCCCTCCTGCCCTTCCAAGTGATGAGGCAGCTAGCATCAGTTCCCCAAGCTCTGGGTTGCCACTGCCTGAGGAAGGGAAGCTACATGAAGACACAAGCTCAGAGCTGGGCCAGGCCCTGCTCTGGGACAGTTGTTAAAAGAGCTGAAGTGAAGCCAGCTCAGAGAGCAGCATTGGCAGCACAGTGCAGAGAATGAAAGCTAATGGTTGTTCCACAGCAACCCCAAGCTAGGCAATGATTGCACCTGACACTCTGATAGTATCAGATTCCCTCTGCACGTGGATTCCTTGAGCCTCATGGTGGAAGCAGCACCTGACCTGTGCCCCATCATCCTGCACTGTGGGGGTGAAGGTCAGAAAAGAAATGAGCATGTTTTTAGACTGTAGCTCTGTCACTGTCCAGCCCAGGGGCTCAGGGTGTAACAGTAGCTCCTTCTCGGGCCTCTCCTCAGTTCCACTGCTCCCATTGGTCCCAATCACCATCCTGTCCTCTCCGTGTATCCGCTCCCATGTCACAGCCATGTCCTCAGGGAACATCCCTCCCATGGAGCAGCTCAGGGTCACCTTCTGTCCTAGGAGACACCCTTCCAATCCTCGTATATCTGAGATTTGATAGCACAGTCTTCTGCCTGGAATCAGAGTGACATACAAGGTCAGTGTGGGAGGGTCTAGGGTACGTGTCTGACCTGAGCTTGGGGCTGGAAATGGTGGATCCCTAGGAGCAAGTGTGAAAGCAGCTCTGGGGACAGTCCCTGCTGCAGGTGGCTCCATCTCCAAAGAGGCCTCTACAGCTCCATGGCCCCTGGGGTGCTCCTGGCTGTGTCGCTGTCCCCCTCCCCTTTCCCAGAATTGGTAACACATCAAGACTTCAAAAAGAAACTGCAGAACTGGAATTGATATGCAAACCTGACTGTGTGAAAGCAGGATTAAATTGTGACTATAGATTTTTTCCTATTACAATACGTGATTTGGCCTCACCCTCCTCTACATGCAGTTTCCCAATGTTTGAATCTTAACAACTGCTTTTATTTGCTGTTACAGTGCGACCTGATCCCATGACTTACGCATCCCTGCATTTATTTCCTCCCATTCTGTAAGTTCCTCCTCTTTAAAGCATCTGATGAAGTGGGATTTTCTCCCATGAAAGCTCATAAAATAAATAAATTTGTTAGTCTTTAAGTGCCACAGGGCTCCTTTTTTGTTTTGCTGAACTAGACTAGCATGGCTACCTCTTTGGTACACTCCTTTCCCCAGCCTCTGATCCTGGAGAAATGAAAGGGTTAATTGCTCTTGTTCACCTCACTGCCCCCGGATGCATTACAGCTTTCCTGCTCTAACCCCAGGTGTTAGCCCGGATGTGGGCAATAAATATTCACAGGTGGTCTGGTGGGGGCACAGCCAGGTTGGGGGGATAGCTGGCCCCAGGTGGAAAGGGTGGGGGAGAGCTGGTGGGGTGCCACAGAGCCAGTGGGGTGGGGGAAGGGACGGGGGGGGTTGAGAGCCAACAGGGGGGTGCAGAGACAGCCAGGGAGGGTGGAAGGGGGTAGAGGAGAGCTAGTGGGGAGGGGCACAGAGCTTGTTCTGGCTGTGCCACAGCTTTTCCACCTCTCTGCCAGCTTATGCCTCCCCATCCCTCCGTCCCTGGGTAGAGGCAGCATTTTGGCTGCTGCTTTGCCTCAACTCTTAGATTCAGTGGCAGCAGTGCTCTGGCTGCTGTATGAGCTGCCACTGAAGCTGGGAGGGAGGGATAGTGGAGGGGTAAAGTAGCGGTGGCTGGTGGACTGGAGCACAGGCATTTGCGGGCCACATCCAGCCCCTAGGCCAGTTTGTCTGCCCTTGTGTTAGTCCCTCAATCACTCCTTAACTCTCTCCCAACTCAACACTCCCCCGCTGTGCTGCCTTCTCCTTTCACTTTTGTTGGACCTGGATGGAATTTAGCACACAGCTGCTTGGCTCAGATCCACAGCAGGCATCTTCTACTTAGGCATGGTGGGGTGGGGGCATCAGGTCCCTGACCTCATCCATCTCGTCAGTGCGGAGTGCATCGATTCCTGCAGCCTGGCCCTCCTCACCTGTGTCTCTGGCTGTGATCTCTCTCCAAACCCTGGGGTTTCGTGTTGTCTGCTGAACCAGCACTCGCACCCTGAACTCAGGGTCACTAAAGGTCTGGCTGGGGATGCTGCAGATGCTGGTAGCATTGAAGGTGAGATCTGGATTCTGACTTGTTTCTGGGGTCTCGTCTTTCCAGCTGCCTCCCCCATCCCAGCACCACTCGATGCAGTGAATGGTTGCAGGGTAAAAATTCTGTATCTGGACAGCCAAGCGCACAGCATCCAGGTCCTCCCCTTGTGGTAACACCTCAATCTGTGACACTTCTGGCCAGGCTGGGAAAAGACAGAGGGAAGGTTAGTGGGGGGCTGCAGGGAGTTCGAAGAAGCTTTGCCCAGGCTGGAATCTCAGGATGTGACTGCCCACAGATATAGCAGTAAGAGTGGGGACGTTATCTATTTCTGCCTTGCAGGACATGCCTTCCCTTCCAGCTGTATGGCAGAGCCCCAAATGGGGCCAGAATTGGCCTGTGAACCAATGCTGTCTGTCCCCAAGTGCGTCCAGACCTAGCCCACAAACTCTGCAGCAAGAAGCCACCATCATGCTCTATGCAATGAAATGGCAGCCTCTTCGCAGCATGACCCTGAACATACAATTTGTGGGAGGCTGTGCTCTGCAGAGCTCCATGGGGCCTGGATCCCTGGGAAGAAACAGGTCACTGACATGGGGTGGGGCCAGCAAGGCGTTTGGGACCCTGCACCAGAGAGAGAATTTGTCATGTTTAGCACTTTGCCTGGCCTGGGAACTGTTCTGTCCCCCAGTTATTCACCAGGGCAACTTTCCCTAGAGGTATCACCATTCAGTGACCCCACCCAGCCTTTTGTGACAGGCTTAGCTGTAGAATGGGTTCCAGTACTCTTCATCACTGAAAGCTCTTCCCTGGCTCAGGGGGCATGGTGCTTGACCCCACCTCACCCTGCCTGTCACAGGCTTTCTCCTGGGTCGCACAGGGAAATCAGTAGGACACTCAGCAAGGGGTGTCACTGTGCACAGGTCCAATTCCCCAAACATATTCAGGCGTGCCCTGAGCTGCACCTGGGAGCTAGGGCAGGCAGGGCTATTTTAAATCTTCTGTCTTGCTGTACTCCAAGGCACATGACCTAGGGTAGACCAATGGGAGAAACGTAAACGCCGCCCATGGTAGGAAGCAAGTTCAGTGCAATGTTCCCTCTAATTACTCATAGACTGTGTGCGCAGACAATTTCTTTGTGTGCGCAAAAACATTTCTTTGTGACCACCAATATTAGCACTATTGAATTTTGTTGTGTGTGCTTCATTTTGTTGTGTGCACAGTTTCATGACCTGTGTGCGCGCGCACACGCACACAGCTTAGAGGGAACAGTGGTTCAGTGTCTGGCGGCTCCCCCTTGAGCTCCCGCAAATGAAAGTAGTGTGCTCGGCTGGGGAGAGGGCAGGCAAAGGGACTTGGGACCCTGGGCAAGGTGCACTTGGCCAGCATGGAAGAGGACTCAGAGATGGAGGCTCAGTGTGTGGGGGGGGCAGAGGCCAGGGTTTGGGGCTCGGTGCATGGGGCTGGGGGGAGGTGCACTGGGCCAGGGCTGCAGGGTAAAAGGATGGGGGAGGGTGGGGGAAGATGCATGGAGTGGCAGGGGATGAGGTGAGGAGTGTGGGGCTGGAGAGGAGGGGAAAGGGCAAGGTGCAAGGGGCAGGAGCACCTTTGTCCCAGGGAAAGACCTGGGGCCCAGGCCTGGGCTCGGCCCCAACCCCCAGCCCAGATTCAGACTCATGGCCCTAGGCTCCTGCCCCTGCCATCCCGGCCTGGGATCCCCAGCTGGGGAGAAGTGAGACAGTGGCTGCTGCAGGCAGCCCAGCCTAGGAGAAGCAGGCACCACTGCAGCTGGCCCAGCCCCAGCTACCTGGCTGGGAGAGGCAGGCACCACCATGGCCAGCCTGGCCCCAGATACCCAGTCATGGACGGGGACAGGAACAGGAGATGCAGGGGGTGCCCCAGGCATTCGGAGCATGTTCCCCCTGTGCCAGGTGCCAGCGATGCCCCTGGTGGAGGGGGGGGCAGGAAAAGGGGCTCTGGTCTGAGGGGTGAGGTGCACAAGGCCAGGGGAGCAGGGAAAGAGTAAGGGACCAGTGGGAGGGGCTGGGGGAAAGCTCCAGTGCTGGGCCAGGGGAAAGTGGGGAAGGGAAGGGGCTCAGGGCCAGGGAAGCGCTGTATGGGGCTGGGGGAAGAGCTCAGGTGCCAGGGTAAGGGACGTGGGGGCTGGAGGAAGAGCAATGAGGCAGAGAAGGGAGGGGGCAGGAGGGAAGAAATTAGGAGCCTGTGCCCTGAATCTCTTTTCTACATAGCAGCACCTGTGTGACTCGGCCCTGGGACACTCACCCCACAGTCTGATTTCCCTGGACTCTCTCTGCTCGTGGAGCCCTTGGGCCTCGTGGTGGAAGCTGCACCTGATCCGCGCCCCATCATCCTGCACCGTGGGGGTGAAGGTCAGGGAGGCCATGAGGCAGGTTCCTGATCTCTTCTCTGTCACTCTCCAGTCCTGGAACCGAGACTTTAAAAGCGGCTGCTCTTCGGGCCATTCCCCAGCCTCATTGACCCCATCAGTTCCAATCATCATCCTGTCCTCTCTGTGTAGCCATTCCCACATCACAGCCGTATCCTTGGGGACCGTCCCCACCATGGAGCAGCTCAAGGTCACCTCCTGTCCCAGGAAGCACCGCTTCAGCCCCAGCACCTTGGAGACAGAGTAAGGGGCTTGCTTGCCTAGGGTGAGAGACACATAGGGGATCAGTGTGGGAGGGTCCGTGGGGGCACATCTGGCTTGACTTCACAAGTGGGAATAGTGTATCCCTGAATGCAAGGCATGGTCTCTGCAGCATGGCACTCAGCCTCTAGAGAGGTTGGTAAACAGCTAAGACTGAGGCCCTAAAAAGGAATAAATGCCTCAAAATGTTATAGGCAAAATTGCTGAAAAGGCTCATTAATGACTGAGAGGTATGGTGTGAAATTCTGAGCAAAATCCACCAAAAAGCCATGTGTGGGAAAGCTTATAGCATGCTGATGTTGAGGAACATTGTCCTCTGTGGCTTTCCTGTTCACTGAAAGACAATAATGGTTCTGCTAGTGAGGAACGTAGATGTTCCACGTGTACCAAACCATGGCATTGAAAGATGCCAAACAGTAAAAACACAGGCTGTGTTTGTTAGGTCAAAGGTAATGGTTTTTGACAGTGAACACTGACTGGGAAAAGGAATCACTGATTGATGTTAGGAATTTATAAGAGCAAAGAATATCTACAGGGTTTCTACAGGTATGTAAAAAAAGATGGTTAGGGAAAATAAGAGCTCCTTACTGAATGAGGGATGCAAACTAGTGACAGGTGATATGAAAAAAGCTGATGCACTCAATGCTTTTTTTGCCTCTGTCTCCGCAGACAAGGTCAGCTCCCAGGCTCCTGCTCTGGACAGGACAGCATAGGGAAGAGGTCAGCAGCCCTCAGTGGTGAAAGAACAGGGTCAGGAGTATTTAGAAAGGCTGGACATGCACAAGTCCATGTGGCCAAGTGAAATGAATCCAGGAGTGCTAAGCAAGTTAGTTGGCTGATGTGATTTCAGAGTCATTGGCCATTATCTTGGAAACAGCATATGACTGGGGGACACCCTGATGATTGGAGAAAGGCAAATCTAGTGCCATCTTCAAATAAGGGACGGAGGATGAATCGGGGAACTACAGACCAATTACAGCCTCAGTTCAATCCATGGGAAAATCATGCAGCAGGTCCCCATGGAATCCATTTTGGGGCACTTGGAAGAGAGGAGGGTGATCAGGAACAGTCAGCATGGATTCACCAAGGCCAAGGGCACATCATGCCTTCCCAACCTCACTGCTCTCTGTGGATGTGGGGAAAGCAGCCAGCATGACTGTGATGTTGCCTGGATTATAGTGACCATTTATGATATTAAATATCAACATTTCCTAACTGCAGTAATTCATATGAGATACGCTATATTAAGTACCAATAGAAAGGTTATAATTTGCTAAGAATGATTATATGATTTATGTGTAGGTGTCATATCTGTATTGAAAGTTATGAATATGTCTGCTATATCTGTACATCAACTTGTGATGTGTCTCTGGGAGACACCCCAAACAGGATGGCTGCAGCTACTGTCTGCTTAATGGCCTGTTAAAAAAATTTCTCAGTTACTATGGGCTTAGGGAGAGACCGGATGAATCACCAATTGCCCATGTGACTCTGAACTCCGTTTCTCAGGTCAGGAAGGCATGGGGTGTAGTGGGGGACACCTGCCTGGGTTGGCTGGGTGTCCCAGGTGGCAGTGGGGGGACAGCTGCTGGGGTTTGCCAGGTCCCAAGTAGCTGTGTTGAACAGCCACTGGGGACCCAGGTGAGCCGCAAGTGGCTGAAGCTTCGCTGCCGCTAGGGACGGCGAGCCCTAGCAGCTGCTCCTTCCTGCCCCCATCCATCCCTGGGGACCTGGATGAGCCTCAGGCAGCTGCCCCTGGAGACCAGGACTGCTCCCCTTTGTTTCTTAATTTCACTGATCTCTTAGCTTATGACAGCTCTCCACTGCTCTGAGGGTACACAGCGTCCGCACTGACACTCTGCCGCCCTAGCTTTGCTGACAAAAGCCTCGTGTCATTTGTTTAGTTGGTTTTATTTTGTCAGCAAAACAGGGACGTTTACATGAGTGTAGCATGGACACCAGGACTGTTCTGTCGACAGAACTTCCTAGTGTTTACACAGCCTTAGTCTATACAGACTTCACCCAACACCTACCTCTGGATCGATTAATCTACAACTGTAGCTGTGAACTAAGGACTGAGACTCATCTTGGTGTTGGATGTAAACAAAGGAATTACACAAGTCTGCAAACTCCAAATTCTGCCAAAGACCCAATGTCTATGGACTTTTAAACAATTTGTATGTATCTGATTGTTTTAATGCTTTAACAGTTCTCTCATAGTTTCCTTCTTTCCTTGTAGAACAAACAAGGTTTTATTTTGGTTTTAGTTATTAAAGGATTGACTGGCAGTGTGGTATTTTTGGTTAGATCCAAATGTACACTGGTCTGGTTGTGACACTGTCTGGGTCTAGGGCACTGTTTATGATTATCTTGCATATTAATATTTCATATTTGCAATGATCCACATGCAATATGCCAAGTTTAGTACAAACAGAAATGTTGTAATCTGCTAGGAATGATTATATGGTTTACATGCAGGTGTCATATCTGTATTAGAAATCAGGAATATCTTTTGTTTTATTTGTATTCCAAGTTATTTGATTCTAAGGCACACGCAGATCTTCAAAGCGTCTGACGAGGTGGGATTTTCTCCCACAAAAACTCATGTAAAAAATAGATTTGCTAGTCTTTAAGTGCCATAGGACTCCTTGCTGGTTTGTTTTACTGAACTAGATTAACACAGCAACCCCTTTGGACCCAGACTGGGTGTCTGCAAAACCACTATCTTAATGGCCCATTAAGTAAGATCCCAGCTACAGTGGGCCTAGGGAGAAAGAATTGCTCGGTCAGTCACCTAGACTGACCATGTGACTCAAATCCATTTTGATTTTGTAAAGATTGCAGAGCATGATTGAGGCCAGAGGTGATAAAAAGCAGTGGCCCCATCCCCATTTTGTCCTCAGTCTTGAACCTCCAATCAACACCATCCTCTGGAACTATTCTGCTGCACTGAACAAAGGACTGAGACCGACCCAAGTGCCAGGTGTCTACCAGAGGAATTAGACTAACCTGAAAACTACAAATTCTTCAAGGACCTGCTTTCTATGACTCTGAATCATTTGTATGTATGTGATTCACTGTGAACCTTTAATATCTCTCATATTTTGTTTCTTTTCTTTTTATACTAAACCTTTAGTTGCAGTCACTAAAAGACTGGCTGACAGAGTGATATTTTGGGTAAAATCCAAGCCTATATTGTTCTGGGTGATGTGGCTGACCCTTTGGGGTCAGGAGAACCTATTTCTTTAAGAGAACCCGTGGTTAGGTGGGGGACCAGAAGAGCTGATGTGCAATAAAGGGGGCTTTTTCTATTTTGTTATGCTTGGTGATGACCAGAGTGGGGGGTCAGAAGTATGTTTTGTTACTGGCTGGGAGACTAGGTTTAAGTACCACCCATCAGTGGTTTGGGAATTTGGCCCCTGGTTTTGCAGTTTACCTTGATTTTGACACATTTAGAAGGTTACCCAGGAGGTTTGGGCCACACTGGTAATGTGGCTGATCCTTTGGGATCAGAAGAACTCTTCTGGCAATGAGTTTTGAGTAACTTCTCTCTTTACTAGATGTAGTGGCTGGTTGGGAACCAGTGGCTGAAATGCAGTAAAGGGGGCTCAGTGTATTTTCTTGTTGCTTCTTAATTAACATTCTGGGAGATCAGAAGTGTTGTTTCTGGCTGGTTGGGAACCCTGACTTCAGTGTCACCAATAGGTACTTGAGAGAATTTGCTCTCATTTTGCAGCCTGCCCTGAACTTGGATGGAGTTGATTACATAGCCAGCAAGTCTGCAGATGACGGTAAACTGGGTTGAGTGGTGGATCCTCTGCAGGCCCACAAACCTCTTCCATCCAGCTCGTGACTGCACTCCAAAAAATCACGCTCTCTGCCTAAAAAAGAGAGTGGTCTCGCATACCGAGCACTCTGAGATGCCATGACAATGGCAGATATCATGACATCACAGCATGCTGGGTACATGAGACAGTGCTCCATGAGACCACACTCTCTTCCGAGAGAGAGAGAGAAGCAAAGGAGTTTGACACCCTAATCCTGAGAGGGTAGGACTAAGATACAGAAAGACCTAGACAAATTGGAGGATTGGGCCAAAAAAAAAAATCTGATAAGGCTCATCAAGGACAAGTGCATAGTCTTGCACGTAGGACAGAAGAACCCAAAGCACTGCTACGGCCTAGGGACCGACTGGCTGGCAGCAGTTCTGCAGAACAGGACCCGGAGATTACAATAGACCCCTCCCAGCTTGAAGCAAGTTAACAGCATGTCCCTGTTGCCAAGAAGGCTGACCACATATTGAGCTGCATTAGTAAGAGCATTACCAGTTGATCGAGAAATGTGATTATTCCCCTCTATTCAGCAATGGTGAGGTTGTGTTTGAAGTATTGTGTCTGATTTTGGGCCCTCCACTACAAAAAGGATATGAACCACCTGGAGAGAGTCCAGAGGAGGGCGGAAAATGTGTAGGAGGCTTGAGCACAAAACTTATGAGGAGAGGCTGAGGGAATTGGGCTTGTTTAGTCTGAAAAAGGGAATACTGAGGGGGATAGCAGCCTTTAACTACCAGGGGTTCCAGGAAGGATGAGCTAGACTGTTCTCAATGGTGGCAGATAACCGAACTAGGAATAATGGTCTGAAGTTGCAGTGGGGGAGGTCTAGGTTAGATAATAGAGGGGAAAAAAATTAGCAACAGGGTGGTGAAATACTTAGGGGGATGGTGGAATATCCATCCTTGGAGGTTTTTAAACTGTGGATTGACAAAGCCCTGGCTGGGATGATTTAGTTTTGGTTGGTCCTGCTTTCAGCAGGGTGTTGGACTTGATGCCCTCATGGGGTCCCTTCCAACTCTATGATTCTATGAGAAGGGAGACAGAAGGACAATTTACACATTTGGGTCAAGGTGCAATTGGAAAAGAATAAAAAAATAAGTGTACACGGGCCCATGTTGGAGAGCATCGCTCCTGAGATTGAGACAACCCATGGGAAGTGGAGCATCACCTGTTCCATCAAACTGACTTTATCGATCACAAATATCAGACTGGAAACCAGACACAACAGCAACTCTGCCCAAAATATTATAAATAAAGGAGAAAAGTCAATTAAGTCTAAATTGAGTAGATTAGTGCCTCAGTTTCCCATCTTACAGGTGACCCCAGCTACCTCACTATCACACCCACCCTACCCATACTTCCAACTCTCTCTGAGGATATAGACTGCACTCCCCCAATGTAAATGGAATCAGTGTTTGTTACCTTTCTTGAAGCGCTTCCATTCGTAGGTGACATATAAGAACAAACAAATCGCAGCCACCACCAGGAGGATTAGGATCATGCATACAGCCATGGCTATGTCAAGTACTGACCCTGAACCATGAAAAAGAAGGAGACTCAGGCAGTGTTACCCACGTCAAACTTGGAGTCCTGGAATGGGGGGTGAGGGATAGAGGTAGGAACTAGGGGGAAGAAGAGGCATAGTAAGCAGGATAACAGAATGTGGAGGGGGGGAGGGCAGCTCAGGGGAAAAGGCAGGATGGGATGAGGCCATGGAATGGGGCAGGCCCTTGTGACCCCCCCCAACTTCTACTGAAGTATTGTCTGGCACTGCTGATCAGACCCATAGTGTGTGTGGCCATGGCACACCTGGAAAACCACCTTCCCCAGTGAGTGGTCACTAGATACAACAGGAAGATGATGTTCCCCTTCTCCCCACTGAGGATCTATCATCCTGGCCCTGCTAGCTCTGAGGCCTCCAGCCCCTAGATACCAACCCTGTCCCAGTCCCTCCAGCCCCGAAGGCTCTCGCATTTCCCCTCCCCTCAATTTCCTTTGTTCTCCTGCATTCAGTCCCTCGTTAGCTCCAACCCCCATTCCCACATCCCCTGGAATCTCTCCTCTCTCAGGAGATCTGGAGACTGGGGTGCAGTGAGGGAAGGAACCAGGAGAGTGTCCCCTGTGAGCTGTGACTGATCAGGGGTGAGGGGTCCACAAGAAAACCAGTCACCCTGTACAGACTCTTACATGTGACAACCAGAGGGAACTCCTCCTGCAGGGGCTGTGTCAAAGCCAAGTGGCTGACGCGGCAGGTTAAGATGTTGCCTCTGTCCCAATCCACTGGGGTGAAGGTGTAGGTCAGGGTGAGGTTAAAGGTCCCATCTGGGTTCCTCTGGGGGGTAGAACATGTGGATTCAGTCAGAACCTGCCCGTTTTTAAGCCATGTGATGGTGATGTCCCTGGGGTAGAATCCCCACACGTGGCACGGGAAGGATGTCTCTACAAGTCTTGTTGATGATCGCTTGGGGATGGAGATTCTGGGAGCAGCTGTAAATAAGAAAGAGAGGCTGAGTTTGAGTCTGAGGCATGAAGAGTCAAACCACCCCGGACAGAAGGAGAAGCAGCTGGCAGTGAGGGACCTGGGCCAAGGGGCGTCCACACCCCCAACATGTGGTGCCAGGTCTGAGAGGCCCAAACACAGTCAGAGATGAGGCCATGGATGCTGGTCAATGGGAAAATGAAACCCAAGTGCAGAGTGGGCTGAAGAACATGGAGGGACTGACTCTTTAATCTGGTGAATGGGCCTAGAGCCCAGGGCCCTTTACCATACACAGTGTTCCAAATGGACATGCTGCTGGGAACCCCAGGTACACCAGCCCTGGAGGTAGGATAGAGTGAGGGGTCTTCTGTGTGCCCCACACTTACCGCCTGTAGGGCATGAGGTTTTATAATAACTGAGCAGCTGGCCACCTGGATTTAGGAGTCAAGAATTCAAAACTGTTATTGAAGCTGTGACAATGTAAACAGCTTGATTGGAAACCACCCACATACTGCTAACCAAAGGGAAATTGTATGGAGGCCATTCACAGTTAAGTCACAACGATGGTCCTAGTGGGAAGCCCATTAACCTGATCTGGTAAGCAGATTGACAGGGGCCAGGTATTGGAGAGGCTGAAGGAGCTTGGAGTTATCTCATTGGTCAGAACTATATTTGGTACCCAAACAAACTGTAAACAACAACAGAGGTGAGAAGATTACATGCTGAATATTAAGGGTAATCTAATGTCACCTGCGTATTTAGGATAGTGAAACCATGGAGGGATTTAGGCATGATGTAACCTGTTGCATTATGCACATTGTGTTTAGCATATCTGAAAGTACATGTGCCTTGTGAATCCTGTATTCTGGGTTTACTTACACAAGTTTAAGTGGGTCATGGCTACTTCCCACTAGGCTGAATGTGTATGGGAACCAAGTATGGTGATTAAAGGCACCATTTTAACCCTTCCTGCTCCTGGGTAGACCTAATCTTTCCTTCTTTCTAACATCGCCTTCTGATAGCCTATGACAGTTGACCCTGTGAGCCCCATAGTGACTGAGCTGTGGGCTGCGAGCCCCTCAGGGGCCAGCTGTGGTTGCTCTTGGGGTCCTTCTGTTTTCAGCTTGTCGGGTGCCACCACCACCACAGGAGAGCAGGCTGGTTTGGCTATGGGTGATGCTCCTCCCCCACTGGCAGGGCTGGGGTCTCAGTCCCAAACTCAGGGCAGGTGGCTTTGATCACAGGGCAAAGACCAGTGTTTAGGGATTGTTTGTGAGCCGGCAGCAGGGGCTGAGGAGAGCAATGAAATTCGGTCCTGGCAAGAGGGGCCCTGGGTGCAGCATTGCTGAGTTATGAGAAGTTGCACAGGAAAGTGAAAGGGTGCCTTTGCGGTCAGGCAGCCTCTGGGTAAAGGAGGTGGGAGTAAGGGCTCAGATCCTTCCACTAGCCAACACCCACGGGCCGTGTGTGAGCTAGGAAAGTTCCCGTAACAGCAGGAACATCCCTTCAGTTTTACCACTTGCTCTGATTTTTGCATATTCTGGTACTTACCCTGGAGACCCTGGTCATGGGGTCAGCACCAGACTTACCACCGAGGTCAGACCAGCTCTGCAGGCCCAGACCTGTTCTCACCCCCAAACTGTTCTACAGGGGCTGCTCTAACCACCCAGAGGGGTGGGGTACCCCAGTCTGCAGCCCTGCAGGCTGGCACATGAGACATGAGGCATCAGCTCCCTAAAGGTCTACAGACATGCCAGATGAAAAGGATGCTCAGGTGTGGGTGGGGCTGTGACCCAGTGAATGTGCTGAGTCAGTAACAGAAGGTGCTAGGAAAGGCAGATGCTGAATTTTGACTTTGCTTCACTCTTCTTCCGAAAAATAACACACACTGGCAAATAAGGGAAGTTACCACAGACAGTAAAGGGGAGGGACACAGCAAGGGATACATAAAGTCCATGGCAGAGATCATCTGACCAATCTGCATGAATTCCAGTCAGCAGGGCCTGATGCAATTCACCACAGGATGCTGACAAAGTCTCAGACCTATTGGTGATAATATTTGCAACCTCATAGATGACAGGAAGAGTCCCAGAAGACTGGAGAAGGGCTAACATGGTGCCTATGTTTACGAAGAGGGAAAAGGAGGAGCCAGGAAACTATGCAGTAATGGTTCTCAACCAAGGAACAACCACAGTGCTGGGGTACGCAGAGATTTAGCATGGATACATCAACCCATCCAGATTATTTGCCTAGTTTTACAACAGGCTACATAAGAATCACTAGGGAAATCAGCACAAACCAAGTGTTCATCCAGACAGTGACCTATTTACACTGCTTTATATGTTGCCAAGTTCCAAAGGGGCAGCTGTGTTAGTCTAGTTCAGTAAAACAAACAAAGGAGTTTTGTGGCATTTAAAGACTAACAAATTGATTTATTGCATGAGCTTTCATGGGTGAAAATCCCACTTAGTCAGATACTTTGAAGATGAGGGAACTTATAGAATGGGATGAAATAAATGCAGAGAAGAGTAAGTCATGGGATCAGGTCACATTGTAAATCAAAGCAGAGGAAGATGATCAAATCACCTGTTTTAAGGAGAGAACAATCTAATGTCCCTATTAAGTCCTGAAGCAATGCAATCAAATTTGCAAATAAATTCGATCTCAGCAGCTTCTCTTTGAAGCCTTGATCTGGTATTCATCTGTCTGAACGCTGCAATTATCAAATCATTAATGGTGTGATCAGGAAGATTGAAATGCTGACCCACTGGTTTTAGAATTTTGTGATTTCCGATGTCAGATTTGTGCCCATTTATTCTTTTGCATAGAGACTGTCCTTTTTGTCCATTGCATAAGGCAGAAATGCCCCTAGTTAAGTGCCACAGAACTCCTTGTTTGTTTCACTGCTCTATAGACTCTCCACTGATGTGTAAGAGTACTATTCACATTCCATTGGATTTATTTTATAATTCTCTGGTAAAACTGAGAAAGTCAACCACTGTTCAGTACCAGTGGCCAGCGACTCAATTTTTTTTGTGTTTGGTTTTGTAAACAAGTAGTTTTAAGTGAGGTGACACTGGGGGACAGTAAGAGAGTCCAACTCTTGAAAGGGGTATAGTAGTCTGAGAATGTTGATGAGACACTTCTCTAAACCAATCAATCTGACTGGAAACTGGGGGAACTACTACTGCAGCGTATAAATCAGTCCATTTGAAAAGATATGGAGCATGAAGGGGTAAACCGTAGCCACCAACATGGATTTATCAAGAACAATTCGCAACAAACCAGACTGATTTCCTTCTTTTACAGGGTTACTGATTTTGTGGACAGAAGGAAAGTGGTGGGCATAATATGCCAGGCCTTCAGCAAGGCTTCTGACACAGTCCCATGTGACAGTCTCATAAGTAAACTGGAGCAATGCTGGCTTGAAGGAACTACCATTAAGTGGACACATAATTGGTTAAATGACCACACAGAGTGGTCATGAATGGAATTACTGCATGAGCTTTCAAGGGTAGAATCATGCAAGGCTCTGACTCTAGCTGTATGAAGTGAAAATCCATTAACTTAAAGAAATAACTCACACAGATAAGCACAAATATCACCTTTCTTTCCAGATCCTAACAGGACATTATAATAAATGCAAGGCAGAATTATTGCAGTGATTATAGGGGCTGAAACTCCAGGTTCTGGCCTAAAGGGGGGCCCCAGGCTCCAGCCTCTAAAGTTCCTGCCTGATCCCCCCCCACTGCCATGCTCAGCACTGGAGCAGGCCATGGAGTGCCTTCTCATTGCAGGGCTCCCCCGAGTGACAGTCCACTCACAGGCTGCCATTGTGGTGAGCAAGGGCCTCAGGCAGGGGCCCCAATCTGGGGGATAAGGTGGGGCTCCAGTCTGAAGAAGGACCACATGGTGAGGGGCAGCCTGGGCTCCTGGATGTAGGAATCCTAAAATCACAGAAGATGAGGGTTGGAAGGGACCTTACAAGGACATCGTGACCATCCCCCTGCTCAAAGCAGGACCAACCTTAGCTAAATCATCTCAGTCAGGGCTTTGCCAAAGTGCACCACAAGAACCTCTATGAAAAAAGATTCTATCACCCCCAGGTAACCCATTTCAAAGATCCACCGCCTTCCTAGGGAAAACATAGTCCCTAATAGCCAATCTAGACCACCCCTACTGCAACATGAGACCACTGCTCTTAGTTCTGTCATTTATTTATGACTGAGAGTAGCCCAGTCCTTGCCTCCTGGAATCTCTTTCAGGTAGTTGAAGGCCGCTATCAAATCCTCCCTCATTCTTCTCTTCTGTAAACTAAATAAGCCCCGTTCCCTCAACTTTTCCTCATAAGTCATGGGCTCCAGCCCCCTCATCACTTTTATTGCCCCCCCCACTGGACTCTCTCTAATTTGTCCACATCCCTTCTGTAGCGGGAACCCCAAAACTGGACACAAAACTCCAGATGTGGCCTCAGCAGGGCTGACTAGCTTGCAACGCTCCTACTGATGCTACCCAATAAGCTGTTAGCCTTCTTGGCAAAAAAGACACACTGGTAATGCGTACCCAGCTTCCTGTCCACTGTAGCCTGGGTCCTTTTTTGCTGATGTGCTGCCTAGCTCAGTGGTTCCCAACAAGTGCACCAGGGCACACTGGTGTGCCGTGGCAACACCCTAAGGCTGTGTTCACACGGCACTTTTGTTTCGAAACAACCTTGTTGTTTCGAAACAAAAAAAACCATGTTC
>ML682085.1:1828405-1854775 GCA_007922195.1 Podocnemis expansa
TGTTGTTTCGAAACAAGTTGTTTCGACACAACTTGTTTCGAAATAACCCTGTGCGTGTGAACACAGCCTAAGTGTGCTATGAGCATCCCCGAGAGCTGGAGTTAAAGTTCCCTCCCAGCTCAGCCCAGCCATGTGGGCTGTTCAGTTCTGGGAAACAGCAGGGATTAAAGTAAGGGGGAAGGCACCCGAACACAGTTCCAGCGCCCTGTATTTTTAGGTAGGCAGCATTCCGCCCCCCCTAAAAATAGAGGAAGGCACTGGAACGCGGAGTTCCAGGGGTCCCCCTAAAAATAGCAGGAGCAGCCCGAATGCAGTGTTCTGGTGGCTCCACCTTAAGCCCAGCCAGCAGAGAGCTGCAGGAGGTTGGGAGTGTGTGAATCGCCCCCTGCAGGGTGGAGCAGCTTGTCTCAGGAAGCCTCCAAACAGCCCAGGTAAGGGCTTTGGGTGGGAGGGCTGCTAGGGGTTGTGTGGGGCAGGTGTGTATGTGTGTGTGTAGCAGAGGTGGGTGGGAGTGGCTGTGTAGCAGAAGGTGTGCAGTTGGGGTTGTGGGGTGGCTGTTTGGTTGGGGGTGTGTAGCTGGGGGCTGGACTGGCTGTGTTTAGGAGGGTGTAGCTGGGGGCCTAGTTCTGGCCCTTGCAGTGATGGGAGGGTCCATCACAGGCAGCAGGGATGGGAGGGGAGGATGGGACCCACTGGAGTGGGAGGGAGCAGCAGTGGGGTAAGAATTTGCCCTGGGTGGCAGGGAGCCACTGTGGAGAAGGGGGACAATGGGGGCTGTGCCATGCTCCCCTGCCCTACCTTCCCACTCCCCAGGTTCCCCCATGCCCCCCCACAAAGACACTCTTGTTCTCCCTTCCTCTCCCCTCTCTCACCACCCTTCTGCTGTTCCCCACATGGCTGCCCTGGTCCTCTTTTGCCTCCCCTGCCCTGCTTTGCTTCCCACACTCACTCCTGCCACTGCACATGACTCCTGACCTTCCCGCTTTTGCCACCCCTGCTCTGCTACCCCTACTACCGTACATAGGAGCATTTCTGAAACACTGTTCCATGGTTCATGAATATTCATAAGTAGTTAAAGTTAATTGGAATATTCATGAGTTTTTTAAGGATGGTGTATCTCAAAAAATTTGAAGGTATCAAATCTGTCACGGCAGAGAAAAGGTTGGGAATCACTGGCCTAGCTAGTCGGTTCTCAGTCTGCAGCAGTGCCTGGGATTTTTCCGTCTTAAGTGCAGGACTCTGCACTTGTTGTTGTTGAACATCAGATTTCTTTTGGCCTATTTCTCTAATTGGTCACTCTGTATCTTATCCCTGCCCTCCAGCATATCTACCACTCCTCCCAGTTTACTGTCATGTGTAAACTTGCTGAGGGTGCATCCACCCTATCCTCCAGATCATTAATGAAAGTGTTGAACAAAACCACCGTCAGCACCAACCCATGGGGTACTCTGCTTGCCACAGGCTGCCAACTGGGTTGCTCATGATCCATTCAGCCTGATGAGCTAGCGAGCTTTCCATCCATCTTATAGTTCATTCATCCAATGCCCAGGCCATACTTCTTTAACCTACTGATAAGAGTCTGTAACAATAGCTTTGGTAAAGTCCAGGTATCTCATATCCACCACTTTCCCCATATCCACAGAGTCAGGCACATCACCATAGAAAGCAATCAGGTTGGTCAAGAATGACTTATCCTTGGTGAATCCATGCAGACGGTTCCCGATCACCCTCCTCTCCTCCAAGTGCTTCAAGATGGATTCCATGAGGACCTGCTCCAGGATTTTTCTAAGGATTGAAGTGAGGCTGACAGGTCTGTAGCTCCCTGGACTGTCCTTCCCTTTCTTGAAGATGGGCACTATATCTGCCTTTTCCCAATTATCCAGGACCTTCCCTGAGCGCTGTAAGTTTTCAAAGGGCAAGTGGCTCTGCAGCTACATCAGTTGACTCCCTCAGCACCCTTGGATAGACTACATTGGCCCCATGGACTCACAGGCACTAAGGTCAGAAGGGACCAATATGATCATCTAGTCCAGGGGTGGGCAACATTTTTGGCCCAAGTGCCCCAAGCCACAAATGGCCACTGATAAGGGCTACAGGCTGAGGGGGGTGTGGAGGGGTGGGACTTGGAGGGGAATAGCCAGCTCTCCTCCCTGGAAAAGGCTCCATTCCCCCTTTCCTCCAGCTTCAGCTGGAGCTGAGTCCTGGGAGAGAAGAGCAGTTCCAGCACTCCAGCCCCCACACATGCCTGCCTCTGATCTAGTCTGACCTGCACAATGCAGGCCACGCAACATCAGCCACCCAATCCTGCAATAAACCTCTAACCTATGACATAGTTATTAAACTCTCCATAACATGGTTTAAAGACTTTAAGGTATCGAGAATCCACCAGCAAGTGAGCCGTGCCCCATGCTACAGATGAAGGTGAATAAAACTCAGAACCTTTGCCAGTCTGCTCTGGGGGAAAATTCCTTCCCAACTCCAATATGGCGATCAGTTAAACCCTGAGCATATGGACAAGACTCACCAGTCGGACACCAAGAAAAAATTTTCTGTAATAACTCAGAACCCACCCTATCAAATGCCCCATCACCATATCTACTACAGATATAGTGGACTTGTGCATGTCCAGCCTTTCTAAATAGTCCTGACCCTGTTCTTCCACACTCAGGGCTGCTCACCTTCTCTCCACCCTGTGCTACCCAGGGCAGGAGTCTGGGAGCTGACCTTGTCTGTGAAGACAGTGGCAAAAAACGCATGTGTAACCCATGTGCCTAAATAGGTGCAATCTCTTTTAGGGACCCTTATGGCTGGGTTACGTTGCTGGGCAGATTTTGCAGCCCAGAAACCAGAAACTTCTGGTAAGAGGGTGAGGAAGCACACTGAGCATGCCCCACAAGTTTTATTGTTGAGCTGGAATTGCATACCCAGGGAGAAGCCTGAGAAGAGAAGCTTGGAGAGGAGCAAACAGAGAGCTGCAGAGGACATTGGCTAAGGGACTCAGTGAAAGGAGCTGAGCAGGAGTGGACTGCAGGATGTTTTCTCCCAGCTTTCGACTGCTTTGCAGGGGAGTTGTCTGCAGTGGAACTGAGAGTTGGATGGCCAGTGACCTGATTGCATGGTGCTGGCTACACAGGAGGAAGAAAGGACTGTATGGCATCTGCCTGAAGATTCCTGCAGCTAGAGAGGATGAGGATTGCTTTCGTTCTGCATTCAAGCCCTAAGGACTTAAAAGACTGCAATTGAGATAAGGGTGACTCCACCTGAACTTTGGGACTCTTGGGTTTCTTACTGTTTTGTTTAAATGTATTATGGTTCTTTAGGATAAGGTGTGTTTAGTTAGTTAATAAAGTTAATTGTTACGTTTCTGTTGAGTAATAGTTTAATGTGGGATGGAAACTCTGAGCAGTCTTCGCTGTGAGTCCTTTTAACAACTGGATCCTGGCTCTCCAGTTGCTTTCATCAGGGGTTTTCTCTGTGAGGCACTGGAGAGGGGCAATTGAATGAATTTGAGCCCACCCTAGCAGGTTACACATGCAGTATTTCAACTTTTTCCATATCATCCGTAATCGGCTGCCTCCCCCATTCTCTGAAAAAGCTTAATTACTTGCTACTTTTTTTGCCTCTGTCTTTACAGACAAGGGACAGCTGACACAGCACAGGCTGGGATGATTTAGTTAGAGTTAGTCCTGTTTTAAGCAGTGGCTGGGGTTAGACTAGATATCTCCTGAGGTCCCCTCCAACCCTCATCTGCCGTGAGTCTCTGAACCACAGCACAGCAGATATAAGTTAAATCTGAGGAAAACCTTCCTAACCATAGGAGCAGCAGAACAACGAAAAAGATGCCAAGGGAACTCCAGGAACCTCCTTCACTAGTGATTTTCAAAAGGAAGATATCTACCCAGCTGTGCTGAATAGTTTAGACCAGGGGTCCCAGTCTCAAATCATCGTGAGGGCCAAATGAGGACTAGTATGTCAGCCGAGGGCCGCACCACTGAAACCTTGTCATACAATGATATTGCAAATATTGGTAACAATAGTGTTACTGCAGGCTGCAGGAAATGGGTTTAAGGGCTGCATGCTGCTCACAGCCACATGTTTGAGACCCCTGGTTTAGGCCACGAAATCCTACAGCCTGGCCAGGCTCAGACCCGATGACCCTTCAGCCTTGTCTAACCCCTTGGTTCCATGAGGGGACATGATCAGGTCCCAGTTTCAGGTCCAGAAATCCTGGGCAATGGGGGATAGATAGGAACTATCCACTTCTGCCGGTGAGCAAACCCAGGCCGTTTGGGGGAGGGGAAGACTAACATCTGAGGATGCTCTTGGTGTACCACTAGCATGAGGTGTAAGTATAAATGTTTTGGTGTAAGGTCTTTGGAATAGGGCCAGCTGAGAGCGGTCAGGCAGGGAGGAGATGACTTAAGACATGGGTGACTAACATGCAAGGATCTGGCACTGCATGGAAAAGACTGAGCAGATCTGCCTAGGGCATGTTTGGCCAAACAGAAAGTGATCAAAGCAAATGACATCAAATTCAGGGGAACCTCTCCATTGGTCCAGGGAGGGACTAAAGAATAGTTTGGGCCCAGCTAATCCATTAAGGGCTAGGCAGAACTGGGTTGGCTGCACCTGTCTGACAACGCTCGCCATCCCTACCCCAGGCACTCCTGGTTCATCCTTAGTCCATCAGTGACTGTGCCTGAAATAGATGGTGGCAGACAGAACAGCAGGACCCTGCTTTCTCCAGTCTGAACTCTCAGGGCCTATGCCCCCATGTCCTTCCCCCAGCACTTCCTGTGGCTCCCCCATCCCCTCCCCTGACCCTGTTACACTTGGGTCATTCACATCTGATTAGGGAAACTGCACGCCCAGGAGCTGCCAACATAGATTTAAGCAGAGGTTCTAGGGCCACAGGGAAGTGCTGCACCCCAACCTGGAGCCATGATGCTGGAGCCATGCCCCCTCTGGGCTCTACCCTGGGGACTGCCCCACAACCAGCTCTACCCCCAAGCATGACCACTGCTCCACTGGGGTCCATCCCACAGTTACCTTCCACACGCAGCTCCATGTCCCCACTCTGCTGGTTCTGGGTGTAGATGACAGAGCAAGTGTAGACGCCAGAGTCCAGGTCCCCTACCCGTGGCAGGAGCAGGGAGGCATTACCATGTTGCAGCCCCTCCAGGAAAAGCCTAGCCCTATCCCTGATGTATGACAAGTTGTTGTCATACTGGGCCACCAGGTGGCCCATCAGCCTCCATTGAACCACCAGTTGCTTGAGATCCACGGATGCTGTCCCCAGGGAGAAGTTACAGCCCAGGAGCACATCGGAGCCTGGCCGGGCCCGCAGCGGGGACGGGGGAACAGATACCTGCATGGCACCTCCTGCACAGACAGACAGACAGACAGACAGGGCTACTTGTTGTTCTGCTGGGCATGGGGCAAGGGCAGTATAGGAGACCATTTCATCCCTGAAAGACAGCCCTTCCAGCCCCCTGTGTTTCCTCCCCCTGCCATGAGAATTTTTTCCCTCTCTGTGAAAGGCCCAGTCAGAGCCCTGTGGAGGTGTGGGGCAGCAGGAACAGCGTGAGGCCTGCAGCCTCGTGTCCCACATGGGCTGGATACTAGGTTCCTGCACCAGTAGGTAGAGCTGGGGCTCCTGAGAGAATTGAAATATTTCCTTTTTGCACAGCTCAGACTTCAACTGTTACATGGCTGCCAGGCGCCACCGCCTATCAGTTACTTCCTGAGTGCCTCTCATCCGCTCCCTGCTCTGCACCACACACCCCCCTGCGGTCTCCCCACTCCAGCCCCCATCTGCCCCTAGCTTGAGCTCCCTCCTTCAACATCCTCTTAGGCACCCCCTCCCCCAGCTGGTCCCACGCTGGGCTGTGGTGCAGGACCCCAGTTCTGTATTTGGCCCCCTACACCCCCCAACCCACAAGCCAGCACCATCTCCCGACCTTCCTTATTAGCAACTCTGGGGGATGACTTGGTCCGGACTCCCTGCAGGGCTGGGGTATCCCATTCTGCGGCCTTCACCCCCAGTCCCAGCCCCACAGCTGACATGCCGGGGCCCGGGGGTGGTGGTGGTGAGCATTAGCCCCAGCGTGGGGTGGTGACAGGAGCGGTGACCAGGGAGTGGGAACGGCCCCAGGGCTGTGTGACAGGAACCTGGCCACAGCTGCACCCTTGGCATTTTGGGCGGCCGGCAGAGAACCCAGGAGTCCTGACTCCCAGCCGCCCCCCTTTCACCCAGCCTCCTGCCAGCCCCTCACTCGGGCCCCCGTGGACTCTTCGCCCAGCCCAGCCCGTCCAGCCCCTCGCCCCAGCGCGCTGTCGGGGCACGGGGTGGTGGACGGGGGGCGCCGCGGAGCCCCTGCGGCTACTCACCGGCCCCGCTGGCCACCAGCAGCAGCAGCAGCAGCAGGACCGGGCTGGGACCCGGGGCGATGGGCATCGCGCGCAACCCAGAGGAGCAGGGACCCCCGTCCGCCCCGGCCGCGGGTATTTTCGCTTTCGCTTCTCCACGCCCTTAGCCATCGCTTGCTCCACATTTTCCAGCCAGGTTGCGCTGGGCATGCTCAGTAGCGCGCGCACACACTTCTCGCGCTCTGCTGCTCGATCTCTAGTGGGGCTGGAAATGGGCAAAGGGGCAAGGCTGGGAGCGGGGCGTGATAATAGGTAGAATAGGTTGAATCTCCTGGAGGCAGGAGAGTGATTGAGGGGGAAAATCAGGGCGGGGATGAGCCAGGCTTAGTCAGGGGTGAGGCAATGCCGGTGCCAGCAAGTGAAACGAGGCACACCCTTGGTGGCAGTAACCCCCACATACACAGGATTACCCTCAGAGGTGGCCTTAGGCAATTGGGAGCCCTATGCGGAGACCCATTGTGGGGCCCACTATTGGCCCCCCACTGCTACCTTCCATGTGGCCCCAGTTCCCCCTGCACCCTTAACTGCCCCATATCACCCCCCAGGACTTGTTTGTTTTGCTGAACCAAACTAATATGATTATCCCTCTGGAACTCGTAAATTATTCTTGGCTATGGTACTTTTAAAGATCGTCCCATCATGAAGCTTGTAAGTTGATCATCTTTCACTTAACATAAATCAGCTAATGCTGAACTACAAAGTTGAAGTGAACATTTTATTTTTTTTAAAAAAGTGTGAGCCTTAATAAATAAGAAGTGGTAGCATTAATGATGGCTCAGAAATAACTAAAATACCACATTTAAAATTTTGGCAGGCAAATCTTACAAATTTTTCATATAGGCTTGGGTTTGTGTGCACTAGAGGAATTAATACAAATAATTCTAATAAAAAACAAGTGAAAAGGAGGTTTCTAGTGTGTAGCTATAAATGAAAAACACCAAATTTCAATGAAATTCTCTGAAGTACTCAAGTTTATAAGACTCTGGCCCCCTCAAAAATATTAAATAGTTAAGTACAAAAGAAGCTAAGAAATTACTTAGCAAAAGAAAGACATACAGCACAGACATCACACACAGGTATAACGATTGCCTAAGGGAAGCACTGTATTTAGATGTAGCAGCCTATGTGGACCTACCTAGTAACCTGAGCTAAAAAAAGGCAAAGTAAAAATTGTCACAAAGTCAAAGGAAAAGGCAAAAGAACAGGTAAAAAAAGGAGAGGAAAAGGCAATATTAAACAAAATTAAGAAATGGCAGAATAAATGGCCATACTGAGGAATTAAAAGCTGAGGCCACTGGAAAAGTTCCTGTTGTTGTGCTGTCTATTGCTTGCTCCTGCTTTTTTAGCATGTCAGTGTGAAGGTGATGGGCAGAGAATGGTGAAATCTGCATTTCAGATGAAGCACAGATCCTAATGATAGCTTGTTTTGATGAGCCAAGAATGAAAAGTGCTTAGGCTTACAGCCCTATTAGCTCTGCTAGATGGGAAAATTTCTATATTTTCCCATGTTTTTATTTGTCTACCAGATTGAAGACGGGGCCCCTTACTGCTTGGGGCCCCAGGCGGCCACCTGCTTCGCCTACCCCAAAAGCCGCCACTGATTACCCTGATGGATGGGATGAGCCCTATGCCCTGCTTTCAAAAATGGAATGGGGGCAGAAGGGCAGTTTTATCCCTTTGGGGGCCTATGTACTACTGAAAAAGAAACTGTGACAGGCTGCTCCCCAGATCCAGTTTGGTGAGCCATTGTGACACCCCCCCCCCGCTTCTGAACCCTGATTCACTCTGCTTTGGTGAGTGACCACACACTCTTAAGTCAGTCCACTCCAACCTCTCATGTGCAATTGGTCCAAGCAGCAGGTGTTTGCTTTCTGGCTACTCAAGAGACAGTCCCCAAGCAAGCATGCCTGGCCCTGGCTACCTCACCAGGAGCCACTGTCTTACAGGGATTAGGACCAACTTGTAACCACCATACAGTCATGTTCGTCCACTTACAATTTACTAATTACAATTTTAAGTGAGGAAATGGTCAATCAAGGTGGAATCATAGTATAGATGAGTCAGGAGTGACCACAGAGAAAAAAATCAAAGACCCATACTAAACTATTAACACCATTACAAGTATACTTATCTCACCCCTCAAGTCCAGCTGTGATGGTTTATAGCCATTCTCTGCCTCTTTCGAATAAGGCCCAATCCTTATTGTAGATGTTTCAAGATGGAGTTTCCCAGGCAAAAAGCCCCAAATTGTTCCAAGTATCTCTCTTTGTTTCCCAACAAGTCCTGTGGCACTTAAAGTTCTTCTTCGAGTGCTGCTCAGATACATTCAGAAATAGGTGTCTCCGTTCCGAAGCGCCGGATTGGCCAGAAACTTTTTGCCCTAGCCTGTCAGAAGACGGCAGGCGGCTACCCCCCGCCCATGTCACCCTGTGGCTATATAAGTGGCCACTGCCCAGCCCTTCTCCAGTTTCATTTCTTCCACCTTCGCACTGGATCTGGAACTGCCTGCTCCTTGCTTCATAAACAGCCTGTCTCCTGCTTGTTTTCCCTGTATGAGCCTTCTTTCCAACTGGGAGAACCTGTTTGTGGACGTCATCCCCCTGAAGAAGGTCTTGCTTCCTGGACTGGAACACCATGAACCACTGTTGTCCACCATGCCAAGGTTTAAGCCCTTGACTGAGCGCGGCAAGGCCTTCCCGCGGGACAGTCCCCACGAGAAGTGCCTCCGGTGCCTCAGCAAAAGTCATGAGGTCACTGAGTGCACCATTTGCCTGTCCTTTAAACCTAGGATGATCAAAGACAGAGAGCAGAGGCACTGTGCCCTGGCCTTCGAGCAGGCCTGGCACTCCCCCGAGGTCTCAGGACCTCCCACAGCACTGCGTGCCAGTTCAGCGCTGTGGTCCACCACCGACCGGCACTGGCCCCAAGGACGACGTAGGACCAGTTCGGTGCCATCTTCAGTACCGCAGCACCGAGGTAGCCCCTTGCCATCAGCACGGGGTTCCCCTTGGGACCGGTCAACCTCGATGCTGATTCGTCCACCCCAGAAGCAGTGGAGGCTGCGAGAGCTCTCCTCTTGTTGCCAACACCAGCACCACCTCAAAGGGGAACCCTTGCCTTCTTGTTGAAGGCTCAGGTGCCGTGCATGTGGCGCCATTTGCCTTCTCCTTTACCGGCAGTGGGCTGTGAAACATCAGAGCTGGTTGGAAGCCCCGGTACTGTGGAGCCGTCTCTGTGGCATCATATTACACTCCCTTCCCCGGTACTGGCCCAAGAGTCCCAGGAGGCCTCCCCTTGCTCCAGCCCTGGGAAAGGGGCTTCAAGAGGATCCAAACGGCCTCAGCGCCGACTCTTGGCCATTCCAATTCCATCGTCATGAATTGTCCCTTCAAGAGGCTCCACAGTCCCCGCCGGCACCAGTCCACTCAACATCGGTGAGAGCACTGAGCCCAGTGCTGTGCTCTTACATGAGTGATTTATCCGTGCATTTTGACCTTTTGCACTGCATCTCAGCCCACATGTGCCTAGAGGTTCATTCCTCTGAGACGCCCTCTGATACCTTGTTTGGACTGGTGTTCTCCTCAGTGGAACCAGTTACGTTTCCCCTACATCCCAGTGTCTGGGATCTGGCCTCCTCCTGTTGGCAGAATCTGGGTTCCATCTCCCCCGTTTCGGACGTGGCAGGGCTCAAGTATAGAGTCCCGCGGCTGGAGTTCCCTTCTCTCACCCATCACCCAGTCCCACCCTGGCGGTGGTGGAGGCAGCCTTAGGGTCGGGGCAGACCCCATATGACCCCTTCCCAACATCACGGGAAGCTAGGGAACTTGAGTTACTGGGCCATAAAGTTTACTCATCCTCAGTGTTGCAACTCTGGGTTGCAAATAACCAGGCCCTGAGTAGCAGATACACCTTGGATGTGTAGGAGTTGATGCTGAAGTTTAGACATCTACTCCCACCTGAGGTCAAGGAAGAATACGATGCCTTTTTAGAGGAAGGCAAGATAGCCGCCCAGGACCTCCTCCTTTCAGCCCGGGATGTGGTGGACACAGCTGCCGGCAGATGGCTTCGGCGGTTACCCTGCGCTGCTTAGTCTGGCTATGGGAGGCGAGAGTGCCCCCAACCTCCCAGCAGGTAGCCCTCAACCTGCCGTTCGGAGGTGACACCCTTTTCCCAGAGGAGACCTCATCTGTTCTGGGTACTGCCCATGACCCCAGGCGGGAGCTGAATTACTACGGCGTCCTTCAACCGGGCCCTCTTCCATACCCTCTGGCCACTTAGGCTTTATTGTCAGCCAGGTCATACCCCCCCCCCCCGGGGTTACTGGTGGGGACTTAGTCCCCATTACCACCACCACAACTTCAGTTCAAGTCCTCGGGGTTATTCTCCTGGAAAGGCCTCTCCCAGGGTGACTTCAGCGAGAGCTTCCGACCAGTTGACCAGTGACTGGTCGTAATCACAATATCTTGTCCATTACCTCCTGGGTGACCTGAAGGAGGGAGTGTCTCATGGTTGAGGCAATCCTTCCCCTCTGGGTATGCCTGGATGATAACCCCTATTAATACCCCTCCAGTATGTTCCCGATGCCTTTAGCTATAGGGAGGTCTTGACCTCTGTGAAGCACAGAGGAGACGGCCACTACCGAACTCAAATTGGTACCTGACAGTAGCGGTCCTGACCCCAGAGGGGCCTCATGCCTTGATTTCCATCTTACAAAAGAGGAGCCCCGCTACCCCCTCATTACCTTGTGGGGGTACATCCCTATTATCCCCTGTACACACAGGCGGCATTCACTCAACACTTTCTTGGTACTGAAGAGCGTACCACCCACAGTGACCCAACCGACCTGAGCGGAATTTCCCTATTAGGGCCAGGTCCACAGTGGGAGCCAACTTCCCTGACGCTCCCCGTGGGTGAGGCCCATTACTCGGCCTCCCGGGAAGGCAGCGAGAATCCCAGGTTGGGACTATCACCCTCCCGCTGGCCAAAACCTGCCCGAGCTTGTTCTTCTCTTCCTTCCAACTGTCCATCAGTGAACCTTTGCATTTGCACCCAAATTGAATCACTTGGGCTCCCCTGTGGAACAGTTAATCTTCCTCCACCTGCCAGATTCTAGGCGTAAACGTCAGGAGCCAACTGAACGCAGCCCACCCACTCAGTGTCCTCTTAACATACAGATCATGCCATGTGTACCACTCCTGGATGGCTCCCACCATAGGTGAATGCCGAGAGGAAGCCCACCCTATGTTACTGACATCTTTCCAGGCATGATGAAAGTGGGAAACCATGTCATTGCCCGGTGAACCTCTCCGCTTGGGGACCTCCCACCCAGGCCGCTGACCACTACTCACCGGCACATACCCTCATTCGGGAATCCGTCCACCCAGGTCTTGCCCCCATGGAAAGGACCCCGTACCACCCCTCCCACCTCTCCTCAAGGTGGTCATTCGCTTCCCCCCCAGTCGGAAACTCCTCAGGCCCCCGGGATGGGGTGGTGGACACAATGAATCAATAAGCGAAGGAATTCCTGAAAACCCCCTGTTTCACCTTTGGGTCCAAGATGTGGACCCTCGCCCACCGAACCACACCTACAGACACAAACTACACTGGCACCAATTTTGCCTCCAGACATTTCACCTAGCGACTCCCTGCGTAACTCAACCTCTGGGACACAGCCGCGGTACATGACTACCCCGATCTAACTGCTGGGTGTTATCATCATGAGCATTGCAGTGCAACTCCACAATGACCCGAAGCCCTCCTCGCCCTGGTAGGCATCATCACATATCACTCTCCTGTTGTAGGCGCTTGCCATGGGTTTCGCACTCAGTAATACCCCTTTACTCCCACCATGGTTTTTCCCACCTCCAATCACCAGGGCTCAGGACCTGGCTAGTCCCTGATTGAGACCCCCTTCTTGGTAAGGCTTAATATTATCACTTGCATATTCACGGAGGACACTCTAGAGATTCTGTAGGTGCCCTGAAAAAGTGAGGTCTGAATGTACCCCATCTGGTGGCATATCCTTGTTTCGCCCCCTCGTGAGGGACTTATCTCCCTTCCCGTCCTTCCAGCTCTTACCTGGGCTACCTCATAAGGGAGCCCCGATCTGGATGCATGCTTCTGTGCGGCAATGAGCCATGCTCGACGCCATTGTGGGATGGATCTCCCTGATGAGGCGAGGTCATATGGGCCAAAACAAGGAGACCTTGTAGGCTGGGGTTACCAGCTCCCACACCTACCACACTCATGAGCCCATCATTAGGCCGTAACAGCGTTCCATCCAACCATTTGTCCGATAATGCTGCGGCTGCCTGCCAGCTGCTATTTTGTCAAGGGCGGAAGGGGGAGGGCATACGTACCAGTATGCCACCCCTCAAGGATAGGAATACTGCTACTCCACCTGAGGGGACCTACCACAGTGCCTCCGCCTGCGCTGGCAGCCTGGCCACTTTCAGACCATGGAACATCCTAATGTGCCTCTCCTAAAGCCACAGAACCGGCTGGGTGTTTAGCTCCTCCAAGTTGTCCCACTCACCCACTATGGGTGCTCCATACAGCCTATTACTATCATTATCCCAGCCACTCAGAAGAGCTAGTTTGGGGCAATGTTCCCTGTAAGTTGCGTCAGTGAGCAGTGGCGCAGCTGCCACAGCTCACTGGCACAGCAAGCACTGACCCCAGCGCAGGTCGGGCAGCCCCAAGCCATACTTGGCCCCAGAAACATTTCTCCTGGGCACCAGGAAGCCTGAGCTGGGGCTGGCAGGGAGCAGAAGCAGGGAGCAGAGGAGCCGGGGTCGGGGCTCCCGGGGAGCAGAAGTGGGGAGCGGAGCAGCTGGGGTCAGGGCTGGCAGGGAGCAGAAGCAGGGAGTGGAGGAGCCGGGATTGGGGCTGACGGGGAGCAGAAGCGGGGAGCAGAGGACCCGGGGTTGGGGTTGGCGGGGAGCAGAAGTAGGGAGCGGAGGAGCTGGGGTCAGGTCTCCCGGGGAGCAGAAGCGGGGAGAGGAGGAGCCGGGGTTGGGGCTGGTGGGGAGTAGAAGCGAGGAGCGGAGGAGCTGGGGTCAGGGCTGGCAGGGAGCAGAAGCGGGGAGCGGAGGAGCCGGGGTCGGGGCTCCCGGGCAGCAGAAGTTGGAGATCGGAGCTGGGTTGGGGGCTCCCGGGCTGGGACTAGATTAGAAGCGGGGGATAAGCTCTTGCCACGCGGGGGTGGGGAGGGGGGGAGGGTTGATGTGTAAGGAAATGTATTGTTTCCCTTCCAAGTCATTGCTGCCAGATAAGTCAGTGGTTCCCAACGTTTTCTCTGCCATGGCACTCCTTGCTATCTTTCATTCATTTGAGGCACACTGCCATATAGTTTCCAAATGAAGCCATATATTTTCATGAGCCAATGAGCCAATCCAGAGCTCTTTGAGTAGTTTTTCAAAAAATTTTGTGGCACACCTATGTGCTGGTTGGGAAACAGTAAGATAGGTAGACACAACACACAAATTCCACCCAAGATTCAGAATAAACACAGAAAACTGTATAAAACCTTATGTTACTTTATTAACACACAGCATTTCTACAGCACTTTCCATCCCAGGATCTCTCAATGGCTCACACATACATAGGCATTCACACATACTTGGCTCTGTGGTATCCAAGAGGCACACCCCACCTTGTGCTCACATTTAAGTGAATGGCCCTGACAATACATTATAGGCAAACTGCATGTCCTCCCATTTTGATATCTTTACCAAGTTCCATAAACAATGGCTTTAGGAGGAGGTGTCCCCTCCATGTATTTTTAGCACAGCTCTGTTTTCAGTTGGAAGCTGGTAAAGGAAAGTTCAAAGCTTGCAGACAGGAACAACACAAAACTGGTAGATGGGGATTGTAGCAGAAAGAAAAGGCAGCCTGATCTAACTTTTTCAGTAATGTGGAAAAACTGTCATTGACCTTAACTAACATATAGGCCTAAATCAGGGTGACTTTTTTTAGCTCAGTGAATGAGATCTAGTCAGAATTGGCACATTCGTTAGGAATCTCTAAAAAATAATAGAATTGTATTGGTTATCTGTGATCATCAGCTCTTATCAGTGTAATTTCTTACACATTTTCTTTATGTATTTTCACATCTTCATCCCTGGCCGGGGACGGGGCCAGAGCAGCTGCCACTGCTGCAGGTGGCCGGGCCCCGGATCCCCAGCTGGGATGGGGCTGCTGTGGCCACGGGTGGCTGGGTCCCGGATTCCCCACTGGGGATGGGGCTGCTGTGGCTGTGGGTAGCTGGGCTCCGGATCCACCACTGGGGATGGGGCTGCTGCAGCTGCGGCCGCAGGTAGCTGGGCCCCAGATCTCTGGCTCAATCGGGCTGGAGACAGGGAGGGAGGCTGCCAGACCCAGGGCACCAGCACTGGGATTTGGGGCACGTGCCACGGGTGCTCAGTGCCAGCAACACCCCTGAGGATCCCACTAAGGAGTGCCGTCCCATCAGCCTGAATCACTTGGCTTCAAGGTGTTGCATCTTCTCTGAAGGAGAGCAATTAGAGATGCTACCCTTGATCTCCATACCATGTTTTGTGGCTTTTCACGTAAAGTGTTGTCAGCCCAACCAGTCCTCATACACCTCTCGGTGTTAGGGCAATTCAGGCAAATTCTCCTTCTGGGTTATGTCCTGCATCCCTGGGCTGTTCTCCCTGGGATGGAAGCCCATGGATCAATTATTTTCTGAGGGCCATCTTGGTGGACAACTACCTTGGCTGGAGTTCTGCTATGCTGAAGGCAGAAGAGCCAACTCCACCTGCCATCCATCAGAATGGCTAGTAGTCACCTATTTCTGAATGTATCTGAGCACTGTTTGAAGAAGAACAGTGGGTTACTTACCAGTAACCATCCTTCTTCGAGATGGGCTGCTCAGATTCATTCAGAGCTCTCCTGCCATCCCTGCATTGGAGTTGGTGACTCTTAGGAACAGGGGAAGGGCCGGGCGGCAGCCACTTACATAGCCACGGGGTGGCGCGGTGGGTGGTGGCCACATGCGCTTTTCTGACAAGCTAGGGCAAAAAGTTTCCAGCCAATCTGGCACTCCAGCACGGAGACACCTATTTCTGAATGAATCCGAGCAGCCCATCTTGAAGAAGGATGGTTACTGGTAAGTAACCCACCAATTAACAAATGTATTTATTGCATGAGTTTTTGTGAGAGAACTGACATGCTTTCAAGATGGAGACGTGCAGATGAATGGGAGCAAAATAAATACAGGAGAGTGTAGGTCGTAGGAACAGGTCAGACTGTTACAGCAAATCAATGCAGTTATTTAGATTCAAACAGTGGAGAACAGAGGTGGCTTTTAGAGTAGGTGAAGCAGGCACCTGCCTATGGCACCTGAACAGTAAGCGGCTCCTTTGCCTACCCCATAAGCTTTGTCTGCCTCCCACCCTGCAGAAGACATGGTGGGGGGTCAGGGCCAAGATCAGGGCCAGCAGCTGGGTGGAGGCCTGTTGGTGAGCAAGGCCCAGGACAAACTGGACTGCAGGGGCCCTGGCACTGGGAGGGCATGGGGCAGGGTGGGCTAGCCCAGAGGCCGCCCGTCCCAGCTCTGGGCCAGCCTCTTTGCCCCCCAGGGGCAGGGTGGGCTAGCTCAGAGGCCCATCTCTGTGCTCTTGCCCGCTTGCCTTTGGCACTGGGGGGATTGGAGACCCCGGGGGGGGCACTGGGGGCATTTTCAGGTCACCAGGGCCATGGAGGGGGCAGACTGTGGGGAGCTCGAGTGCTGAGGGTCCCTGGCAGGGTGCCAGGGCCACAGGTGGGATCCAGGGCTGCAGGTGGGGGACAGAGTGCCAGGGCTGCAGGGTGGTTTTGGGGCCCCCAGTGGGGTAGAGGGGCTGGCCCCACGGAGCCAGAGCTATGGCGGTGAGGTGGTGGGGCCAGGGCCAGGGGAGGGGGGTGTCATGATGGCCTCTAGGGAACCGCACAATGAGCTTTCACCTATGGCTTCCAATTGCCAAAGGCTGCCTCTGCATATAGAAGGGAGGTAGGGAACAAAAAGAAAACAAAATTACCTGGTGTAATGGGGGAAAAAAAACAGTCTCTATTCTGCTCTAAACTGACGGTGTCAAATCCGCATATGAATTCCAATTCTGCTCAGACTCATTGAGCATGCACAGTAACACTCACTGAAGCCGCTGCCCTTACCCTGCCGTCCCCTGCAGTCAGATTCTGCTGCCTGTTCTCAGGGCCGTCCTTAGGGGGCTGTGGGGCCCTGGATGAATCACCCTCTGTGGGGCCCCAACTCACCCCCCCAGCACTGGGGGACAGGGCCAGCCAGCCCAGGGGAGGGTCAGGCCCCTGCTCCAACCATCCCGTGCCAGAGACTGGTGAGAAGCGGTGCCCTGATTCAGTGCTGCTGGTCCACTCACTCCCCACACACGCTGCTCTTGGTGGGGAGGTGGTGGGAGGTAGTGTGGCTGGGGAGGTAGTGATACGGGCTCTGTGCTGCCCCCTGCCCCTTCCCTGCTGCGCCAGCACAGAGCCAAAAGCAGTGCACATGGGGAGGGGCGGACCAGCAATGCTGAATGGGGACACTGCTTTTGGCCGGCTCGCTTGGTCCCCGGCATGGAGGGGTTCAGTGGTGCAGGCCCCACAGAGCCTCCCAAAGTACAGGGCCCTGGGTGGCTGCCCAGCTTGCCCTACCCTAGGGACAGCCCTGTCTGTTCTTTAGAGAGGCTAAAAAGGTGGAGAAGGAGCAAATTAGAGGGCAGTGGGCAAGGTTGGAGCAGGGGACAGAATTTTAGTGGCATGAGGGGGTTAATCAACTGGAGGCAGGAATAAGAGAGGGTGTTAGGGGCAAAATTAGGCATGGGAGTGTGTGGACTGGGATTTGCCCAGGAGTGAGATTACCAACTAACAAGAGAGGGTAAAACCATGGCACAGGGAGAGGCTGAGGGGCTGACAGTTTTCTAGATGGGAAAGAGCCACCTGCCCTTTTTTCTAAATCACAGAGGAGCAGAAGGGCTGTTTTGTTTCCCCTCTCGGGAGACTGCATCACATCATCCCCTTAACAAACGTGACACCTATATTGTCCTGTTCTTGTTGCATGCTTTTACCATTTTGATATTTTGATATTCTTTGCAGGTGCCATATTCTGTTAACAATGTCACATTCTTCAGCCAGCTGAATCGTCTTTATCTAGGTCTGGTACCGCTCACCTCCAGGAATTAATTACCCAAGCATACCATTTCAATCACTGTTTAAGACTATTGATTTATAATCCATCACCACTAACTCTATTTTAAATACCAAAACCTAACCGCTACCTTTTAAACAAAAGATTACCTAATTCTCATTGTGAGGCATTTTGTCACAAATCTTCAATCTGTTCACGGCAGTACGTTAGCATTACTATTTAATTGGAATTATTGTCTTGTTCCAGCGGCAACCTAATCTATTTGTAGGCAGCTAGTGTTTCATCGAGTTTTACTGCTCAGGGTCACAGAATGCCTCTGTCCTCTTAGGAGCATTGACAGCAATTCCATTCTCATGTTTTCACAAGGTTACATCCTAACAATTGCCTGCTATGTATTTTACCCAGGACCTTCTGAGGCCTACAGATCTATCACCCCAGGGCACAGAGGGACCCAGAGCTGAACACCCAGCCAGGCTGAGAGGACATGGGGGGCCAGATTGTCTTGGTGGCAGAAGGGGGAGAGTGGAGCAGTGAGGGATCTGTGAGCTGCAGGCAGGGCCGTAACTACCATGGGGCCAAAGGGGCAGGGCCCTGCGGTGAAGAGTTCACAGGATGATAGACGACTCTGCCTAGCCCTGAAGAGGAATGTGCCTTGGTGAAGGCACATCCGTCTGGAAACCAGACTGTAGCTGGAGGAGGTCATCTCCTGCCCTGCCCCCAGCATGCAAGATCTGGTCAGGTACATGCTGGGGATGGGGAAGGGGAGAGAAGAAGTCTGGCCACCAGCCATGTGGCCAGAAGCACAGCTGCTTTGGCCTCTGCTGGACCCACAGCCAGGTAGGAGAATGTGGTGGTGCACTGGGGCTTGGGCGCCAGCAGTACCTGACTGGCTGTGGGGGGGAGGCACCTTCCTGACCCCGGGTGGCTGGCTGGTTGGTGGGGGAGAGAGCCAGGGAGGCCCCGCCTCCCCCCAACCTGTGTTGCTGAGTGGCCAGGCTTTGCTGGCCATGGGGGCAGGGGAGGCACCTGTCCAGATGGGCTGGCTGGTCGGTGGTGAAGGGAGGCATTCTCCCAGCCCACCCCAACCCTGTATTAGTGGCCAGCCAGGTTTGCTGGCCAGTGAGGGAGGTACCCCACCAAGCCGGGCTGGATGGCCAGCAAGGCTTGGGATCCAGGGAGGCATCTCACCCCCAACCTGTGTTGCTGGCTGGCCAGGTTTGCTCTCCAGCTGGTGGGGGCCGCCCACCCAGCTCAGGGGCTTAGTGCTGCCTGGGACTTGGGTGAGCCAACCAGGGGAAACAAAGAGTCCTGTGGCAGTTTCCTAATGCATTGTACATTGTATGAGTTTAAGGGAGAAAATCGTACTTAGTCAGACTCCTTGATTTTCTTTCATAGTCTGATCTGATTCAATGACTTACCCTTCCCAGCATTTATTTTCCTCCCATTCTGTGAGTTCCCCATCTTCAAAGCATCTGAGGAAGTGGGATTTTCCCACAAAAGCTCATGTGATACATAAATGTGTTAGCCTTTAAGTGCCACAGGATTCCTTGGTTGTTTTACTGAACTAGACTGAAACGACTGCCCCTTTGGAACTACACAATATTCCATGTATGTACTTATGCTCTGTTTGCTTGAAAAGGTATTAGAGTCATTTCTTTGGCTTATTGTGAAATGTTTATTTTTTATACAAGTTCTAATCTTGTGATTTCCCCTGGATTATGATGAGTACATGGAATATAAGGAACAATTTCTTTTCTGTGGCACTTAAAGACTGACAAATTTATTTATTGCATGAGCTTTTGTGGGAGAAAATCCCACTTTGTCAGATGTTCCCATGAAAGCTCATGCAATAAATAAATGTGTTAGTCTTTAAGTGACACAGAACTCCTTGTTTGTTTTTACTGAACTAGACTAACACAGCTACCCCTTTGGATCTTGGAATATTGTGAAGTTTCAAAGGGGCAGCCATGTTAGTGTGCTGCAGCAAAACAAACAAGGAGTCCTGTGGCACTTTTAAAGATTGAAAGGAAGGATTCTTAGAAGGATAAATGGATATGGATGCATTTAAACTGACAGAGGGTTCGTCTTGATTCAGCACACAGGACTTTCTCTGCAAGGTGGTCCCCAGCCCTTGCACAAGGGTTGCAAAAAATTATGTTCACTGGAGCCCCATCAGACTTACAGGTAACCTGATGTACTTTAGCATGCTTATGGGAATGTTTGTAATTTTTATATGTTTTCTTTTTAATGCTGTGCTGTGTTAAAACTCTTAGTTAAGAGGAAGTGAGACACTGACCTCTCGTCAGGGGAGATAACGGCTGCGAGTTCGACCCCTTTCACTAGATGCTGTTGAGGGATGGGGCAGGGAAGTGGAATAGAGGTGTAGTAAGCTTGAAAATGTGATACCCGTATTAATGTTTCTAGAACTACCTCACTGTTACAATCTGGATTTGTGGACGCTGTATATAGTTAGAATAGAAATTACGTTTGTTTAACAAATCAAGGAAAGGAAATAGGTTTATCTCTAAATTTCCCTGAAGTCTAAAGTATCTGTCTTCAGGTGAGATCAGTCTGTGATGAAAAACCAGTTTAACACAGGCAGTTTTTGGAAGCAGATGAAAATTGCTAACATAATGATCTTCAACTTTCAAAGGAGGGGAAGGGGGGAAAAAAAGGTCCATGAATTGCAAATAGTAACAATGACTTTAAACGAGGTAATTGACATGAACATTTTAACAAAGTAACATTTCACTCTGAATTACTGCTTCTCTAAAAGTTAAAATTGACACTCCATTTCCAGGTTGCGCTTTTTTTGCTCTGGGGGATGGGGGTGGTGGTGGTGGGTTATTTTGGTTGTTGTTGTTTTCTTTTAAAAACAGACTGCCTTTTCTGTGAAAAAAGTGCACAGAAAAAATAATCGAGTTTTACAGTTCAAATTACTGATATCTCCAGATTTAAATCTCAGCCACAGTGGTAGATGAGTTAGTTACATATGTGTACAGAAATTATGGTGAAATGACTTGGTGCATTTTGCTGTAATTATGCAGTGGTCTGATTTGCCACATCTCATGTAACTCTGATTGATCTGAGGGGGTACACTTCATGTAACTTTAGTTGATTTGAGGGGGCGCATTTCATACTCCTTGGCCCCGGTGCCAAAATTCCTAGTTACAGCCCTGGCTGCAGCATCCACCTGAAAGTGGGAAGCCCCTGGGTCTGTGAGTTGGGGAGCTCCTCCCTGGAGGGAATAGTCAGGTACCCCAGAGCTGGAGGGAGGGGTCCATAAGCCAAGAGGATCCCTCACAAAGGAAGGGTGGGGAGCAGTGCAGCTGGGAGGCTGAACTTGGGGATCTCCTCTGTGGGGTAAGGGCCAGGAGTCCCAGGGCTCAAGGATCTGTGAGCTAGGGGATTCCCCTGGGAAGGGTGGACAGCCCGAGGGCTGGGGCATCTATAAGCTGTGAGAGCAATGAGGGGGAGTCTGTGAGCCAGGGGATTCCCCCCCCCCCCATATTGGTATGTATGAGTGCTCCCAGTTGAGTGTCCCACCTTTCTGTCCTAGCTCCCCCAATTAAGTTTCTTGGCTCAGGGTGCTAACTAGGTTCAGGGCCAGTCTGGAGGTGGGGACAGCTCAGCGCTGGCTGGGTTCCTGACTCCCAGGGGCTCCAACCTGGGCCTGGTGGGTGCTGGTGTTGATTCTGGAACACACTCATGGGAGGTGATTGCCCAGAGCATCTCTGCACCTCCCACCTGGAAACCTGCCCAGAGGGGCTTCGTTCAGGTGCAGAGGGAGCTAGAGCTGGCCTGGTTCTAACTGACTGGCCATGCAGTCCTCTCTGCAAAGCAGCCTGGAAACTGCTACAGATTTCTCACAGGACATCTTTTTTAAAAAAATAATAAAAAAAAGTTTTCGTGCAAACATTTTCTGACTGTTCATCCCTACCTGGGCCCTGCCTTGTTCTGGAGTTTTTCTGCTTTCAGAGGTCAAACATTTTTATTGGAAACAGAAAGTTTGACTGTTTTTTAAATGTAAATGTGCTGGAAATTTCTGCAAATTTGATCAAGAAGCCACCCCAAAAGGGTCACTTATTTCGGACCAAGCCCCAAGACCAAGCTGAGTGCCACCACAAATGAAATTCTGGTAGGAAATAAGGGGTAAAAGAACTCTAACCCCTAGCTGTTTTGCAGTTCCCAGGTTTCCAACCTCACTACCCTGCTGGCCAGAAGATGGTAATAGAACATTGAATCCAAATAGCTCAGCTCTCTGTGGGAAGGTGACCTATCAACTTATTCTGGCTTTTTGCTATTTTCATTATTTCTTCTTTGCTTCAGGGTGACGCCACAGAAGCCCTGGCCAGGATCAGGGCCTTGTGGAGCCAGGACCTGCACTGCACAAAAGGGTCTCTGCCCCCCAAAAGCTTCCAGTTTAAGCATGAGGGGTGATGACAGATGGCTGGGGACAGACACATGGGACAGCACTCAGCATGATAGATGTGGCTCAGCGCTCTGGCAGATCTCTGTGAAATTCCCACCATTAATTAATTTAATTTGAACCCTCTGTTGTACAGTGGGCGCCCATCTAACGCCTGGTCTGTCTGTCAGACACTGTCCCCACCTCAGTACCTATAGCTTAGGCTGCAGGAGGTTCACCTTTGCCTGATTGGAAAGGACAGTTCTGCAAAGCTCTTTGGACAAGAATGTCTGGAATTAATCACAGGCCATGGTGCAGGCGCTGCCTAGAACCTCTGGCCAGGCTCAGCACTGCCCTAACACCTGAGTCTGCACAGACTCAACCATGTGCCAGGATCAAGCCCTCCCTCATGTCAGGTGACGCACAGACGCACCCATGTGCCAGGACTGGGACCTGTCACACCAGGTGCTCTGTAGACCCACCCCCCCACCACACAGTGAGATGAAGCTGGCCATTCCTCTCCCAGAGGTCTCCTGTCCCAGTCCTCACCTCTGTGACCCGACCCATGGGCAGGATACAGCTAAGCTGAGCTGAGCCCTTTCTACAGCTCCCACTGTTTTGTGAGTGGGTGCTGGGCTGGGCCACACTGGGAATGCCACATCCAGGACAGGCTGCCAGAACCAGGGCAGACTGGTGGGTTTCTTTAGTATTGGGATCTCCTGGCTAATAACAGGGATTTGCTGCCACACCCACTGGTTCACCAGGAGCCAGACTCCATCCGCATTGGGATTTCCAGCCCTCAGCTGCCATCCCAACAAATGGCTAACATGGTGAGAGGTCACTGAAATCCCCACTCACCCTCTGCGCGTTCACTAGTCCCACCGGTCAGACACTCACCTCAGGTCAGCTTGTGTCTCCAACTTCAACCAAGGGCCCTGCTTGCAGCCCAGCCTTAATAAAGTAATGGCAGAGTTTGGAGCAGAAGGAAGAAAGAGGGCAGTGAAGAGTTAATAGATCCTACACGTACAAGGGATGGCCAAGTCCTTGCAACATGTGGGTACCAGTGGTGTCGCAGGGGCTGGCTGGCAAGATTGGAAGGTCCCTCAGCCTGTAGCTCAAGAGATTGCATTTGGTTGTAAAGCTGCAGCCCAGAGCACTAGAACAGGAAAGTGGCACAGTGGAGGTCTTTCCTCGCCTTTCCGTGGGGTGTGGCAAGATACCAACGCAACCCCCTCCCCCCTGGCACTCTTGTGTTTGGACAGGCGCTGACCCCAGATGTGATGCAGGTGACCTGAGCATTTCCCAGCCTGCACATGTTGTACTGGCTCACAGGGGTGGCTGTTGGCTCCTGGCTGCCAGAAGCATCTGCAGGAGAACCTGCTGGCAGCGTGAGTTTCTGCAGTGGCACATTGTGAGAGTCATTGGAGAGTCCTGCCTAGGCCCCAAGCCCCAGATGGCCAAACGTGATGTGAACATCATCCAGGCATACAGCACAGGTCTGATACAAGCTGTGACCATATTTGTGCTAGTGTAGCCGGACTCATGGAACACTGGCTCGGAGCAGGGAAGATGATACAGCAGGGAAGACCCAGGCTGTGTTTGGATCCCCCTATTCAGATCTGCCATGAGATTGCTCATGTTGTCTTCAGGATCTCTGCTATGTCTAGCTGGGAACATAAAACCACATCCCTCACAGCCATCACATGGGACGTGGGGCTGCTGCCAGGGGCCAGCAAGGACACACTGAGTGATGTGGGAGTCTCTTTCCTGAATGCTGGCTATTGCCCTGATCTGGTTCCCACCAGAAGCCAGATCCTGACCATGATGGTCTGGGGCAGCTGAACTGGCAATCTGCCCCAGGACCACCTGGAAGTTCAGCTCTGCAAGTTTGAGCAGGGTCTCCTCAGGATTCCAGCTGCCTTGCCAAAGATGCCACCTTTCTGAGGAAAGCCCATTCGCCCTCTAGTGGCCCCTACAGTGATCACAGCCCTAGTTCTCATCACTGACATACATGAATACCAGTGGTGTCACAGAGGACTGGCCCCAGAGGACTGGCAGGGTAGGCATGTGGGGGCAGTAGTGAAGGTGGGGGGCAGGTATTTGGAGGGCAGTAGCTAGGGTGGGGGGGGAGGTGTTTGGGGGCATTAGCTGGGGGGGCATGAGGGGAGCCCAGACCAGAATGAAGCGGGGCCTGGACCCACCTGAACGGGTCCAGCTAATTTCGGACGGATCTGGGGCCCACCAAATTATACTGCAACCCACACCCCAGGGTATGATCTGCTTAACTTAGCCATTCACTTATGCACTGTGATTGTATGGTAGTATGCCAATTTGACCACGCAAGGTTCTTTTATGAATGTTCAGTATCTATGCTACCTGATCACTATAGTATCATGTTTCCTGTAGCATCATGTATGTGCACAGATATGTGGCATCTTTTCATCCTCAGGAGGATGAAAACAGCTGCAGCTGTGAGCAAGCAAGTACCCGGAGGAGGTAACAAAGAGTATGCTAATTTAGATCTTTGGCTAAGACCAGACAAAAGAGATCACCTCTGCCCAGAAAGGGAGCGTTTGAGATGGTTTGGAAACAAAGAGAGACTCTTGGAAGGATTTGGGGATTTTTGCTTGGGAATCTCTATCGTGAAACAACTTCAAACAAGATCTGGGTCCTGCCTAGTCTCAGGCAGAGACTTGTTGTACAAACATCTGCTAAGGTTTAAGAACTGAAATCACTGAGAGAGGCAAACCCCCTCTCTGAGCTGAATCGCTGAAGAGGAACAGCAGATGGAGTGACCTGTTGGTGGAGCTGCTGGACAGTGGGTGGAGACAGTGGACAGCGAGAGCGGCCAGTGGTGGGCTGGGCGGCATGAGTGACCTGTGGACAAAGCCAGCAGACAGCTGGTGTGAAAGGCACTCCCTACATAGCTTGGGATTTGTTGGGAGCCTGTTTTGCATTGATTCTCCAGATAAGTGCTGGTTTTGCTATTGAGTTCACATATGCTGTTATGCTGTGTGGGATCATGTTGGGAACCTGTTTTGCATTGATTCTCCAGATTGGTGCTGGGTTTGCTATTGAGTTGACATGTGCTGTTATGCTGTGTGGGATCATGTTGGGAACCTGTTTTGCACCGATTCTCCAGATCAGTGCTGATTTTTGTTATTGGGCCTTTTACATTCTGTTTTTGTCACTATTAAAAGTTCTGTATACCACACTCAGACTTGTGCTTGCAAGCGAGGAAGCATTACTCTTTTGGGGTGCCCAGGGAATACTGCATGATTTCCCAGAAGACTGGGTGGGGGCTTGAGCTGGTCAGTGCTGTAACATTATTTGGAAACACCTAGATATAGAACCCGGCTCTTGTTCTGCCAACTTGCCCTGGCAGATGGGTTACACTTTAATTAGTTCCCTAATGGTTTGTAAACTGCAGATTTTTCATGGAGATTTTTTTCTAGTAAGAAGTTTCACAATTCCAAGGGTCATCTCTCCTGCCAAAGACAAATCCTAGGGCTTCATTCCTAGATTTCCAAGAGCAGATGGGACCACTGGGAACTGGTATGACCATGTGTATAACGCAGGGCAGAAACTTCCCCAAATAATTCCAGTCTGAATTGGAATGAACCCTCTGCTATGAGCTCAGCACAGCTACAACATAAAACTGATAAGCAATTAAACTTTGAGGTGCTGTCTGGATCTAGAGGAGCATTTATGATTGTTTTTCATATTCACAGTTCATAACTGCAATAATCTATAAGAGCTATGCCATGTTTCATACCAGTAGAAAGGTTAGGATTTTTTGGGAATGGTTAAATCGTTTATGCATAGGAATTATATCTGTATTAGAAGTTATGAATGTTTGTTATATCAGCATTCCAACTTATGTTCTTCTGAGAAATTCCCCAGATAGGATTTCTACAGCCATTGCCTCCTTAAAGGCCCATTAAGGAAGCTCACAGGTATAGTGGGTCCAAGAAGAAAACTGTTGAGCCACTAGGGCTGGCCATGTGATTCAATTCCATTTTGATTTGTAAGAAAAATTCCACATAGCATGGAGAAGGCCAGAGGTGATAAAAGGAGCAGCAGCACCAATGCTATTTTGTCTTCAGTCTTCAGCCAGCATCCACCTCTGGATCTATTCCTCTCCAATGGAGCAAAGAACTGAGGCTCACCCAGGTGCTGGATTTATACCAGAGGAACTGAACAAATCTGCAAACTCCAAACTCTTCCAAGGAGTTACTTTACATGGACTCTTAATCATTGTATGTATGTGAGTAACTTTAACACTTTAACATCTCTCATATTTTCTTTCTTTCTTTCTTTCTTTCTTTCTTTCTTTCTTTCTTTCTTTCTTTCTTTCTTTCTTTCTTTC
>ML682085.1:1854785-1939549 GCA_007922195.1 Podocnemis expansa
TTCTTTCTTTCTTTCTTTCTTTCTTTCTTTCTTTCTTTCTTTCTTTCAATACTAAATCTTTAGTTTTAGTTACTAAAGTATTGGCTGGCAATGTGGTATTGTTCCAATGTGGTAAAGATCCAAACCCATATTGTTCTGTGTACTGTGACTGACCCTCTGGGGTCAGGAGAAACCTTTTTGAGTATAGTACTTGGAGTTGTGAGCAACTTTTCTCTTTACTAAACCCAGTGGCTATTTGGGAACAAGGAGCTGGAGTGCAATAAAGGGGGCTGTTTGTATTTTGTTATCGTTTTTGATAACCAGTGTCAGGAATCAGAAGCATGGTTTGTTGCTGATCAGGAGTCTTGTTTGAGTGCCACCTGTCAGGGTTTAGAGAGTTTAGATCTCATTTTTTCAGCTTGCCCTGATGTTTGCATATTCAGGCTGTTATCCAGGAATCCTGGGTCACAGTCCCTCCCCTCACCCCATCTGTATTTTATGTCAGAAAGAACAGGTTCTAGTAATAACACAAGCTGAGCCCTTATTCTCTTTGACTCTCTTTGGGTATGTCTACACTTACAAATTAGTTTGAATTAAGGAGGCTTAATTCAAACTAAATTAGTGCATGCCTACACTTGCTTTCATTAGTTCGAACTAAAGAGTTCCCTTAGTTCAAACTAAGGAAAGCTTAGTTCGAATCTATAAAAATCGCCCTTAAGTTCGAATTGATGGTTAATTCGAATTCATTTAGTCCGAATTAACCCAATGTGGTGAGTTAATTAGACTTAAGTATTAGTTTAAATTAACCACAGCTTGATTTTCCCTGTGCAGTAGTGCCCCCTGCCTGATTCGAACTTGCTAGTCCTATGCATGGACATGCTAGTTCAAATTAGGGTTTCTAGTGTGGCTGTATTAATTCAAATTAACTTAATTTGAACTAATAATTATTAGTCCGAATTGATTAGTTCGAATTCAGTTAATTCTAACTAACCTTGTAAGTGTAGACGTACCCTTTGACTCTCTTGTCACTCTGAAGTCAATAGGGTGATCGCTGTGGGTAAGGCTATGTACCTGCTGAAGTGGACCGTTCCCAAGGTGTGTCCTGTCCTCACTGTATTATGACACAGTAGAACACTGCCCTGAGCTGAGTGAAAGCTGGGGTGGGTTGATTTAAATTCTGACTGAGACTGACAGATGTGAACTCATGTTCAGTTAGGGCATCCACACACAGGTTTTAGATAGAAATAACACTGGTTATTTTGATTTAAAACTGTTAGGTCCACACAACATTTTCTTGTTTCGAAATGACAAGCTTCCATCATTTAGAAACAAGGAAAGTTAGATCAATTCAGTAAAATCTGGGTTGAAAATGAAATGACACTTAGATTGAAACCACTACATCGAAATAATGCCATGTGGATGTGTTATTTTAATTTAACAGTTGTTTCAATCTAACACTTTTGCCCCTCTCCTGCCCAGGGTGCCTTTCTCTTTTCATGTATTGGGTGGGGGCATGGCCCTTCTAGGGAGCCATTTTGCAATACCTCCCATAGTGCCCCTCTTCTAAATCAAACAAGCAAGTCCTGTCCGTGGACATGCTAGTTTGATTTGAGTTTTCTCATGTGGACCTGTTAAACTGATTTAACTTAAATCGATTTAATGATTTTATAGCCATTCAATTAGATTGCTTGAAGTTAAATCGATTTAATTAACTGTCTGTGTGTGGACACAGCCTCACTAACTGGTTGCAGAGGAAGGGCAAAGGGAGTGTAACGTGCCCAAGGCTATGAACACTTAGAACGTTAGTTCGCATTAACTTACTTCAAACTAATTAAATCAAATTAATAATGGTTAATTCAAAGTAAGTTAATTTGAAGTAACATGGCCCCACTAGAAACCCAAATCAAACTAGCGTGTCCATGGACAGGACTTGCTAGCTCTATTTAGGAAGGGGGTACCATGGGAAGTGTGACAACATGACACTCAAGAAGGGCCATGCCCCTACCCAATACTTAGAAGAGGAAGGCACCCAGAGAGAAAGTTAAACTGTGTTAATCTGAACTAACAGTTAGTTCAAATTAATATGGCTACATTGGGTTAATTCAAACTAAGAAGTTCGAATTCACTGCTACTTCAAAGTTAAGTGTGGTTTTATAACTTCAAAGTAAGCGTTCATTACTTCGAACTAAGGAGTTCCTTAGTTTGAAGTAATGAAAACCAATGTAGCCATGCATTAATTTAGTTCAAATTAGTCCTCATTAATTCCAACTAAATATTAAGTGCAGACACAGCTCAAGAGATTTTCCTGAGCATTGTTTGGGTAGAGTTTGTGCGCGTCTGGGAGGCTGAAGCTGACAAATCCTAAAACTAAGGCCTACTCTGCACTAGAAAGTTCTGTTGACAAAAGTTCTCATTCATTGACAAAACAGCCCTGGTGCACAACCAACAGTGAGCTACCCACCACAAAACTGCCCTCTTCTGCTGACAGAATAAAAGTACCTTGACAGAGGCATAGGAGTTTTGTAGACAGAGCAAGGCTGACACAGTGTCAATGTAAACACTGTGTACACTTAGACCATTGTGGTGCTGTCATAAGGGGAGGGGGTGGGCTTTAGCCCCTCTTGGACGCCACTGGGCTCCCAGCAGCTGGTTGCAGGTGGCTGCTACCAGGATGCAAAAACGGAAACACCACTACTAGCCCTGCTCCCCCACAAACTGGGGGTGGCTACAGCCATGCTCACAGCCCCAGACACAGGCAGTGGTCTGCTAGCTCTTGGTGATAAGCATGGACTGGGTGAACTGCATGGGGCTGCCCACACCCCGGCTGGGTTCAGGCAGTGGGGACAGCCCCCAGGGAGCCAGAGAACATGTAGGACCCCTGTGAGGAGCTGAAAAAAGGGTCTGTCAGCCTCCAGCACTGCCCCTCAGATCAGTGGAATTGCTCCTATTGAGGATGCTTTCTGTCGATCTCAGGAGGGAAGAGTGAACATCAGCCATGGTTGTAAATGGGGGTGTGTGTGTGTGAAACTCAAGATGTTTTATGTCGACTGATTTTCCAAGTATAGACAAGGCTAAGGGCTCATCTGCACACAAACTGCCACAGCGGCATCAGATCTCAGTGACAAGACTGCCTATGCCAGGGCTTCTCCCATCAGCACAGGAAGTGCACCTCCCTGAGAGGCAATAATCAGATCAACCGGTGAATTCTTCCATTGACCTAGTGCTGTACTAGGTTGCTCTTAACAGCGTCTCTCAAGGAGGTGGATTTTCACATCTCTGAGACGTAGCTATGCCCAAGTAAATTCCTAGTGCAGACCAGGGCTGAGGTGGCTGAAAGGAACCAAGAGAAGTGATGTGTGATCCTGGAAGAAACAGGGGAAAAGGGTTTTAGATTGGGGGTGCAGGCTGAAAAAAGTATCCTTGGTGCTCTTAGCTCAGGCATGGCCAACCTGCGGCTCACAAGCTGCATGCGGCTCTTGAGAGAAAAATTGCGGCTCACAGAGAAGCATGGCTGGGAGAAGCGCGGCAAGGTTGGGGATGGTGGAGAAGTGGCGGCATGGTCAGTGATGGCAGGGAAGCAGTGGCATGGTCGGAGATGGAGGGGAAGCAGCGGCATGGTCAGAGACAGAGGGGAAGCGGCGGCATGGTCAGAGCTGGCAGGGAAGCGGTGGCGTGGTTGGGGGCGGCAGGGAAGTGGTGGCATGGTCAGAGATGGAAGGGAAGTGGTGGCACGGTCAGGGACGGCAGGGAAAGCGGCAGCATGGTCAGAGAAGGGGGAGATGTGCAGCATGGTCTGGTAAGCCGCAACATGTTTAGATTTTCTCGTAGGTCCTAATGCAGTTTATTCGTTGTTAAGATAAAATTGTGTTTTACAAGACCTTCTAAACATGATGTGGAATAATAAGGAACAAAAATACAAGGAAGAAAATAAATTGTTTAAAACTAAATGTAGATTACCTTCAATTTCTGGTGCAACTAACTGCTGTGAAGCATTGTATTCCACAGCGAAATTTGTTAAATTGAAACATAGTGCAATACTTAGAGATCAGCACCAGAGAGAGCTTTTACCTACTGCATTGACAAGTTACTGCGCAGATTTTAAGAAACTCACCACTAGCTTGCAGTCTTCTACATTTAGCAACAGCTAAGTTTTTAGTGTATAGGACTAGTTTTCGTGGTAACCTTAAGTAATTATTAGAATCTGATGTTAGTAGTGTAAGCCTTCTGCCAGGGTGAGCTATCAGAACAAGGGTCAGGTTTTATGTCTAGGAATTTCCAAGTAATATACAGCACCAACTGGCTCGATTCCCCACCCAGTCTTCTGGGAAATCATGTACTATTCCCTGGGCCTCCCAAAGTGGTAAGGCTTCCCCATTCACAAGCATGAGTCTGTGTGTGGTATAAAGATCTTTTAATAGTAGTAAAACAGCATGTAAAACCCAATAGCAGAAATCACCACCAATCTGGACAATCAGTGCAGAACAAGGTTCCCAACATAATGCCACACAGCATAGCAGAACATATACACCCAATAGCAAAACCAGCACTGATCTGGAGAATTAGTGCAAAACAGGGTTTCCAACAAACCCCAGAGTATGTAGGGACTGTCTTTCTTGCTAGCTGCTCATTGGCTCTGCCCACTGATCACTCACACTCCACTCTCAACATCCACCAGCTCCACCCACTGGTCACTCACACCATGCAGCCCACTGCTGGCTGCTTTCACCATCCACTGACTCCACCTCCATCTGCTGCTCTTCTTCAGTGATTTCATCTCAGAGGGAAAGATTTTCCTTCTCTCCATAATTTTAGCTCTTAAACCTTACATATCTGCGGACAGCTTCTCTTATTAAAATAACAAAAGAAAAGCTTCACAGAAAGCCCAGCCAGATCTATCATTTGACAGTGGAGAAAAGAGGTGAGGCATCACCTCACACATTAGCTTCAGAATGAGCTAATACAAAAACCCCTGCCCCTATCTTCACTTTTCCAGGCTGAAACAGGCAGTGGCCTCTCTTACAAGTTTCTTTTTTTTGCTAAGGGAAGCTTTTAGCCTTTAACTAACCCAAACAGATTTTGAACAATCAAGTGAGTGGCATATCACAAAAGACAGTATTTCATGTTTCCCTTCATTAGAAGGGAATTACAGATATTGACAGACTTGTGATCAAATAAACCCAAATACCATTACCCATATTGCTCTGCACCCATAGTGCATCTATGCTAATATGTTCTTTGTGCTCATGCAAATACAAAACCCATGCAGATTAGTTGCCCCCCCCCACCCCAGAAGCTGTTAGGCACAGCTTCTAAGTCTGCCTTACAGTAGGATCAATATTTGCCCTCTTTTTAGAATAAAATTAAACTGTGCAATGAATTTTAAACTTAGTAATTTTGGAGTAGGTAAAAGCACATGGTTAGATGCCTCAGTGTGGCTCTCAAAGGTTTAATAATCAACTTGTGTGGCTCTTGAGTTCCATAAGTTTGGCCACCCCTGTCTTAGCTAAACAAATTGTGTCCTGTTGTTTGATTCTGTCTGTGCTGAGAGATGAAGGACTTTGGATATGGCTTGGAAGTAACCAAACTATGTCCAAGAAATATCTGATAGCCACCAACTTCTCCTCCTAATGGGAACAATCTACTTTGATTTGAACTGGTGGCCTGGTGCCAAGGTCCAAAGGGGTCCAAAGATCTGTACTGTTCCATAAGCCTCTCTGAGAGAGGGTTCATGAGTAGGCTCAAGCCCCATAGTATCTGTCCCTATCCCCAGCATTGCCATGTTTTCCGGCAGGGCTGGCAGGGCCTCCTGGCCAACTCCACATCCCTTTTCACTGTCCTAGTCACATTGGAGAAACTCAGAAAAGCAGGTAAAGAACAGCCTTGAGTTCACTGACATTTATACAGCACCAGGGGTGCAATGCAGCTATCCATGTCCCACTGTGATAGTGATCAATCTGTATGTACACTGACATGCCCGACACCCCCACTGGGTTACTATACGGGAAAAGTTACTATCAAATCCCTCCTCAGTCTTCTCTTCTGCAATCTAAATTACGTGCCCCAGCTCCCTAAACATTTTCATTGAATGATTTTCCTTTGCAAAAACCATGTGACTCTTCCCCAGCCAAGCATGCCCATCTGTGTGTCAGATCACTCTGTTCATCACTGTAGATTCAACCAATGTGACTGGTGCTGAAGTTAGGCATCATAGCTTGTAAATGCTGGGATCACCTGTGGAGCTTCTGTTAAAGATTGGGGTGACTGGAGCCTCTGTTAAAGATTGCAATGACATTCTCTCTCTTTCAGTCACCTGATCCAGAGGTTGATTTGACTGATAGGTCACATGCCACAGTTAATAGGTCTGCAAGTTCATATCTGAGTTTCTTCAGATCTCTTGACTAGAACTATCTGGGTCTGATGGCTTTTCACTGTTTAATGGACCAGCAGTGCCTTCAGTCTGTGAGGACAAGTTACCAGGCAGCTGAATCTATGGAGAAAAGATTTCAGCCCAGCTGTTTGGAAACACTGGGAAAAGGACTTGGAGTAAACAACCTGTAGATGCTCATAACCTGTTCTGCATAATATGTTTCCTGCAACCACATGTGAAAACAAAGAGACATACTTGGAAGAGATTCTTTTTCACTCCTCACCAGAAGTGATTTCTTTGTCTCCTCTGAGCCATCTCAATCAACATATCTTTGTAAAAATGAACAAGGAGTTCTGAGGCACTTAAAGACTAACAAATTTATTTATTGCATGAGCTTCTCCCACTTTCTGAGATGCTTTGAAGATGAGGGAAATTTCAGAAATCTTTAATTTTCCTCCTCTTTAAAGTGTCTGATGAAGTGGGATTTTTCTCCCACAAAAGCTCATGCAATAAAAAAAAATTGTTAGTCTTTAAGTGCCACAGAACTCCTTGTTTGTTTTACTGAACCAGACTAACATGGCTGCCCTTTTGGATTTTGTCAGCATAGCTTTGTTGCCTCCTTGCTCACAGATTTCATTGTTTACCTCTTGGTGGAAGAGCGCTCTGTCTGCCCTCCAACTCCTTGAGCCATGCTGCACATCTGCATGCATGCAAGTGGCTGCAGGAAACATCATCATTAGCAATACTGCATAAGAATTCCTTTCCCTAACTGTATTCATTCTGCTAGTGTTGGCTGAAGGCTTCTGTAGCCACAATGTAGGGACACAGATAGACAAAATGAATAGCTTCTACCTTTTAAAACACCTGTTAGGATACACTGTGTCTGTTCTTTAATATCATAACTAAAATAACTAACTCGGTTTAATAAACATTACGACCAATGTCCAATGAAGATCCATACTATGAATGTGGAACTCCATTTTGTATTCTTGAAACTTGTTTTAGGTGTATGCTGTGTAATTTCATTAAATGTGTGAACAGGGTGTGTGAATGAGGAGCATGTGTGATCGGATCAGTCAACAGCAGCCTCTCCTGATGAAATGCAAGTACCACCTTAATGGCTAGATAATGCAAACAAATCCTTGAAAAGCAAGAAGGATCCACCCCATAAAGCAAAGAACAAAATACAAGATGAAAGTCATGTCTGCAAATGGCTAGTGATCAATGATCACAGGAGCTGTGAGGCAGCAAGACACAGCAGGTCCCATAGACTTAAGGACAAAGCAAGTATTAAAAAAAGATGGGTAAAAAGATGAAAACTTCGGGTCTTGTTCTGCAACTGTTATTCTGGAGCATCAGATACATGAATGACAGAGGCCTGGCTCTCTTCTCTAGACTGGCTTGAGCAATACATAAAGAAGCTAGAAGTAATATTGCACCAACTTCCAGAATATTGTGGTTATGAACAAAACAAAGAAGGAGTCCTTGGCACTTTTAAAGACTAACTAATTTATTTATCATATGGGCTTCCGTACGAAAAAATCCCATCTTCGTGCATCCGATGAAGCAGGATTTTCTCCCACAAAAGTTCATGTGATAAAAAAATTTGTTAGTCTTTAAAAATGCCACAAGACATCTTTGTTTTACTGAACTAGAGTAACCTGGCTATTATGTAATTGTGTGTGTCTGAGGGTTTTTTTTTTTTCCATTTTTTCATTTACAAATAGATGTGGCATATTGCCTTGCCTCCTGAAAAGATCCTGCTGCTAGTATGGGGGGGAGGGTATAGCCACCCACAGCACCCCCCCCATGATGCCACCTGGGCATGGGGGAGGGGAGAGGAGGGAAAGACCCTGGCCACGCTGTCTGGGCTGTATTGGGGGAGCCCCCCCGCAGCCTCCTTTAACAAAGTGCTTTGAGATGAAGAATGCTAAAAGGGCTTAATCTAGGAGCAATGGATTATTTTTGTGTGTATTTAGCTGTTTTCAGGTGTAGATCTCAAAGCACTTTACAAAGGGTGGTAAGCATCATCAGCATTTTTTATTTTGCAGGTGAGGAAACCGAGTCCCAGGGAGGAAATGTGACTTTCCCACACAGGTTAGGGCAGAACCAGAAAGACACCTTTGGTCTCCCAAGTGCCAAGCCCAGTGTTCTAGGAAATGCTGTTCCTCTGTGTATAGTTTAACCTTTTTTTAAAAAAAATCTAGACACAATACCATTGGTTTTAAACCAGACCACGTTACCTTAAGCAAGCACTGGTATTCTCCCCCCAACCCCTTACCCCTAACATCCACCAAGGGAAACCAGATGGCACAGCAAGGGAAAAGAGACTGTTAAATGTCTGATATCACCAGTGCCAAAGTCCGTCTCCTCACTCGACATTACACTGACTAGATAACTGCTCAGATCCAAGCATATCTACATAGAAGTGATGGTGTGCCAGCAGCTGGGAGTACCAACTCCTAAAAATCCTGTTCCCTTTGCTTTCCCTGTTCTCCTTGTTTTCCAGTGACCTGGCCCCAAAACAACAACCCCAAGAACCCCACTGAACTCACTGTCCTGGGTACCACTTCAGGAAACGCTGCTCTGACCTCAGCTCCTCCTTGTCCTCAAGGGAACGCTGCTGCTTGGGCTTGGTACCTGGGAGGATGAGAGAGGGGAGAGACCTCAGCCATGTTCTCTAGGCTTGAGGGAGGAGGCATAGAGCTGCCTGCAAGGCCCCAGCCATGTTACCTGGGATTAGAGGGCAAGGGGAGTCCCTGCTCACATCACCTGCGCTGGCGGAGGAGAGCTCTCTGCAGCCCCCAAGGCCTGACTCTCCCAGAAGGGCTGATCCCTCAACCTGTCCCCACCACACAACCTTATCTATTGTTGCCCCTCCTTGACCATGAGAGGGGTCAGTCTTTAAGAAGGCATGAAAGCAGCATCTCACTGCAGAGACATTTAAAGTTCCCTCTCCCTCTGTGACTCGAGCTGCCTGCTGATGAACCACCTGCGCTGCTGGGAAAGAGTTAAAGGGTCCAGCCTGATTCTCAGGAGGGGCTGCAGCTCCCACAGCCCCATGGTAGCGTAGCAACATCTCTGCTGCTGGGGCAGAGGGAAGAAAGCAGTTGGTGGAGATGGAAGTGAAAGTGCCACACAGCCCAGGGCTTGGGTCAGAACAACAGTGCTGGCTGGTGCACCCCTGGCTGCCAATGATCCCCATAATCCCCTTCCTTCTCCTTGGGCAACTTCTGTGTGTGCGTATACCCCCTGCTCTGAGCCAGGCTGGGGAGGCAGAGTGGGGAATTGGGAACAATGGGGAAGGATCCAGATGTAGGCCAGGCCAGGGAGGGGAAAGCTGCAAGGAGCAAAAAGAGCAGGCCCATGAGGGGCTCCCAGCCCACAGATCTGTCCCAGGGTATGAGAAGGTGACAGGTGAGGGGGAGACAGAGGACGCCCTCACTCTCTCCAGCCCCAAGGACTGGCAAGGCCAGGAGTTTGTTCCCTGTAGGGTGAGTTCATTTGGAGCTCTGCGATGTGTTAAAAAGTACCTGGGCCCCAGGTACATAGTTAAAGACTCATAAATTAAAGATTCACTCCAGTTTTGTTTCACTATGTTCTGCAGCCCACACTGCACTTAGGTTTAGTTTCCCCATTTCTCCTGCTCTATTCGAGGCCCCTCACACCAGGCAGCCCCTTTCTGGGAGTCTGGGTACCCCTTGGTGGCCTGAGAAACCAGGTGTCTCCCGACCAGCCACCTCTTACACCTGGATGGACATGAATTGTTGTATTTTCACCTGCAGTTGAGCCAGGTAATTATTTTCTCCTGTGCAGGCTCCCAGCTCCTGATATTTATGGTGCCCTGTGCCTGTGCCATGATGGACTCTAGGGCACTGCCGATGTGCTGCTTCAATGCCAGGGCACCGATCAATCTAACAGCCTGTGGATTCAGTGGCATGTCTGAAACAAGTGCACAGCACCCCATGACTGGGGGAGGGGAGACTCCCAGATTGGGCATCTCAGAGCAGGTGCTAGAGGGCAGGAACCTGGCCCTGTTACTCTCCAGTGTGACTCTGTCTGACAGGCAGGTTGACTATAGGTCTCACTATGGGCCGGACTGTGACTTTTTAAAGTCCTGTCCTGGCTATCCTGAATTTTTTTTGGAACAACTGGGCATTGTTCTGTTTGCTCTTCTCACGTGATAATTGCTTGGATGTGGGGGTGGGGAGGGGACATAGTCTATGTGGCCTCACAGGTAGCTGAAAGTTTGGGTAGGGTTGACATAGCCAGAGCTGTGGGAAAGGGGGATGGAGTGGTTTTCAAGATGGGAAACTGAGGCACAAGCTCACCTAATTTAGGCTTAATCAGTTGTTTGCCTTCATTGATTAATTTTCAGACAAAATCATTGCCGTGTAATAAGACCCCGGCCTCCTGGGATAACCTTCTGAATGGGCCAAAATAAGGGCAAGCTGCAAAAACCAGGGGCCAAACCCCCACACCACTGATGGGTGGTACTTAAACCAGTCTCCCAATCAGTAACAAAACATGCTCCTGATTCCCCACTCTGGTCATCACCAAGCATAACAAAATAGAAACAGCCCCCTTTATGCACATCAGCTCCTATGGCCCCTCTGGCCACTGGGTCTCTTAAAGAAATACATTCTCCTGACCCTAAAGGGACAGCCTCATCACCCAGAAAAATACAGGCTTGGATCTTACCCAAAATACCATTCTGCCAGCCAATCCTTTAGTACCTACAACTAAATGTTTAATATAACAAGAAAGGAAACAAAATATGAGAGTTGTTATAGGGTCAAAGTGAATCATATACATACACATGATTTAAAGTCCATAGAAATCAAGTCCTTGAAGATCCTATGTAGTGTGCAGGTTAGCCCAATTCCTCTGGTAGGCACCCAGCACCTGGGTGGGTCTTAGTCCTTTGTTCAGTCCCAGAAGAACAGTTCCAGAGGAGGACGTTGGTTGCAGGTTGCAGACTGAAGACTAAAGACAAAATGGAGATGGGTCCCTTGCCTTTTAACTCAGAGTCCTTGCCAGATCAAAATGGAGTTGGACATGGTCAGTCTGGGTAACTGGTCAACAGGTTTCTTCCTGGGCCCACTGCAGCTGGGACCCCCCTGATGGGGGTTCTTAAAGAGGAACAATAGTTTTGCAGACACCCAGTCTGGGATTGCCTTAAGAACAAATTACTTGGAACACACATAAAAACAAATAGATTTCTAATAGAGGCACAATACCTATTTATAAACCCCATAATCATTCTTAGCAGATCACAGCCTTTCTATTGACACCAAACATGGTATATCACATATGGAGTATTGCAAATATGAAATATGAATATGAAAGATAACCATAAACAGTCCCCTAGACCCACACAGCATCACACATATCTGTTTTATCATCTGTCATACAGAGATGATCAGAAACTACAGGCCAGCACAGTTAGTGATAAACAATTAGCATGACCCCAGCTATGCATTTCACCTTTCAGCGTCACTGTCACGACTAACCAGGGGCATCGCTGGTGCCTGGCACACGGGGCCCATGCCCTGAATCCCGGTGCTAGTGCCCTGGGTCCTGGCAGGGCCCCTGCGTCTCCTAGTCTACAGCTGGATCCAGCTGGAGAGTTGGGGCCCAGCCGCCCGCAGTGGCAGGGGCTGCTTCCAGCCCCTTCCTAGGCTGGGTGGCCCCGCGGCCGTGGCCGTCACTCCCTGCCCTGTCCCTGGCTGGGGACGTGACTTGTGGTCAGAGGGCGGGGCATGGGCCAGTGCCCCAGGTCCTTCCCCGGGGCAGCGATGCTCCTGGAACTAACAAAACCCAGCTGATACCTTTACCACTCTGCATCTTTCGGTGCTATGACTCAGTACATGGGGAACATCCCAAATTATTCATCAACATAAGCCTTGCTCTTGTTTGAAAAGGAAAGTGATGGATAACGAAGAGCCCCAATGTCACTATGTTCTCATCCTTGCCAAACTCTTTCCTTAGGGTTCAGCACCACACTCCTAAATTGATAATGAGCCTTGTCAACAATGTTGCCTGTAGCATTTTGAGGCGTCTTTTCCTTTCAAAGGCCTCAGTTCCAGCTGTTCCCCGACTGCCCTCTCTAGAAGCCCACTGCCCTGCAGCAGGGGAAGATTTCAGCCTTCTCCTGCTCTCAGGGATCTACCATTCCTGGTCTTAGTTCAGGCCGGATGCATCTTCCAGATCATCCCACGGTCCAAATTGAGCCCCGTTGCTCTGACGGTTGCTATGGTATCTAATCTGTTTGTGTGGCCAGGTCCCTTCACTGCAGCTAGGCCTACTCCATCTCCAAAGGGCTGGGACCAAGCATGTCTCCTGGGACAGAACATGACCCTGAGCGACTCCATGGGGGAATGTTCCCTGAGAAGACGTACACTGTACTCCCACTCCTGGTGCTGGAGAGTGACACAGGGAAGATCAGGAACCTGCCTCCTCAAGGGCTCTCTGACTTCCCCTCCCCTCCCTCCCTCTCTTCCCATGGAGCAGGAAGATGGGATGTCAGTCATGAGCCCCAGGGGATCACAGCACTAAAAAGGTCTGATGTCACCAGAGTTTCAGAGAGAATTATTATGTAGGCCTGGGAGCGCCTTAAAACAACCACTTTCAAAATGTTTGTTTTCTGCAGCCACCACACACCACTGACCTGGAGTGGCTCAGTGTCAGGCCTCAAACCTTTCCAGAGCAGGGCCTGACAGCTCGAGGCTTCCACCTGTAGGCAGCTAAATTGCCTCAGACACTCCATGGCCCCACAGCTTGGCTGAGCTGACACCACCTGCCTCCGTCACTTGAAAGGGCAGGAATGGCTGAGGGGAGGTCGCTCTGAAATGGGGCTTTGGGGGAGATGGGGAGTAAAAATGTGGACAGAGCCCCTGGAGCAGCTGCTGATTCTCCCAAAGAGCAGTCCCGGCTGGAACTATACTAGATACACCCAGACGGGGCCATAACTACGGCAGGGCGAACAGGGCAAAGCCCCAGGTGCTGAATTTTGAAAGGCCCTAGGCTGCCCCCACATGGCCCTGAATAGGAACGTGCCTTTGCACATTCCTCTGGGAGCCAGGCTGGGGCTGGGCAAGGTCATCTCCTGCCCTGCACCTGAGCATGTGGGCGTAGGGGGGATGTGAAGAAGCCTTAGGCCACACTATGCGGCCAAGGCAGCTCCAGCCTCAGAGACCCTGGCCGGGTAAGGAGAAAGATGCGGGGCCCTCGGGACCGAGATAGAAAAGCTAGTGCCTGCGTGGGCAGGAAAAGTCAGCTTGCCTTGGCCGGTTTCCCCACCCTCCCAGACAGCAGCTTTCCCACCCCAGTACCCAGGGCGCCCACGGAAGGCACCCCATGCCTGGCTCCAGCCATGCTGAGCCAGGTGGTGGGGAAGGCGGCGCTCCCCTTGGATATGGCCATGCTAAGCCAACTCTGGCTGCACTCTGCGGGAGGTGGAGAAGGCACCCGACCCGCCAAGGGACTGGGGCTCGAGAGTGGGGGCCTTTGGGGTTACTTGCCCTGGATGCCGCACAACCAAGTTATGGCCCTGGACCCAGATAGAAGGGCACCTTCCACTTCCCCCATTCTTGGCTAAAACATATCTGCCCTGTGGTGTTTGAGATCTCCTCTCCTCTTTACGGGAAAGCTTTATTCCCAGCTCCTCACCATAGTGACACTGGTCCATTTTTCCCTATTCCCACTCTACACAACCCATGTCCTAGCACAGGCTGGGTTGTGCCCTCACAGCCCTAGCAGTTCGCTTGAAGCCTCCATAACCACAGCCAGGAAATGCGCTTCAGGATATGAGGGCACAAGGGGAAAAGCTGGTAGTTAAACTGAGTCTTGGGTGACTCATAAACCACCCTAGTGTAAATATGGCTACACTAAGAGCACAGCCTCTGCATGAAGGAATGTCACACTTGCTAACAGGAGCAGTAACTGTGCTTCCTTTTCATATTGTATACCCTTGTCTTCAGACAGCAAATTGGTGAAATCTGGCTATTTGGTCTCTTGGACATTTTAATGGCAAACCGGATGTGTAGTCAAGCAGTGGGCTGTACTTCAGTTACAGGTTCAATCGAAACGATTACAAAGAAGGCAGAAAAGCAGCAGCTATGTGGCCATTCCCTATAGCAGTGGACGTCAAACTTTTTTGTTTGGGATCCTCCCTCTGCCATGCAGCAACCCTCCACTGTGAGGGTAATGCTGCCCCCACGGGATCAGCACTGGCCAGCAGGACAGCGAGGGGCAGCCACCCCCTCATCAGCACCAGTCAGTGGTGGAGTGAGGGGCAGCAGGCCCCCCCCCATCAGCATCAGCTGCTGGGAGAACAAGGGACAGCTGCCCCCCATCCCAGAAGAAGCACTGGCCAGCAGGGAGCAAGGGCAGCTGCCCACCTCAGTGCAGCAACCCAATATCTTCAGGTCTGCAACCAGGTGCAACCCCTAGTTTGATGAACACTGCTCTAGGTATATCCTGCATACAGCAGAAGAATTTCAATCCCCACCAAAGAAGCGATTGACAAGCTGTGATTTTATCAATACAGCTATTACAACAGATCAGCTCACCACTAGATAACACAAAAAGCAGCCCTAGAGAATCAATCCCAGGCAATGCTCAACTGTACACCAGCACAGCTCAGCTCCTAGTGACACACACAGCTTGGCCAGCTTTCACAACAGGGTGCACTGAGAGCTTTGGGATCATTGACATGCAGCCCTTCAGGGAGGAGCACAACAGCAGCCTGAAAGTGCAACAGGAACAGGGCCAGTGTGCTAGGACATGAAGTGGAGGGAAATCCCACCAATTGCACACACAGGAGCCACTCAAAGCCTCGCTGCAATAGGGTCTAGCCAGGACACTAGGGTTAAAGCCCCTGCTCCAGACCAATGGGATCTCAGTAACTGCGGTGTGTCAGGGTCTCAGCCTGACATCTAAATAAAATGTCATTTCTTGCAGCACAACCTCCCCCCACCCTCCAGGCCATGGGGGTCAGCGTTGTGAGAGGAACAAGTGCTCCCACCTGGCCCCCGCCTAGGACTGAGCAGTGACTTCTACCGGTTCACCCTGCACCACTGAGTTTTCCTCAGAGATCCTTCCCCCCAACAGCCCCCCATATCCTGCTCAGCCGATGACTAGGTCCTGGCCACACATGGGGGAGTGAGTCATTTTACTGACCTCAGTAGCCAAGGGGCCAGGCACCCAGTTGGCTGGGATCAACCCCACATAGGAGACCCCCCAAACTGCCCTCAGCTTCTTCCTGCTAGGATGGGGCTATTTGCTGGGGCGGGGAAGCTGCCTGTACCCCACGGCAGGAGTGTCAGGGGAGTGACCCCTGTCCCTGTGCTTTTACTATCCTCACTGCTGAGGGACATCTCCTTTGTCATCCCCTGGCTGCTCCTCCTGCTCTGAGCCCCATGCCATCCCATTCACCTCATGGCCCCTCCATGACCCCTCCCTTATAGCCTCCACCTCACCCCTGTCCCCCACATAACACCCACCACACCCCAGATAACACTGTACATCCCATAACAGTCAAGTGGGGCTCCCTCTTTCCTCCTTAACCCAACATAGGCTCCTCCCTGCCCCCCATAATAGCCCCTACCCCAGACTCACACTGGTACTTGCCCCCAGCTCAGCCTCAGACCTTGCCGCCTCCCCATGCCACACAGCCCAGCCTGCTCTGCCCCTCGAGTAATGGCTGTAACTGGCCGCTCTGGCCTCCTGCTCTCTGTGGACTCAGCAATTTCCACTGCTTCAAGCCTTGTGCCCCTCACCCCCACCCCTGGCCCCATCCTGAGTGTCAGGCAGATGGGAAAGGTGGTTGTGGGGCTGGTGGGGAGTTGTGACTGGGGGATACTGGGGTGGCCGTGGGGGGGGCGTCTCTTGGTGCTGGAGGTTCTGGGGGGTCACTCACATTGTGGGGCACTTGTGTGGAAGGTGATGGAAGCGGTCACAGATTATCGGGGGCTGTTGTGGGGATCACTGGGGCCATGGTTGAGACCCCCGGACTGGGCGCTGGTGCCCCTCTGTCACCATGGGGATGGCACCATTGACCTGTGCAAGTGGCTGGTGTGTAGGGCAGCTCCTGGGGCAGGACAGTGGGACAGGACCCTTCTGTGCCCAGCACTGGAGAGCTCAGCCTGGCAGGGGCGTCTCTGTGGGGCAGGGCAGTCACTGGCCTTGCTGCTTCCTGCTGATGGGCGTGGTGCTGTGCAAACAGCAATGGTCTGTTCTCACCTGCACCTGCTTCCTGATCTTCCAGCCCTGCTGTGTGACACTGGGAGGATGGGTCCTGCTCCCCACAGCACGGAGATGACGACTTTGCGGGATGGAGGGCAGGGACCATGAGGCTGGTTGGTCTCCTCCTCCCCCTCCTCTTCCTTGGGGTGGCCAGTAAGTACAGACCCCTGGTGTGCGTGCTGGGGGAGGGCAGCATAGGGCAAGGCTCTGGGGCTCCTGAGGACAGTCCTAGGGACAGGGCCTGGTATACAGATGGGCCAGTCTCTGCCTAAGCCCTTGACTCTGCCCTGAGTCCACATAAATGACCTGAATCATTTGACCTGGTGACTTCCCAGCTTTTGTCAGACAGGGCCTGGGGGTAGCCGACACAGATCTCTCCAGTCCCAGTGGATTAGCTGGGCCCAGGTTTTTCTTTAGTCACGACCTGAACCAGGAAGAGGTTCCCTGAGGTTTAATATGATTTGCTTTGCTCTTTCTATGTTTATTCAAATGGGCCCCAGGCAGATCTGCTCCATCGGTTCCATGGAGAGTGCTGTACCCCTGTGCATGTGTTGCTATGGCAGAGGCTGTCTCTGGTTTTCAGCCTTGACAGCGCCCTCCTTATCAATGAAAACCTCCACCCAAACAGAGAGCAGGCCCAAAAGAAGGAACAGTCAGAGAGTGTTCTCTGCAGCCTGGGCTGGTTTCCAGGAGGGATCTTCACTTCTTGGTGGACTTTGGCCCCACTTGGTCAAACTAGCTTTATGGGCTGGGTGGGGAATCAAGCCCAACAAGCTGTGGACGGGGAAGTTAGTGTCTCATGGGTTTTTTTTGTTTGTTTTTCATCTTCTTCCTGCTTCACTCCCAGGGATTCAAGTATAATTTGGTGGGCCCTGGAACCCTACTAAATTGCCGGGGCCCCTTCCTGCCAGTCCAGGGCCCCCCTTCATGTCAGTTTGGTCCCCCATCACTGAGGTCCAGGCCCCCCTCACACCCATCTGGGTCCGCCTCATACTGCTCCACACCACCATCATGCACCCTAGCTACTGCCCCCCAAAGCCTGTCCCCACCCCAGCTACTGCCCCCCCCACCACACCTACCCAGGGGTAAAAGTATAATTTGGCAGGCCCTGGAACCCTCCTAAATTTCCAGGACACCTTCCCACATGTCTGAGTCCCTCTCCCACATCCCAGCTCCTGTACCCCACATGCCAGCCCCACGCCAGCTACTGCCCCCACCCCAGCTATTGCTCCCAGGCCCCTTCTCACCACTGTTCCCTCAACACTCCCCATGCTGCGCTGTCTTCCCCTGCTGCCCCGGGCTGACCCCTCCACCATGCCCTTTCCCCACCAGGCCAGCTCTGCCCCCACCCCTCCAGGGCCCCCTACCTGGCCGCATTACTAAGTGGACCCAACCCTGGCCCAGGCTGAAGCTCTGGCCCTGGGCTGGATCTGACTGAGCATGCTCAGAGATTCTGAGCATGGTCAGTGAGAACTGGCTCAGGGTGGGAGATTTAAAATGTCCCAGACAGAGCAGCTCCCCTGCCCTGCCAAAATGCACTATAATGGCATTCCAGGGCCTGCTATTCTTAGATGCTCCATGTTCGGGGGGACTCTAAAAATAGAAAATGGAACCAGAACGCTGCATTCTGGGGCCCAGTATTTTTAAATGGTGGGCCACAGATTGCAGCATTCCAGCTCCATTTTCTAATTTTAGGACCCCCAGAATGCTGAGCCCCTAAAAATAGCAGGCCCCAGAATGCCATTCTTGTGCATTCTGGCTCCCTTTAAACCCTGTCAGCTGGCCTCTATTGCAAACTCTTAAACTAAAATATTCATACTGACACCTCATGCCAGTGGCAAGCCAAGAGCTCCCCCAGATTCACTGACCTCCTTCCACAAAGGGCCTGGGTTTGCTCACATGCAGATGTGGATAGTTCCCACCCTCCCCCATTGCTCCAGGATCTGGAACTAAATCTGGAAACTGATCCTTGACCCTTCCTCCTTCCTGCATCTTCTGTGCCAGCTACCAGGGCTGCAGGCTTGGGTCTGTCACCCCCCTGGGTGATGAGGGCAGTCCCTGTAGAACAGTTTGGGTGGTGAGGACAGGCCTGACCAGTCTGACCCCAGTGATAAGGCTGGTGCTGACCCACTGTCAGCTACAGATGGGATTGTGGACTCTCAGGTTTAGGCAATGCTTTCTTGGGGTGTCTGTCCCTACTCCTGGGCTGTGTGAATGTGAAGAAGCCATCTCCCTCTTCCTACCTCCCTTATGGGGGTGTGACCACCTACCCACCTTCCTGCCCTTCCTGACCGAGCACTGCTGCAGCACAGGAGGAGGAGAGTGAAAGTGGCAGAGACCAAGATCCCAGGTCAGTCAGAGACAGCTTCTGTGCATCTCTCCCTCTTCTCCTCCATCTCCTGGGGGCAGCTCTTGTCAGTGCCCCCTGCGCTGGGCCAGCTGGTAGAAGGGGCACCCAGATTTTGACTATGTGTGGCTGTCCCCTCAGACCAGGTAGCCTGGCTTTGATGGAGAAGGACTTCAGCTTCCCCTGGGTAAACTGGGAAACCTTTATTTCCCCCGCACTCCTCAGCTAGTGCTGCTGGCTCAAGAGTGCTCCCCAAGCACTTGTCTCTTCCCTTGTGGTCAGACCCAACTGCACAGAGTGTGGGGCTGAGCTCGCTGACATGTCAGAGGGGTGGCAGCCCAACAGTAAGATGCAGTCTGCCACCCCCACCCTCCATTTGGAGAGAAGAGCTGATGACAGGAAACTCAACAGGCTGAAAAAGGGAGCAGCCAGAGTAGGTCCATGAGAGGATCCCAGTCACAGATCAGTCAATGTGGGGCTTATAGAATTGCCCATGATAATGGTATCAGAGAATGATGGAGATGAAGGGAAAGCAGAATATGTCTAGGAGTCTCCTGCTCCCAGGACATTGCTGTAGTTTGTTTTGGTGGCTAGATTAAAACATGCCTCTCCATGGTTCATGTACTTGTGACATGTTAGAGATTCACTGAGTATTTTCTCCCCCCACCCATGTTTTGCAGCACACAGTGCATAGGACTTTGGTTTCCCCATTGACTGAACTAAAAATATCCTCTACCACTCCCTTTGGGGCCCCTTAGGCTAGGAGGCATCCAGTCTGGGAGTCTGGATTCTGCTTTGAGACCCAGGAGATTCAGTCAGCTGCCTCTCGGGCCATCCAGAATGGACTTGAATTGTTGTAGCTACCCCTGCAGTTGAACCAGATGTTTCTTTTCTTCCATACAGGGTCCCAGTTGCTGATATTCACAGAGCCCTCCTTCCAGGCCCTACTGGGCTCTGGGGTGCTCCTGAAATGCCAGTTTGATGTGAGGGGGCCAATTGATCTGAACTCCTTGTGGGTTCAGTGGCATTTCTGGAATCAGTCCATAGCTACATATGACCAGGGGCAGAGAAATTCCCGGGGTCCCAGACTGAGCATCTCAGAGCCAGAGCTGAAGCGTGGAAATGCCTCCCTCTCACTCTCCAATGTGACAGTGTCCGATGAAGGGCCGTACAAGTGTATAGTTGCATATGGGGGAGAAGTGCTGCAAGGAGAGACCATCCTTCGTGTGCTCGGTAAGGATCAGAGAATGGTTGCTACCCTTCATGCTTCCCCATTGGGACAAGCTGTTGTTATTGATTCTCAGGTGCGAGCAAGGAGAGGTTTGAATGTTTCTGGAGTGTTGTGTCTTGTGTCAGTCAGCCCTATGCCCCCTGGAAAAGAATCCCTAACCCCAGTGTCAACTGGTAGGTGGAGGAAAGGGGCATAAATGATTAGCTCTGATTAAATTAGGGATACCCAAAACTAAGAGCAAAAAAATGTAAGCACATCAAAAGCAGGAAGGGTACCAAACAATCAGTGGGACCACTGGACAATTACAGTACTCATGAAGGACACAAGGAAGACAAGGCCATTGTGGAGAAATTAAATGAATTCGTTGCATCAGTCTTCACTGTAGGGGATATGAAGGAGATTCCCACACATGAGTCATTCTGTTTAGGCACCAGTGTTGAAGAACTGTCCCTTCTTTAAGTGTCAGCATTGGAGGTTATGCAAGAAATTGAGAAACTGAATAGCAATAAGTAACTGGAACCAGACGGTATCGGCCAAGAGTTCCGAAAGAACACCTGAGTCAAACTGCAGACCTAGTTAATGTGCTACGTGACTGACCACTCAAACCAGCCTCTGTACCAGATGCCTGCAGGATAGCTAATTTAATGACAGTTTTTAAAAGAGGCTCCAGAGGTGATCCTGGCAGCTTCAGGCTGGTAAGTCTAACTTTAGCACCACGTGAACTTCTTGAAACTGTAGTGAAGGACAGAATTGTCACACACAGGGATGAACGTGATTTGTTGGGGAAGAGTCAGCACAGCCTTTATAAAAGGAAATGATGCCTTTCCGATCTACTCTAATTCTTTGTGAGCATCAACGAGCATATAGAAAAGGGTGATAGAGCCACTAGAGGGTAATTGGACTTTGAGAAAACATTTCACAAGGTCTAACACCAAAGGCCATTAAACTATGTAAACTGTCATGGGACAAGGGGGAAGATCCTCTTATGGATCAGTAACTGGTTAAAACATTGAAACAAAGGATAGGGATAAATGATCATTTCTCATAGTGGAGAGAGGCAGGTAGCAGGGTCCCAAGAATCACAACGGGACCAGTGAGGTTCAGTGTCTTCATGAATGATCTGTAAAGGAGGAAAAGAAAGATGTGGCTAAGTTTGCAAATGATACAAAATTACACAAATGGCAGCTGAGTCAAAATGTGACTGCAGACTCCGGAGAGGTACAAAAGGATCTCAAAACTGAGTGACTGGGCAACAAAATTGTAGATGAAATTCAGTGTTGATAACTGCAAAGAAATGCACACTGGAAACATAATCCCAACTCTTTAGACACAATGATGGACGATAAATTAGCTATTACTATTCATGAAAGAGATCTGGGAGATGTTGGGGCTAGATCTCTGAAATCATCCTCTCAATGTATACCTGCATTCAGAGAAGCTAACAGAATGTTAGAAATGATTAGTGATAAGATAGATAATAAGAGAGTGCTGCAATGCTCTTTATAAATCTATGGTACGTCACTTCCTTGAATACTTCATGCACCTCTTTTTGTCTCATTTCAAACTAGATGCATTAGAACTGGGAAAAGTATGAAGAAGGGTAACAAAACTCATGAGGTGTATGTAACAGCTTCCCTATTAGTAGAAATTAAAACAAAAATTGGGACTATTCCATTTAGAAAAGAGCTGGCTAATGCAGAGGCAGATTAAGGTAACTCAGGATTCTGGATCCAAGCCCCCCACTGGGGCCACCCCAGGCCTGGGGCCACAGCCTCCAATCAGTGGCCCTCTTTCAGGGGCTGTGGGCCCCCACTCCTACAGGTCTACCCCCAAGGGCGGTGGGGCTGACTGGTGAGTGATGTGGCTTCCAGTACAGCCCTCCAGGGCCATGGGGACTGGAAAGCCGTGCTGGAGGCTGTACAGCACACCAGCTGGCCCTGGCCTGACCCACCCCCAGGGACAGAGCAGCCAGCCCAGGAGTGGGGCGGGACCATGGAGCCCAACCTCTAGGTTGGCCTGCCCTGCCACTAGGGACGAACAAGTTGGCCCATGTGTGGGGCAAAAGTACAGAGACTGGCCTCTGGTCCTGCTTCCCTGCCCCCAGGGGTGGATCAGCTGGCGCAGGGGTGGCATGGGAGTCTAGAGCCCTGCTTTGGGCACCTGGACACAGACACCATAGGCCCATCGATAATCCACCCCTGTACTCGTAAAGGATACGAAGGAGGTGTATCAAATCATGAATGGTATTGCTTTGGAGAAAGTGAATAAGGAAGTATTATTTACAAAATTAAAGAACCAAGGGACCACCCAATGAAATTAATAGGCAAAAGGTTTAAAACAAACACAGACACAGACTGTTGTTAATTGTTGAGGGTTTGTGATTAACATTAATTGAATAGTGCCCTGTCAGCAAAAACAGTCTGAGAACCTCTGTCCTACAGCAGGGATCCATTGAGAGATCACACATATTTCTTTACCCCAGCCAGACCAATGGGCTTTTTCTCTAGAAGGGTTCTAGAAAGCTCAGACTCACCAGGTGAGTTTGACTCTTGGTGCCTCAGATTCTAACTCAGTTTCTCTGCCTTATTTCCAGCTACTCCGAGAATCTCCATCCCCCAGCAATCAGGAACAAGACTTACGGAGACATCCTTCCCGTGCCATGTGTGGGGATTCTACCCTGGTGACATCACCATCTTGTGGCTAAGAAACGGACTGGTTCTGACTGAATCCGCATATTCTACCCGCCAGAGGAACCTGGATGGGACCTTTAACCTCACCCTGACCTACACCTTCATCCCGACAGATGAGGACAAAGGCAGTGTCTTAACCTGCCGTATCAACCACTCGGCTCTGACCCAGCCTCTTCAGGAGGAGTTTTCTCTGGATGTCACATGTAAGTGTCTGTACAGGGCAAATGGTTAGGATAGACTCTCCTGGTTCCTCCTTTTGCTACACTTCAGCTCCCCTGAGTGGAAAGATTCCTGGGGATGAGAGAGTGAGTTAATAAGGGACCAAAGGCAAAAGAGCAGAGAAGATTTGAGAGGAGGGAGAAATTCCAAAGCCCTCGGGGCCAGAGGGTGCTGGCCCAGCATGGTCAACAAAGGGGGACAGAAGCCCCCAGGACTGTAGGGGGCCCAGGGCAGTGTGGTTAGTTTCGGGATGGGGGAATGTTGTCTTCGTGGTATCTCCTGTGACAGTTACTGCAGTTGCACAACAGCTATGGGTGCCATGGGTCTGACACAGGTAAGGGAAATGTGGCCTGACTTTCCATTTCTCTTTCCTGGTGCAGTGAGGACCACTGACAATGGCCTGGCTCTTTACTTTATGATATTGGTACCTTTGATGGGTTTTTGGCTGTACGTGGTCTACCAAGTGGAGTCCCACAAGAAAGGTAACAAAGCTGGTTCCATTGCTCCTGGAGCATCCTGTATGACCCCTGAGGGAGCAGAGAGTCTGGGGAGGGTGGGGGGTCACAGCAGCTGTGAGTTAAAGGGTTACCACAGCCTAGGGCTATGGCTGCCAGCAGGTAACAGCAGCCTTTGGCCAAGGCTGCAGTCAGGGGACTGGGGCCCCCAGTGGCTGAGGCTGGGAGCAGTGTGGGGGTTGGGCCCAGAGCTGTGCTCAGGGTAGAGGGTGCCCTCTCCTCCCGTGCCTCCAGGCACCTGGCTGCACCCTTCCAACCCCTTCCTAAGATTCCTCCAAACCTCCTACATTTTGGGGACCTCTGCTCTAGACACTGAGTCCCCTGAAGCAGGGACCAGTCACAGGGGAGGGTTCATCCTCCTGATCCTAGGGATCCACTGTTCCTGGCTCTGGCGCTAAGGCTCAGGTGTCTGCCGTCACACATTAACCCGTCATGTTGCATTGACCACAGGAAGGAGAGCTCCCTACTTTTCCTCCAAGGTGCAGAGGGTGGAGAGAAGTCTCCTGGGACAGGAGGTGACCCTGAGCTGCTCCATGAAAGGCATGTTCCCCATGGACATGGCTGTAACATGGGAGCGGATACACGGAGAGGCCAGCATGGTGATTGGAACTAATGGAGTCAGTGAAGCCAGGAAGGGGCCTGAACATCAGCCACTGTTACATTCCTGGCCCCAGGGCTGGAGAGTGACACAGGAGAGATCAGAAACCTGCCTCACAGCCTCCCTGACCTTCACCCCCATGGTTCAGGATGATGGAATGTGGGTCAGGTGCAGCTTCCATCACAAGGCCCAAGGGATCAATGAGCAGAGAGCATCGCCCAGGATCGAGGTGTTTTACCGAGTTCTGGGACACCACTGAAGACAGCCTGGTCATGGTGGAGCAGGGGGTGGGTGGGACAGTCAATCTGAATTCTGGGTTCCTTTCATCTGTACAAACCTTTGATGTTTCACCTGTCCCTGGGAGGCCTGGTGCCAGGGATCAGAAGCTGAAATCAGACAAATACCCATGTCAGGAAGGGTTCAGAACAGGCCTGTGGCTGAGCCACTGAGGAACAGAGACCAAGATACCTTGAAGTGTCAGGGGCCCAGTGGAAGGGAGTATTATAATAGAGCACTGCCACACGCCAGACCTTCCCCTCCCCTGGCCTACTGTGGGTCTTGCCAGGGCCTTCTTCCCCCCTCAAGTCACTGACTGGGTTCAGGGCCCCTCCCTCTCCTTGGTTCACTTGGGGTATGTCCACATGTAGGTTTTAAATTGAAATAATGCTGGCAATTTCAATTTAAAAAATGTTAGGTCCACATGAAGTTTTCTTGTTTCAAAATGATGAGCTCCATCATTGTGAAACAAGAAAACTTAGAGCAATTCAATAAAACCTGGGTTGAAAACAAAACAAAGGTTAGCTCAAAACCCTTATATTGATATAATACTGTATGGAAGTGTTATTTCGATATAAGGGTTGTCCTGATTTAACACTATTTAACCCACCCTGGAAGGAAGGGCCAGGTTTCAGCACCCTGGCCGGGGGTGGTGGGGTAGTGGAAGAGACCCCCTACATGGGATCCCCCACAGCTAGCCAGGGGGTAAGGGAAGGGATCCCCACACACCTGGGTCTCCATGCTAGTCAGGCAGCGGGAGAAGGGGCCCCGCATGCCCAGCTTCCTCCGCAGCTGGCCCGGCACAGGGAAGGAGGGATACCCATGCACCCAGCTTTCCTTCTGTGCTAGCTGGGCGGCAAGGAGAAGGAATGCTTGTGTGCACAGCTTTCCCCCATGCTAGCTGGGCAGCAGAGAGAAGGGAGCCCCACATGTCTGGCTTCCCCCACAGCTGGCACGGTGGCAGGGGAAGGGAGCCCCATGTGCCCAGCTTCCCCCCGCACTAGCTGGGGGGCGGGGAGAAGGGGAAGCTGGGAGCTTGGGGCTCCCTTCTCCCCACCGCCCAGCTAGTGCGGGGTGAAGCCAGGTGCTTGGGCTCCCTTCCCCCACCATTTGGCCATCTCTGGGGGAAGTGAGGTGTGACCTGAGGCCCCTGGGATAACCTTCTGAATGTGCCAAAGTCAGGGCAAGTTGCAAAAACCAGGGGCCAAACCCCTAAACAACTGATGGCTGGTACTTAAACCAGTCTCCTAGTCAGTAACAAACATGCTTCTGATTCCCCACTCTGGTCATCACCAAGCATAACAAAATAGAAATAGCCCCCTTTATTGCACCTCCACTCCTAAGCTCCCCTCTAGTCCCTGGGTCTCATTAAGAAATAGGTTCTCCTGACCCCAAAGGGCCAGCCACATCACCCAGAAAAATATAGGCTTGGATCTTACCCAAAATGCCATGCTGCTAGCCAATCCTTTAGTAACTACAACTAAAGGTTTAATAAAAAAAGAAAACAAACAAAATATGAGCGATGTTAAAGGGTCAAAGTGAATCACATACATACAAATGTAAGGTAGGCTTAGAAGCTGTGCTTAACAGCTTCTGAAGTGCAGCATCTAGTCTGCATGGGTCCTGTATTATCATGAAAACAAAGAGCGCAATTAGGCATTAGCATACTGGGTGCAGGACATAATGGGTAATGGTATTTGGGGCTAATCTGATCACAAATGTGTCAATATCTGTAATTCTGCTAAAGGGAAATATAAAATACTGTCTTTGGTGAATTGCTACTCTCTGTTTCAAATCTGTCTGGGTTAGGTAAAGGGTAAAAGCTACCCTTAGCAAAAAAAAAAAAAAAAGACTTGTCAGAGAGGCTTCTGCCTGTTTCAGCCTGGAAAAGTCAGGACAGGGATGATGGGGGGGTGCATAGCTACTTTTGGAGATATGCCTCAGGTATTACCTCACTCCATTGTTAAATGATAGATTTGGGTGGGTTTCTTATGAGGCCTTCCTTTGTTTTTGTAATGAAAGTACCTGTTTGCAGCTACTTGAGGTTTAAGAGCTGAAATCACTGAAGAGGAGCAGTGATGGAGTGATCAGTGGGTGGAGCTAGTGGATGGTGAGGGTGGCCAGCAGTGAGGTGGGCGGAGCTGGTAGATGGTGAGAGCAGCCAGTGGTGAGCTGGGTGGTATGAGTGACCAGTGGTTGAAGCCAGCAGACAGCAGGTGGAGCCAAGGAATGGTGCTAGAGGATGGAGTGAGTGACCTGTGGGTGGTGCTGGCAGACAGCTGGCATGAAAAACACTCCCTACATATCCTAGGGATGGTTAGGAGCCTAGTTAGCATTGATTCTCCAGATCAGAGCCAATTTTTGCTAGTAAGTTTTCCTTTGCTGTTATGATATGTGGGATCATGTTGGAAGCTTGATTAGCACTGATTCCCCAGATCAGTGCTGTTTTTGCCATTAAGTCTTGTATGTTCTGTTGTGTGGTTGGGTTGCAGGGAACTTTGCTTTGTACTGATTTTCTAGATCAGTGCTGATTTCTGTTATTTGTCCTTTTACACTTTGTTTTACTACTATTAAAAGTTCTGTTTACTACACTCAGATTTGTGCTTGAGATTGGGGAAATCCTACCCCTTTGGGGTCCCCAGGGAACAGTGCAGGATTCCCCAGAAATCTGGGTGGGGGCTCGAGCCGGTTGGCAATGTTACATTATTGGGAAACCCCTAATTATAGAACCTGGTCCTTGTTCTGCCAGTCTGCCCTGGCAAAAGGTTTACACAAATTATTTAGAATCCATACAAAACAAATCCTTGAAGATCCTGTAGTTTGCAGGTTAGTCCGGCTCCTCTGGTATGCACCCAGCAGCAGCAGCTGAGTGGGTCTCAGTCCTTTGTTCAGTCCCAGGAGACTAGTTCCAGAGGAGGGTGTTGGTTGCAGACAGACTGAAGACCAAAGACTAAAGACAAAATGGAGATGGGGCTATTGCCTTTATCACCCTTTGCTCTCCCATGCTCTCAGAGTCTTTGCCAAATCAAAATGGAGTTGAGTCACATGGTCAGTCTGGGTGACTGGCTGAACAGGTTTCTTTCTAGGCCCACTGCACCTGGGAGTCTCCTTAATCCCTGGGCCATTAGGATGACAATAATTTTGCAGACACCCAGTCTGGGATTGTTTGGGGTCAGATAACTTGGAGTACAAATAAAACAAATACATCCCTAATACTTTTTACAGATATGTTACCTACATATAAACCATATAATCATTCCTAGCAGATTACAACTCTTCTGTTGATACCAAACATGGTATATCACATATGGACTATTGCAAAGATGAAATATTAATATGGAAGATCACCATAAGCAGTCTCCTAGACCAGTGGTTCCCAACCAGTATGCCAGCGCACACTGGTGTGCCACGGGAACACCCAAAGTGCGCCACGAGCATGCCTGAGAGCTGGAGTTAAAGTTCCCTCCCTGCTCAGCCCAGACACCAGAGCTGTGCAGGGCTGGGAAAAGGCAGGGGTTAAAAGTAAGGGGGAAGGCACTGGAACACAGTGCCGGGGTCCCCTATTTTTAGGCAGACAGCTTTCTGGCCTCCTAAAAATAGAGTAAGGCACTAGAATGGGGAGTTCCATGGGTCCCCCTAAAAATAGCAGGAGCAGCCCCAATGCACCGTTCAGGTGGCTCTGCCTTAAACCTGGCTCCACCTTAAGCCCAGCCAGTAGAGAGCTGGGGGAGGCGGAGAGTGTGTGAATCTCCTCCTGCACAGGGAAGCAGCTTTTGTCAGCCAGCCTGCAAACAGCCCAGGTAAGGGCTTTGAGGGGGGGGGAGGGCTGCTGGGGGTTGTGTGGGGCAGGTGTGTGTGTGTAGCAGAGGTGGGTGGGAGTGGATGTGTAGCAGAGGGTGTGTAGCTGGGGTTATGGGGTCGCTGTGTGTGGGGTGTAGCTGGGGGCTGGAGGCCTAGTTCTGGCCCCTGCAGTGATGGGATGGTCCATCACAGGCAGAAGGGGGCTGGGAGGGAGGAGGATGGGACCCACTGGGGTGGGAAGGAGCAGCTGTGGGGTAAGGATTTGCCCTTGGTGGCAGGGAGCCACTGTGGAGAAGGGGTAAGGGGGTGCTGTGCCATGCTCCCCTGCCCTACCTTCCCACTCCCCAGGTTCCCTTCATCCCCCCACAAAGGCCCTTTTGCTCTCCCTTCCTCTCTCCTCTCTTGCCACCCTCGTGCTGTTCCCCACATGGCTGCCCTTGTCCTCTTTTGCCACCCCTGCCCTGCTCTGCTCCACTCCACACACTCACTCCTGCCACTGCACACGACTCCTGACCTCGCCTGTTTTGCCACCCCTGCTCTGCTACCCCTACTACCCCACATAGCAGTATTTCTGAAACACTGTGCCATGGTTCATGAATATTCATAAGTAATTTGTTAATTTGCATATTCATGAGTTTTTTAATGGTGGTGTGCCTCGAAAAATTTGAAGGTATCAAGGTGTGCCACAGCAGAGAAAAGGTTGGGAACCACTGCCCTAGACCCAGACAACATCACACCCACTTCAACTGGGAATTACCTTGTTGGGCCACCTGGAGGACAATGTTTTTCCAGACACCCAGTCTAGGAATGCCTTGCAATCAAATCACTTGGAATACACATAAAAACAAATAGATTTCTAACTTCCAATACAGGCATGATACCTACATATAAACCACATGATCATTCTTAGCAGATTCCAGCCTTTCTACTGATAGCAAACATGGTATATCACATATAGATTATTACAAATATGAAATATTAATATGAAAAATAATCATAACCAGTCCCCTAGACCCAAACAGCATCACAGATGGCACCAGTTGCTTGGGAAGGAACTAAAACACTTGGGGCGTTTGTCCCATGTCTCCTTCTGCATTCCATACCCAGCTCAAAGACAGAGTGAGGGGTTGGGGGTCTGCAGGCAATGCTGGTCATGGGCTTGGACTCAGCAGCTCTGTGCCAGCCTGGTGGCGACAGGCTGGCTGGTGGCAGGGAGACTTGACTTGAGGGACTTAATTTCATTGTATCCCTCGATGTCGCACAAATGTGGCCTGATGTCCTCACATGGCATTCCTGCCTGGTGGATGCCCCACGGCAGCAGCAAGGCAGGGGAGCTCACAGTATAGTAAATCCAGCCCTGGATGGCCACAGTCTTTCCCTGCTCCAGCTAGGAACCCAGATTATGTCGGCCAGACTCCAGTCCACACTCACTTCCCCTGTTCTCTGTGAACCCTGGGGCTACCAGTAGTACATAACAGGCCCTATTGGGACCTGTTACTGGATTCACTGTAGGCTGAGCATGATCTGTTTAACTTTTCTGTTCACTTTTGCAGTGTAATTATATGGTTTGAAGCCAAATATGCCATGCAAGGTTCCTTTATGAATGCTTATAACACATGCGTCAGTAGTGCTATGGCAGTGGTTCTTAATCTTTTCTCTGCCATGGCACACCTTGATACCTTCAAATTTGTTGAGTCACACCTCTATTAGAAAAACTCACAAATATTCAAATTAATTCAAACTACTTATGAATATTCATGAGCCATGGCACAGTGTTTCAGAAATGCTGCTATGTGGGGTGGTTGGGGTAGCAGAGCAGGGGTGGCAAAACAGGGGATGTCAGGAGTTGTGTGCAGTGGCAAGAGTGAGTGTGGGGAGCAGAGCAGGGCAGGGGTGGCAAAAGAGGACAAGGTCAGGCATGTGGGGAACAGCACAAGGGTGGCAAGAGAGGACTGGGAAAGGAAGAACAAGAGGGGCTTTGTGGTGGGGTGGAGGGAACCTGGGGATTGGGAAGGTAGGGCAGGGGAGCACAGCGCAGCACCCACGTCCCCCTTCTTTACAGTGGCTCCCTGCCACCAAAGGCAAAGCATCACCCCACTGCTGCTCCCTCCCACCCCAGTGGGTCCCGTCCTCTCCTCCCCCAGTCCCCACTGCCTGTGATGGACCCTCCCATCACTGTAGGGGCCAGAACTAGGCCTCCAGCCCCCAGATACCCCCCACAGCCATCCCATCCACAAGCTACACCCCCCCCAACCAAACATCCACCCCACAACCCCAGCTACAAACCCCCTGCTACACATCCACTCCCACCCACCTCTGCCCCCCCCCAACACTCTACCCCAAAGAACCCCTGACAGCCCTCCCCCGCAAAGCCGTTACCTGGGCTGTTTACAGGCTGGCTGATACAAGCTGCTCCTCCCTGCAGGGGGAGATTCACACACTCCCAGCCTACCGCAGCTCTCTGCTGGCTGGGCTTAAAGTGGAGCCATGGGAACTTTGTGTTCCTGCTGCTTGTGCTATTTTTAGGGGCACCCCTGGAACTCTGTGTTCCAGTTCTTTCCTCTATTTTTAGGGGGGCCAGAACGCTGCCTGCCTGTGTTCCTGTGTCTTGCTCCTTACTTTAACCCCTGCCTTTTCCCAGCCCTGCACTTTTCATGTGGCTGGGCTGAGCAGGGAGGGAACTTTAACTGCAGATCTCAGGGATGCTCGTGGCACACTCTGGGCGTTGCCGTGGCACACCAGTGTGCCACAGCACACTGGTTGGGAACCACTGTGCTATGGTATCATTTCCTGCAGCATCACACATGTACCTATGGGAAACGTGTTCCATGTATTTCGCACGGCTCAGGAGGCGGGCAAAGAATCTGAGCTATCTCCCAGTCCATAGAAAGAAAGGATCCATCACAAAGGCAATGCCAACTATGGGCTTCAGCCAGAAAGAGAGAAGATCACCAGACCCCGGGGGGGGTGTTTGGAGAAACTAGTACAGACACTTGGAACTGTTAGAGGGTTTTTGCCAGAGAAACTCCATCTGGAAACAATTCCTTCTACAAGCCAGGACTGAATCTGTCCACAATGGCCAGGCAGGCCAAGCTTCAGGACCACCAGCAGCTACCCATGTGTAAAAGATAGAAAATAGACTACTACAGTAAATTTTAGCTTAGAATTCATCTTATATTTTCATTTGGTAGTCACTAAAACTCTTGACTGCTGTAGTAAATGACTATGCATTGATTTGCTATGTACTCGCATATAATCATATTCGAATCAATAAACCAGTGTTTGTTTTATCTAAAGCTGTGCAGATTTTAGAGAATGTGAAGAAGCAAAAATTGTCTGCATTTTCAGTTTCTTTGATAAATCAACAGGCTGGAGTATATGATCTTACAGTGATCTAGGAAAGGTCCTATTCCTCCAAGACAGAAATTCCCAGTGTGACATCTGGGGGTTGGGGGTGGTCACTGGGGAATTGTCCCTAGTGGCTAGTGAGCTCATTTCCACTGCCTGGGACTGATTATGTACAGGAGGCTGGTGTAGACTGACCCAGGAGTGTGAGTTCACCTAGTAAAGAGGGGTAATAGAGGTAGGAACGTCACCGCCTTGAGGAAAGATCCAGGGCACAGGCACAGGCCCCACCCCTGGACCTGGGCCCCACCCCCTGGCCAAGATTCAGTGCCCTGGGCCTGGTTCTGCTTCAGGATCTTGCTGCCACCAGCCTGGCCCCAGATCCCCAGGCAGGATCGGGGCTGGGAGAGGCGGGAGCAGCTGTGGACTTCCTGGCTGAGAGGCAGGTGCTGCTGCAGGTGTCCTGGCCTTGATCTCCTGCAAGGAGAAGCAGGCACTGCTGCAGGTGTCACAGCCTCAATCCCTGGCTAGGGCTAAGAGAGGTGGACATTGTGGGCAGGCAAGTTGGCCCTGGTTCCCAGGTCGGGGATGGGGCCAGAAGAGGCTGGAGCTGGCCTGGATGCTCAGGGCGCTGGTGCCAAGACTTAGGACATGTGCCCCATGTGCCAGGTGCCAGTGACACCTCTGAACAGAGGACAGAAAAAGGAGCAGTGGTTTCAAGTTGCAGCTGGGGCAGTCATGGTTGGATATTAGAAAAATCTTTCTCACTAGGAGGGGATGAAGTATTGGAATGGGTTACCTATTGAGGTGGTGGAATCTCCATCTTTGGAAACATTTAAGACCCAGTTAGACAAAACCCTGGCTGGGATGATTAAGTGGAAGTGGTCCTGTTTTTAGCAGGGGGTTGGACTAGATGACTTCATGAGGTTCCTTCCAACGCTATGATTCTATGATTCTACATTAAGTCTAGGAGCAGATTTTTGACAAGTCATAGTAGCACCCCAGGCCAGCTAGTGGGAAGGAAATGTCACAGTCCTCCCCTGTGGCCCACCCTGCTCCCTTCCCTCCTGTGCATTTCCTCTGCAGGATGTCCCACCCTCTCTGTGCCCCATGATGCCCCCTTGGCCCCAGAACACGTCCCATCCTGTCTATCTCACTGCACGTCTTCTACCTCAGGATGGCTCTGACCTCTCAGCCTCTCACTACTTCAGGACACCTGGCCTGGTCTTCTCTCTACTTTAATTGAACTGCCCTTCTCCTACAGTATCTCATCATCTACTGTGCCTAACACCCCACTCCCACTCACTACTTTCCCTCTGCCACTATGGACACCCCACATTTTCTATCCCCCCACTGGACCCTCCATAACTCAAGATGCCCCAATCTGTTCTCTACCCCAAGTACACCCTTCCCATTCTAGGGGATCCCCACTGCACCACCTTCCCCTACCATGCACCCTTCCCTCTCTCCTGTTATATTCAGACATGCCCATCTCTTGCATTCCCCCTTTGTAACGATCTTGAGGGTTCATTAAAGATGATACTACAGAATGAGTAAGGAATAGAACTTTAATCATACAGACAGGTATCCAGGTGTGTACCTGGGAGCAGCCATGTTAAATCTTCTCTGGGGCACGTCTCCCAATTTACACAACAATGGCCCATGCTAGGGAGTCTCTAAATTCACAACCTTCTACAAGCATATCACTACACCCTTCACATCTTCTCTGCCCAAAGGCACCCCTGATCCCTTCAGCTCTTTTAGTTCAGGAGGCCACCTGTCCTGGGATACATGTCCTCTTCTATATACCCAGGAAACCATTAGCCCATGACATGTCTTTGCTGTGCATACTCCCTTCCCAAGGCTTCCTTTCCTCAGCCCAGCTGGTGCCTGTGTTTGGCTCTGGTTCAAGGCCAGCTACCACCTTGGAGTCTCCACTGGCTGGTGGCAGATTTATAGTAAATGGGGCCCAGCTTCATTTGCAGGGCCCCTCCCAATGGAGACTCAGCCAAGAAAAAGAACACTCTATTTCAGGGATGTCCAACCTTTTTGGATGAGGGGCCATATTGCAATTCTTTTCTCAGTTAGGGGAGTTGGTGAGAAAATTTTTGATAGATAACACATACAAATCAATCTTATTAATTAAACTTTAATAAAATAATGATTAGTGTGATATTTGGCATGGTTTTTTCTTGCACTGTGTACAGAGGACAAGGGGGGCAGGAGTGCCTGTGTGAGGTGGCAAGGCAGAGCATGGGAGCAAGGCAAGATGGGGAGCATGGCAGAGGAGTGGGGGGAAGAAGGGTGAAGTATGGGGAGCAGAGCAGCTAGGTGACAGGACTCAGCTGCTTCATGACAGAGACCCCACCAACTCTGGTCTCCTCACTCCCTACCAAGGACTGCTCAGGGAAAGGAGAGCAGTGCTGGGGATAGGGAAAGGAGAATAGTCAGACAGAGACGGGACAGAAACCCTGGCAGTTCTGCAGTGGTTACAGGTTTTAATATTGGGCATCTCTGTACCAGAAACATTGATGGGTAGCAATTTCTACAGAAGAGTTTTTGCCACTAAGGTCAGGGGAAGGACAGGGGTGTTGGGGTTAGGGGAGTAGGAGAGACAGAACTTGTGGGGAGCAGCAGGTCGGGAAGTAGCTGGGTCCCACCAACCAGCCACATTGTTCCCCTGCCCCTTCACCCTCCCAGAACTGCCATAGTTTGTCCTGCGTTTGTCCCCCATGTATTCTCTTCACCCTCACTTAGCACTGCTCTCTTTCCCCTGGATTCCACTTGCCCTTGGGTTTACTTTACCTCACCACCACCAGACTGAGCACAATGCCAGCTCAGCTCACCTACCCCCACACCTCACCATACAGCACCTAGCTGCCTCAGCTTTCAGGTTCCTGTCGCAGCACTCCACGGGCCGGATGAAAGCCCTTGGTGGGCCAGAGTCTGGCTCCTGGGCCACAGACTAGGCAAGCCTGGCATAAATCATGTTTGAAATCCCGAGTGTATCCTCCTTAACAGGGCATATTACTACACAGGTGACTTAAATTAAGCAACATAGAAACCTAATTAAACATCTCTTGCTTCCAGAACTAATGAGGTCATATCTAAATGACCAATGGGAAATTATAAACCACTAGTAGTGTAACAAAATCACAAAGTGGAAGTTTGTTTGCTTGCCATTGGGAGAAGTTAGATAACAGCACTAGTCAGTTGTATGGTGATGTAGAAAGTTGTACTCATGATGCTGGACTGAAAAAAAAAATCATGCCAAGAAAAATGTTATAGATGTAATATGACTATGCTGCAAACCCCTAACCTGACATATTACCTTCCAATCCATGCAGACAGCACCTGAAATGGTGGTACTATGGTTAATTTCAATTTTTCTTTTCAGAGTTAACTGGACAGCCTCACAGGAACTGTTTTTAAGAGGCATGCAAATTAGCCAACTTGTTACGTGTTAGCTCTGTGTTCTTGAGGAATCAGAGCATAGTATCCAGCCTGTGCCTCCCCCCCCCACATCACCCAACCTTTGCTTGAACTGAAAACCAAAAACAAAAGCCATCAGCACAGTTAATGGAGCTTTATTTACATTGACTATGGAGAGTCAGGCTCCAAAGCAAGAATTGCACTGAACCCTGGGATTGAAGAAGCAGGAACCGCACTGAACTCTGGGATTAAAGAAGCAGGGAAGCATTGCCTGATGGGGGGATCTCACACCAACATGAACAAACTCAGCAATTATCAGACCATTCTAGTCACAGACATGATCATTGATACCCAAAATACTGAGTCAGCCTGATTGTATTGTGAGCTTCTCCGAACCATTACACCCAGCCAGGAATGTGTATTGGCCACTTAAACAAGTCCTTATAAAAAACCTTTACCCACATCCAACAGTACAGTAGTGTGTGTCCTGTGCAAGTCCTGACTGAGAACTGTGTGTCCTGTCTAAGTCCTGATTGGATCCTGTCTGAATCCTGTGTGAGACTGGATTGAGTCTTGAGTCCTGATGCTTGGATCTAAAGCTGTATCCAGGGCCAGCGGAAGACGGTAAGCAAGGTCAGCATTGCAGGGAGGCGCAGACGTTGGAGGGGCACCCCCTTGCAATGCTTATAGTGTGCTGATGTTACATGCCACAAGACTCCTTGCTTGTTTTTGCTTGAGAGAAACTCTCACACCTACTGATTTGCATTCTTTTGTTAATGAGGCAGGGGAGGGAGTGATCTGGGGAGATTCACTTGTAAATGAAGCGGGGGAGATTTGATGCTTCTAGTATTGCACTTTAAATCCTCTAAAGATCAGCACAGACTTTCTTTGAATTAAACTCTTTGAATTAAACTGACTTAGTTTTACTACATGAGGATCTTTTAAGAGACACCTTAGAAGCAGAGTGCTGCTCTGTTTAATCCCATGGTTCCCAACATTTTCTCTGTTGTGGCCCACCTTGCTACCTGTGACAGGGCAGGCACACCCCACACTAGCACAGCCCTTGCTGGGCTATATAAGGGAGAAGCCCCACCCCTAGAGCCCTGCCGGGGATGCTCCAGCGCCTGTGGGTGGATAAAAGGCTGCAGCTCAGCTCAGTCTGGGCTGGCTAGCGAAGGGGAAGGACGTCTCCAGGAGTCTCCAACCCCAGAACCCTACCGGCCTGAGCCAGCGGAAGCTGACCCCAGAAGGTAGGCCCGAGACGACCGTGCAACCGGAGGGAAGCGGTATACCAGAGGAGTGTGAACCAGGGGAAGCCACACATTGGAGCAGAGCGAGACTTTCCAACCTATCCCCAGGTAGGAAGCAGCCCAGGGGCCAGAAAGGGGGAACCGGGGAGAGGGGTGCCAAATCAGCGTGTTTTGGCTTGGATCCCTGCTGATTGAGTGACATACCCCTACGACCCTAGGGCCCTGGGCTGGGGCTCAGAGGAGCAGGAGGACCTGAGCCCCCCTACCTGGGGTCCCACACCCCTGCATAGAGACTGATAGTGCTTGGACTGTGGCTGCTAGGCCACGCTGTCCCGACCTAGGGGCCACGTAGAGACCTACAGCCGTGAGAATTGGTGGAGAATGCGGGCACTGATTGGGTCCTGATAGAGGGCCTGCAGAGGGGAAGAGGGGAAGCTTAGGGAGAAGCTAGAAATTCCCCAACTCTGGACTCTAAGGCTGTGTTCACACAACCCCCTTATTTCGAAACAATGGAGGTTATTTCAAAATAAGGATTCAGCTGTTCACACGACACACGGTTGTTTCAGAACAACGGGAACCGTTGTTCCGAAACAACTGTCTTGTTTCGAAACAACCTAAACCCCATGCGGGGACAAAACAACATTGTTTCAAAATGACGCTGTGCGAACACGTTGTTTCGAAACAACAGTTGTTTCGAAACAACCGTCGGACCTTCCTCCTAGGGTGCCCAGCACCCTGGGGAACAGGAATTTCCGGTCTGGGCGTGCCTGTCAGCCAGCGTTCCCACTGCCTGACAGGCACATGGCCACCCAGGCAGGCTCCTCTGCTGGGGGGCGCCGCAGGGCCCCAGTATGGACTAGAGAGGACACCCTGTGCCTCCTGGGGTCTGGCAGTGGCCAGACATCATGTCCTGGTTCCGGTCATCACAGCGGAACTGGGACATATACGCGGACATCGCCGCGGAGATGTCCGCCGCCGGCCACCCCAGGACCCTTGAGCAGGTCCGGAGCAAAATTAAAACACTCCTTCAGGACCATGCTCAGACCCGGGAGGCCCGGGAGCTCCAGGGGGCAGGGAGCAACATCACCTGCCCCTACTTTGACGAGCTCCACGCCTTCCTGGGTCCAGAGCCCAGCGGCCACCCCGCTGAGGCTCTGGACTCAGGAGGGCATCCGAGCCCCTCATCGGGCCCTGAGGCCCAGGGCTCCGATGTGTCAGTTGAGGGGCCTCCGGCCGCGCCACCACCATCCGTGGCGGAGGCCACTGCCAGCAGCCCAGAGCTGTTCGCCAGGCCTGAGCCAGAGTCCAGCGGGGAGGACCAGGGGCCGACCACCGCCCCAGAGTCCGACACAGAGCCCGGGACATCACGCAGGACAGCCGGATCCCCTGTTGGTAAGTACCCCCCCCCATCAAGGCATACAGGGCTGGGCCTGTCCAGCAGGCCCCAGGCAGCGAGGGGGCCAGGGCTGGGTACCAGGGCAGGTAGGGCACAGGGTTGGTGGGTGCAAAGGCACCCCCGTGGCCACAGGTCCCATGGGGATGGGTGGCACCGGGCGCACAGGGGCCTGTGCGCCTGGGGGCAGTGGACAGGGCCTGGCTGGCGGAGATGCGACCGCATCCCCGGTGGGGTGGGCAGCATGCAGGCCACACCACTGGCAGGTAGCCGTGGGAGGCCCCCCTAGGGCAAGGTGTGACCGACTCCAGCCCACCCCTGTGGGCACGACTGGCATGTGTGCCCCCCGGGGAATGGTTCCCAGGTGGCAGGCAGGAGGAGGACACGGTCCCCTTTGTGCCGTCCTGTGCCCCTGTCCAGACTCTGAGTCCCGGTCCGGCAGGCTGTGTAAGCTACAGGGGTTTGCCAGGTATCGGACTGGAGGGGCGGAAGGGGCCTGCACTGCCATAGACTACTGATCTGTACAGGCAGGTGGTCCAGGGCCCCCAGGCCCCGACAACTACCCAAGCCGGACAGCATCGCCACCCGGTGTCCCCCAATGTCCCCTGCTGGGTACCGCCCTGGCCTCATTCCTGAGGCCTTGGGGACTGGGAACCCCACCTCTGGGCACTCCCCCATGGGATCCCAGGGCCCTCTGGCAGTCAGGACAGGGGTGTGTGCAGCGAACAGACAGGGCCAACGGGCGGCAGGGGCTGACTGTGTCTTGTGCTTCCCTCCGGCATGTCGCAGGGCTGCCCCTCGCCAGATGCCACCACCACTGGCAGCCGGACACCCGAGGCCCCGGGCATGCCAGCGGCAGAGGAGGGCCCCACGCACCCGCCTGGAGCTCCTCGAGGCCCTGGAGGACCTGGGCGAACGGATGGAGGCCTCCACCCAGGCCTGGCGACAGGAGCAGCGCCAGCGCCTGGACGAGCTCATTGAGGTGGAGACCGATCTGGCCACCACCCTGGGTTGCCTCGCCGACCAGCTGCCAGCTGCCATTCAGGAGCTCGCCCAGTGGCTGCCACCACCACAGCCTGCAGGGAGCCCACCGCCCGGACCTCCCCAGAGGCAATGCCGGCTGGACAGCGGCTGTGGGCGCGGCCGGGGTGCGCCACCCCCCGGAGCCCCCCCCCCGGGCCTTGCCTGACCTCCCCCTTTCCCCCTGGACTTTCACATCCCCTCCCTTCCCAAGTTGCTGCCCCCTCCCTGACACCCCCGGAACCCCCTTGCCCCCGCCCCGACACCCATTGTTAATAAACCCCTGTTGCACCGTCTTTTTGTGTGTCGGTCTTTTCATTGGGGTTGGTGAACAGTGTGGGTGGACGGGTGGGGGCTGGCCATGGGTGGATGGGGGAGAGGGTGGTGCAGGGCAGGGCGGGCCTGGCCCTCACAGGTCCCCCTCTGTGAATGCGACCCGGAGGGCATCGCGCACGGCGAGGGCCCGTTGGGAGGGCTGTTCCCTTGTGGGCACGGGTCCAGGCTCTGTGAGGTCCACGGTGAGGTGTTGGGCCTCGGCCTCCCACGCTGGCTGGATGGGCTCTCCCCGCAGGTCACAGTAATTGTTGAGGACCACACATGCCCCGATGATGTGAGGCAGGGTCCTCTCTGCAAGGTGGAGCCGGGTGAGCAGGCACCTCCAGTGGGCCTTCAGGCGGCCGAATGCCCGCTCCACAACCTGGCGGAAGCCAGTCAGGTGTTGGTTGAAAAGCTGCCAGCTCAGGTCCAGGGGCCCTGCGTATGGCTGCATGAGCCAGGGCCGCAAGGGGTAGGCCGCGTCGGCCACGACGAGGACGGGCACCACTACGCCCCTGAGATGGATGTCGTGCCGGGGGAAGAAGGTGCCTGCCTCCATGTCCCGGTGGTGGGAAGAGTTCCGGAGCACCCGGGCGTCATGGGCCCTCCCTGGCCATCCGACGTAGATGTTCTGAAAGCGGCCCCGGTGGTCGACGAGGGCCTGCAGGAGCATGGAGTGGTACCCTTGCCGGTTGCGGTACTCCGCTGCCCTGTGCTCTGGGGCCCTCACAGGGATGTGGGTGGCATCAAGGACCCCCGCACAGTTGGGGAAGCTGAGGGCAGCCATCCTGGGGATGATGTCCTGGAGCTGCCCTGCTCCCACCAGGCGCCGCATCAGGACCCGGTTGATCGCCCTGGCGACCTCACGCAGGATGGCACAGATGGTGGATCACCTGACTCCGAAGAGGTGTGCCACTGCCCGGTGGGACTCCGGAGTGGCCATCTTCCATAGGGTGATGGCCACTCTTTTGTCCACGGGATGGCACACCTCATCGGGGTGTCCCTGCAGTGCAGGTACGGGGCGAGCTCCATGACCAGGGCAGTGAAGCTGGCCCTGGTCATGTGGAGGTTGCGCTGCCAGTCCTCATCGCCCCAGGTGCGCAGGGCGACCCGCTTCCACCAGTCTGGGCTGGTTTCCCAAACCCAGAGCTGGCGGGGCAGAGGGGAGGGCAGGTGCATGAGGTCTGCCCTGAGTATAAGGTGGATGAGGGCCTGGTATGGGGGCTGGGCACCCTCTGCATCCACAAACAGGGTGGCCTGCATGTGCAGGACACTCTGCGGGTGGGCAGGGGGGTACCTGGGTGGCATGACACCTTCTGGGCTGCCGGGCACTGTCCATGGCTTGCAGTGCGCTGCTAGCCTGGGTGGACAGGGAAGTGAGGTCAGGGCCGGCTTTTATGGGATTGGCTAGCAACATGGCCGCCGACATGGCCCAGTGAGGCTGCCATGTTGCCACACCTCCCATGGTGCCCTGCCCCTGGGACGAAATAGCATGCCCACTGTGTGGACATGTTATTTCGATTCCCGCTTTTTTTCTTATTTCGAAATAACATTTTGTTAATTCGAAATAAGTTGTTTTGGAATAAGCGTTATTTCAATATACGGTTGTTGCGAAACAACCGTATCGAAATAACCGGCTGTGTGAGAACACAGCCTAAGTGTACAATGGAGACTGAGAAAGTTTTGAAATGGCTTTTAGAGAGCCAACAACAGCAGGCTACCCAGCAGCAACAGCAATACTCTCAGTTGCTCCAACAGATGGCCACTCAACAAGAAGCCCAGGCTGCCAGGCAGCAGCAGCAGCTGCAACGGTTTATGCACGAGCTAGCCACTCAACAACAAAACCACCAAGAGAGACTGGCCCAACAGATCGGTGCTGTACTCAAGGCCTCAGTAAGCCCAACCCCACACCTGGGCGCAGCAGACGAAGGCAGTGGTACCAGTAACCTACCTCTTCGCCTGACAAAGATGGGACCAGGGGACGACCCCGAGCCTTTCCTAGTGACTTTTGAATGGGTCGCAACCACCATGAAATGGATGCCAGAGTATTGGGCTACTCTCTTAGTGCCCTACCTGACTGGACCAGAGCAGAAGGCATATCGCAACTTGGATCCCCAGGATGCCTTGATTTATGAGAAGGTGAGAGAGGCAAAACTAGATCAAACTGGGATAAACCCTGAAACTTATCATCAATGGTTACGAGGAGCACGGTATGCCCCGGGGGCACGCCCTAGAGCGGTAGCTCAGCGCATAAAAGAAAACTGTTGGCAATGGCTAGAACCAGAACAGCGTACCGGGATGGAGGTTGCAGAGTGTGTCGCCCTTGAACAGTTCACCCAGGTGTTGCCAGATGGGAGTCGAGAATGGGTGCAACGCCACCGCCCGAAGTCACTGCTAGAGGCGGTTGTTCTGGCTGAAGATTACCTGGCTGCCGAAAAACCAGGTCAGAGACCTCCAAAGGTGAGAGGCCCTCGCAAAGGGGAGGATGGGAAAGGACAAGCTCCAGTCAAGGCCATAGTGGGGGACTCACCTGGGACCCCAACCCCTTTTGCTGAGTCAACCCGACCCAAATTGGTGGGGGTATTTCGGAGAACCCCACCAGGTGATAGAAAGAGCCATCAACCCAATACTGGTGTACCAATAGGCGGAGCCCAAGCGGGGGATGACTGGAACCGGTGTTGGGAGTGTGGGGAAGAAGGCCACTACCGACAAGACTGTCCTTACATGGAGTGTGGCTACAGGCAAGTGTGTACAATGGGCCACCGTGCCAGGCAGTCCACCCCGCCAAAAATCATGGTTCCAGTACGGATTGGACAGGTGAGAGGCTGGGCTCTGGTAGACTCAGGTTGTAGCCAGATGCTCATTCGCAAGGGGTTGGTGACCGACTTGAGGGAAACAGGGCCACTGATGCCTTTACAATGCATACACGGGGACGTCCGTCCATACGCAACCACCCAAATACACCTCACGGTGGGGAGCCGAACAGAGAACCTCCAGGTTGGGGTGGTGCCGAAGTTGACATACCCGGTAGTGTTGGGGCGCAACTGGCCAGAGTTTGGCAGACTCCAGCAAGGGTACGACACACGCCCTCTACGGGGGTCAGGGGTAAACGACCCGAGCGCAAGTCGACTTGGGAACCCTACTGAATCAGGGTTGGCCGGAAAGGAGGCCGGCCCCTCAGAGGGATCAGCCACACCAGGAGCAGACACAGACCCCCCTCTGGAACTGACCGTGGGGCAGTTGGAGAAATGTGACAATTTCATCCAAGAACAATGGGAGGACCTGACACTGAGGCATGTGTGGGAGCAAGCCATTGATAAAAATGGCATGCTCATTGATTCACATGTAACTCCATATTGTAACTAAAACTCCATTTTGAATTGTTTACTTCATTTTGTATTGCTTAGTCCAATTTTTGCTGAAACTTTGTTTGGATGTATGAACTTAGCCTGCATGTGTGAATGGAGAGGTGTGTGTGTCATGGGGTCAGTCTCCAACTCCAGCCTGTCCAGATGACAAACTGCCAGCACCACCTTAATGGCTGAAGAACAATGCAGACAAACTCTGTGAAAGCAAGAAGAATCATTCTAGAAAGAAAGGGACAAAAAGCCCCAATCAAGAGCAAGATCAAAGTCACATCTGCCATTAACTGGTGACTTGTGGTCATATAGTGCCCTGAAGCAGTGTGACACAACATCCATGGACAAAGAGACACAAAAGATAGCTGAGACTGCATAGCTTTGAGTAATATCGTGCACAGCATCCAAAAGTATCAGTGTATAGCTGTGTGACTGACAGAGATCCCTCTCTTCCCTGGCCAGGTACCTGCCTTGAGCTATGATCTCAAGGAGCAATCAGGACCGGTAACTACACTTGATGAACTGCAGAACATATTCTTGTGTGTATGGGTGCGTGTATGTATGTGTGTATGTGTAGGTACTAGATAGTTAGCTATCAATTGTGGTTTCTTATAATAAACGTGATGTATTGCCTTGTCCCCCTGAATAAGATCTGCTAGTCTTTCCTTTTCTAATAACCATTGGAATGTTGGCCCAGTAACAAGTTAAGCCATACTGCCCTCTTGTGGTTATTGTTTACTTGTACATACAGAGGGCAGATCAGCTTTTAACAGCCAACCTGAGCTTTAGGCAAACAGATCAGCTTTCAGAGCCACAACCCAACCCCCAGGCAAGCAGTAAATTAAAGTTTTGTTCTTTACATTGCATTCTGATTCTCCTTAGTTGCCAGGATTGTTGAGGATAGCCAACTCCATCTCATATCCCATCCTAGTCTGTCAGCTGGCCTGGCACTGTGTGGGGTCACTCACACCCGGGCACAGTGCGTACCTCTAGTGTTCTGAGCTAGTGGTTTCCCAGCCTCCCTTCAGCCATGCTGACTGTGCACAGTGCCTGGCTGTGGAGCAGTGGGGAGGGGCAGCATGGACAGGTAGGGGGTGGTGACAGCCGAGTGAGATAAGATAAATTCTAACCATGAAGAAGCTTGTTTCCTTTGCAGGCCACCATCATCCCCCAGCCACTCTTATCCTGCTATCTAGGGCTGCTGTACAGTGTTTTCATCTCCCTAGCTAACTGTGTGCATGACCCCAGACCAATGTTCCCTCTAAGTTGCGCCAGTGAGCACTAGTCCAGCACCCGCCGCTCACTGGCGCAGCAAGCCCTGACCCCAGCGCAGGTCCAGCAGCCACAAGCCATGCCTGGCCCCGCAAACTTTTCTCCTGGGCACCAGGAAGGCTGGGGTGGGGCTGGCAGGGAGCAAAAGTGGAAGCGGAGGAGCCGGGGGATCGGGGTTGGCGGGGACCGAAGAGCTGGAGGATCAAGGCTGGCGGGGAGAGGAAGAGCCGGAGGATCGGGGCTGCGGGGGAGCGGAAGATCGGGGCTGGCGGGGAGCGGAGGAGCCGGAGGATCGGAGCTGGCGGGGAGCGGAAGAGCAGGAGGATCGGGGCTGCGGGAGAGTGGAGGATCGGGGCTAGCTGGGAACTGAGGAGCCGGAGGATCGGGGGTGGCTGGGAACGGAGGAGCCGGAGGATCGGGGCTGGCGGGGAGCAGAAGAGCCGGAGGATCGGGGCAGCGGTGGAGCAGAAGAGCCGGAGGATCGGTGTTGCGGGAGAGCGGAGGATCAGGGCGGGCTGGGAGCGGAGGAACCGGGCAGGCGGGGAGCGGAGGATCGGGACGGGCAGGGAGCGGAAGAGCCGGAGGAACCGGGCAGGCGGGGAGTGGTGGATCGGGGCTGGCGGGGAGCAGAAAAGCCGGAGGATCGGGGCTGTGGGAGGGTGGAGGATCGGGGCTGGCTGGGAGCGGAGAAGCCAGAGAATTGGGTCTGGTGGGTAGCGGAAGAGCCGGAGGATCGGGGCTGGCCGGGCGCAGAGTATCCGGAGGATCGCGGTTGGCGGCTAGCGAAAGAGCCGGAGGAACCAGGCGGGCGGGGAGCGGAGGATCGGGGCTGCTGGGGAGCGGAATAGCCGGGGGAGCGGGGCCGCGGAAGAGCGGAGGATCGGGGCTTGCAGGGAACGGAGGAGCCGGAGGATCTGGGCTGGCAGGGCGCAGAGGAGCCGGAGGATCTGGGCTGGCGGGGAGCGGAGGTGGGGGAGTGGAGGAGCCGGAGTGGGGCCTCCAGGCTGAGGGCAGATTAGAAGCGGGGGTAAGCTCATGCCAGGCGGGGGAGGGGAGTGTTGATGTGTAAAGAAAGGTATTGGTTCCTTTTCATGTCACTGCTGCCACATAGGTCAGTGATTCCCAATGTTTTCTCTGCCATTGCAGTGGCACTGCTTGCTACCTTTCATTCATTTGAGGTACACTGCCATATAGTTTCCAAATGAAGCCATATATTTTCATGAGCCAATCCAGAGGTCTTTGAGTAGTTTTTCAAAAAATTCAGTGGCACACTTGTGTACTGTGGCACAGTGGTTGGGAAACAGTGGGGTAGGTGGGCACAACACACAAATTCCACCCGAGATTCAGAATAACCCCAGAAAACTGTACAGAAATTTATGTTATTTTATTAACACACAGCATTTTTACAGCACTTGCCATCCCAGGATCTCTCAATGGCTTACTATTCTAGGTATTCACACTTGCTTGGCTCTGTGGTATCTAAGAGGCACACCCCATTTTGTGCTCACATTTAAGTGAATGGCCCTGACAATACATTATAGGCAAACTGCATGTCCTCCCATTTTGATATCTTTCCCAAGTGCCATAAACAATGGCTTTAGGAGGAGATGGCCCCTCCATGTATTTTTAGTTTTAAAAGGGATAGCCGTGTTAGTCTAGTGCAGTGAAAAAACAACAAGGAGTTGTGTGGCACTTTAAGACTAACAGATTTATTTTTTGCATGAGCTTTCATGGGGGAAGATCCCACTTCCTCAGATGCTTCGAAGATGGGTGAACTTACAGAAAGGAATGAAACTAAATGCAAGGGGGTGTAAAACATAGGATCAGGTCATAAAGTAACAGCAAATCAGAGCAGTTTACAGGTTCAAACCATGGGAAGCCTGAAGTCAAATTACCCTTTGTAATGTGAAAAGAACCCATAATTTCGACTGAGTCCTGCTTTCACAGAATTTAGCTTGCATATTAATTCGAGTTCAGCTGTTTCTCTTTGGAGTCTTGATGTCCCAGGTAGATCTCTAACCACAGTCGTTAACAAATCCATCATCAAGTGATTAGGAAGATGGAAGTGCTCAGCAACTGGTTTCTCTGTTCTTTGATTTCTGATATCAGCTCTGTGCTCATTCAGTCTCTTACGGAGTGATCGTCCTGTTTCTCCAATATATAAGGTGTTGGGGCATTTCTTGCACATGATGGCATAGACCACATTAGTAGATGAGCAGGTAAGTGAGCCTTTGATGGAGTAGCAGGCTTGATTAGGACCTATGATGGTGTCTGTTGTGTAGATATGTGGGCAGACTTGGCAGTGTGGTTTTTTGCAGGGGTGTGTGCCTGCTGCTTCAATGTTCCTGTTGTTAGATCTGTAGTTGCTGGTGAGTATCTGTTTAAGATTAGGGGGCTGCCTATAAGCAAGGAGTGGTCTGTCTCCTAATACTTGAGAGAGAGAGGGATCATCTTTTAGAATAGGCTGTAGGTCCTTAATGATCTTTTGCAGAGGTCTGACTTGAGGATTGTATGTGGTGACTAGTGGTGTTCTGTTGTTTTCTTTCTTGGGCCTTTTCTGTAGTAGATGACTTCAGGGAACCCGTCTAGCTCTGTCAGTTTGTTTTCTTACTTGCCCAGGTGGGTACTGTAGTTTCAAGAATGCTTGATAGAGATCCTCAAGATGTCTGTCTCTGTCTGAGGGATCAGAGCAGATGTGGTTATATCTTAGGGCTTGGCTGTAGACAATGGAAGCTGGTAAAGGAACATTCAAAGCTTGCAGACAAGAACAACCCAAAACTGGTAGATGGGGATTGTAGCAGAAAGAGAAGGCAGCCTGATCTAACTTTTTCAGTAAAGTGGAAAAAGTGTCATTGACCTTAAGTAACATCAACTCAAGTACTATATAAGCCTAAATCAGGGTGACTTCATTTAGCTCAGTGAGTGAGATCTAGTCAGAATTGGCACGTTCATTAGGAAGCTGTAAAAAAAAAATGGATTCTTGGCTATTGGTGATCATCAGCTCTTATCTGTGTAATTCCTCACACATTTGCTTCTCTCTTTTCCCATCTTCTAAAGGTGAGCTGAGATTACAGACAACCAAAAAATCAGAAGCCATCCCACAAAGCAGCTTCAGAAATTCATAACCCAAAATGACAAAGCGTCCAGCCAACAGTTTGGTGCAAGACAGTTGCAGTGATGTCAAGAAGTATAAAGGTATTGGAAGTTTTAAGGTGGCGTGGCTAAATGACTGAATTGCAACTGAGACTATGGAATCTGGAGAGGTGCAGCATGTCAAATTGGGTCAACTGTTTTCTTACTGTGAAGCCAATGGCGTATTATGCTTGTCATGTAGAGAAGGCAAGAGAAGCTGTGATTTTGCTAAAGGAAAGCCATGGAGTTCATGGAAGATTGACTATTTGAAGAGGCAACTGAATCAGAAAATCGATCCAACGTTCCCTGTCTAAGCTGGTGACGCAACTGAAGAAGTTATGGATGGACTTGGGGAGCCGACGGGCAGTGGCTCAGGGGCCCGGTGCGGGCCCGGGAACTTGCTCAGCTGCATCCATAAGTTGCTCAGCTGCATCACCGGCTTAGAGGGAACATTGCCAGTAAAGTGTTATCTAAGGGCTTGTCTATACAGGGAGGTTTCCCAGAATAATTATACCAGCACAATTCCTGTTGTGGGAACTCTAATTTGTCATTTAGATTGCTTCTTCAAAGCATCTGATGAAGTGGGATTTTCTCCCATGAAAGCTCATGCAAAAAATAAATGTGTTACTCTTTAAGTGCCACAGGACTCCCTGTTTGTTTTACTGAAGTAGACTGACACGGCTACCCCTTTGGAGATTGTCTTTTATCAGTTTAAGCTTAATATTCTTCAGAGAAGTTGAAGGTAACCACAAAAAAAATACTCTAAACGCCTTAGAATTAGAGAGTGGACACACAGGAAGTTATGCTGGTATAAACTATTCCGATATAGTGCTGTGAGTAAACTTCTCCATGTGCACAAGCCCTTAACACCTTCCAAATCTGAACAGGCTGTACTTAAAATTTAGATTGACGCTATCTACATCACTCAGGGTGTGAAACATTAGTAGTCAACTCATTATAGGCCGCATCGGTGCTACGGCAACACAGCTGCAGTCCCATAGATGTGCCAATTTAGCACTCGTAATGTAGACATGATCCTAGGCTAGACAAGGCCTTAATTTGTAGTAAGTGTGTCCACACTGGGTCTTAATTAAATCGGTTTCATTAAACTGGTGTAAGTCAGCAGATAGACATGGTCTGCATCCTGTGTTCTATAGCACTCTCAACTCAGTAATGATATCCTGATGTTAGGGTTGATAGGTAGCAGCTTTACCAGCTGACTTAAAAAGGGTAGGGCATGTCTCACTTTGCCTGAGCTGGTAGAAATAGTGGACATATTAATGTGGTTTGTTTATTTATATGCTCTGCACAGCATCTAACACTCACTGGCGCGTTAAGTAGTGACAATCATGGTCCCAGCTGCGAGGAGCTCTTTGCATACAGTATATCCAGGGGAATGTTATCTTTTAATAATTCTGGTGTTATATTTGATTTAATTTTCTAAAATCCTTGATGTTTAGAGGGTGAGTTTTTGTGATTATTCCAAAGAACAGAGAAAATACAATGGCTGTTTGACAGGTGTTCTTGCTCACCTCATTCAAATCTCTCCTCAAATTCACTTTTGCAGCCAGCAAACTAGGAGAAGTGAAGGGGGAAGCAGAGATAATTTAAAACAAATCCTTAACTAATGGTGGGTTACTTACCAGTAACCGTCCTTCTTTGAGATGGGCTTGTCACGGAGAGCCCAGAAAAGCCTCTTGGATCCTCTCTGTTCACAGCCACCAGGGACTCTGCTACGGTGGAGCTTTCTCCCATTCACCAGGGTCTCCACGCTACCTGTAGCCAGCTTCCCAAATCCAGGCCCAGAGAGTCCGATCCTTGTTCTGTCTGGTCTCCCTTGGGGGGGGGTTCCTCCCCCTACGAGTGTCCCAGCCGTCCCAATCAGCAGTGACACTCAGCCAGTATAGCAGTCAGAGGGTTTATTAGCAATCCACTTTGCACAGCAGCTAGGACAGTTGGCTCTCAGATCACCGAGGAGGGCAGATAGTAAACCCCCAGGACAAGCCCTGGAGGTCCTGCCCCTCCGACCCCCATCTTCCTTCCTCCCCTCTCCCCCTTTTGTTCTCCTCTCCATCCAGCTGCCCTGCCCCTGGTCTAAACCGGCCACAACCTGTCACCCCCAGGGGGTCCAGGTAAGGTCGCACTAAAGCCTCTTCCCCCCTAGTGGTACCTATAGTTATCACACCCCTGTGTCCCATCACCAGAATACCATCACCAAAGAACAGGAACAGAAAAGAAGAACCACAGTAACCCAAGAGGTTTTCTTACTTCATCACAGGGCTGTTCAGATTCTTTCAGAAATAGGTGTCTCCATGCTGGAGCACCGGATTGGTCGGAACTTTTTGCCCTAGCCTGTCAGAAGGCGGCAGGTGGCCACCACCCCCACGCCACCCTGTCGCTATATATGTCGCTGCTGTCCAACCCCCTCCCCAGTTCCTAAGCATCACCAATTCCAAATGCGGGGATGGAGGGGAGGGACCTGAATGGATCCGAGCAGCCCATCTCGAAGAAGGACGGTTACTTGTGAGTAACCCACCGTTCTTCTTCGAGCGCTGCTCGGATACATTCAGAAACAGGTGACTACTAGCCATGCTGATGGATGGAGGGTGGAGTTCATCTTCCTCCTTCAGCATGGCATTTTCCTTGTCTTTTCCTTTTTTTTTTTGGTTGACAATTGGCTGACGGAGTATAGGTGGCAAGGAGCTGATTGCGATAAGCGATGCCCAGGGGAGGGCATATAAGTACGCTAGTCCCAAGTCTTGAGTCCCATGGCCTACGGGACTAGGTTCACATTGGCCTATGTGACTGCATATCACTGGGAAGAATCCAACCGGTGTGGACCCCATTTTAAGCTCGGCCTAGGTTTTAAGCTTGGCGACACACAGAGGCATGTGTTAGGATTGGTGCACCCGAAGGAAGGGCCCCTAGGGGCAACTGGGATGTACGGGGGGAAGGAGCAGCATCTACCGAGGGAGTGGAGAAGGTTCACCACCCTGAAGGTGCACATCCTGCCGCCGCCTTTAAGACACTTCCGGTTATCTGAAGCATCTTCTACAAATGTGCTATTGCTATTAGAACTTATCCTGAGAGTGGGTTCCATCAGGGACGGCTAGCTGGCAAATTCCCACTCAATGGTTGGGATGTCAGCTGGTGTAAGAAGAGGTCTATCAATGAGAAAGACCCTGAGTGGTCGATTAGGCCTGAGCATAATGCCCAATCGTGATTGTAGTGGCTAGAAAACTCTTGGAGTGTGATGAGGGGAGGGAGTTGCACCTGCGGGATATCTGGGTGGGGTTGTCCTGGAACTAGACTGGGGTGACCCTGGCGTTATGACCATCCTAGGGAGGAAGCTACAAAGGGGGCCCCGCTGGGTAGACTCTGGAAGAAGGTTGATGACTGAGGTCAGACTCGTACTCCACCTGACTCAGGGTACCCAGTCCAGGTCTTGGACCCCTTACTTTGAGGGCAAAGACCTCTTGGCTACTCAGTGGACTGTGCCAGTAGCATCGACTGTGAGTTTGATGGAGCAAGGCAGAGGAGTGAATGTCTTCACCTCTGGGTGAGCGGTAAAGAGGTGGAGGAAAACATCAGTATGATTATGTCGTCTCCACTGAAGGTTCATGGCCCAATAGAGGTGACACCCGTCCACTTCATCAAAGGAAAGATAGGCCGAAGGTGTGGCTGGGGTCTAATTGGTGAAACCCCTCACCAAGTTGTTCGCCAGGCCATGAATCAGCTGGTAGTAGCAAGCGGTAGGGTTTTACCTCAGGTATGGAGATCGCGAGTGAGTTAACAAGGGCCTGGATCACTGGCCAGGCTCTGGCCTGTGAGTCCGGTATTTGACAGGCGGGAGCAATATGCCTGGTCTATGGGGTCAAAAGGAGGTGCGGTATCCCGGCATGGAGGCATATACCTTAAGGTGTTGGTCAGGGCGGCATATGAAAGGGAAGGGAAGACTCCTTCCGCCCCTCACCTTTCAGGGCGGGGTGGGGGGTGGAAGGCCCTCTATGAGAGGGAAACAAGCACAACAAGGGCTCTCCAACCGTCTGATTGGAGAGTAGGACGGGGGGCCATCTGTGCCGGGAAGCCTGCAGAAGTGACACTCCCTGGTGTGGGGATGGGCGCAGTAAGCAGAAAGGCCCTTCTGGTTTGGATCGGGGATCAACGGGGGTAGCACGCTGTGATGCTTGGAGTGTGTATCATGAACCTTTGAGTGACCCGAAGGGAGAGGAGGTACCGCCCAAGGGAGGCGTTATGTGGGGGGCGCAATAGCACCCTAGGAGTAAAAACCATTCTCTAAAGGATGATTAGAGGGTTGAGCCCCTTCAGGGGCACATGACGGTCAGCAGCAGGGGTATGGGCAGGGGTGGGACCTTCATCCTACTAGGAAGAGGAGGAGAAGCTACTTAACCTCTGAGTCATCTGCCCACACTTAAAGAGGGAGGTCTGCTCACAGGTTGCACCCTTTGGGGCCCATAAGCGGGAGGCTGCTAATTGGCTAGCTATTTGTGAGGAAATCGGACAGCTGCCTCTCATTCAGGCCTCAGTTTCTCGAGACACTGCACTCCATGACAAGGTTTGGGTGGTTGACAGCGAAGCTGTGATTATCATCAAAGCTGCTGAATAACCGAACGGAATCTCTCCCTGGATGAACCGGGGGGGATCTTGCCTGGTTGGTCCCCCAGGTGAGTTTCGAACTGAAGCTGTGGTGGTGGGGATTGAGTCCTCACCAGTACTACTGAGGAAAAGGGAAGGGGGGTGCAGGTGGCCATGGGCTTTATGGGGCCAGAGGGCATGGGAGAGGCCCTTTTGAGAGAAGGCCAAGGTATTTTAGCTCCCCCCCGGGGGTCATGGGCAGTATTCCAGGCAGCCGAGGTTTCTGGGGGGAAGAGGGCATTGCCCCTGAAAGGGAGATCGAGGGCCACCTCTTGAGAGGCTGGGGGCACTCTGGCCTCCCGTAGCCATGGCATGCGGGGGAGGGTTACCATGAAGGCCATAGTGTGGGCCACGTTCCTGGGAGGCTATTTTACCCTTTTCCAAGAAGGCATCATACTCTTCCTTGGCCTCTGGTGGGAGTAAACGTCTTAATCTGTTTAATTCCTCCCACACATCCAACATGTACCTGCTGGTTAGGGCCTTGTTGTTGGTGACCTGAAACTGGAAGGCCGAGGAGGAGTATACCTTCCTACCCAGTAGCTCCAACTCCCTTGCATCCCTCGATGTCGGGAAGGATTGCGGGAAGTCTCTCCCGGCCCTAAGGCCGCTTCCACCACTGCGAAAGGTGGGATGGGGTGGTGGGCAAGTGAGGGAAACTCTGACCCCAGCAACCTGTACTTGAGGCCCACCATATCCAAGACTGGGAAGATGGAAGCCGGGTTTTGCCAGTGGGAGGCCAGGTCCCAGACGCTTGGGTGAAGGGAACCGTGACCACTACTGCCAAAGAAAACACTGGCCCAAATAAGGTGTCTGAAGGTGCTTTGGAGGATTGGACCTCCATTCCATGTGGGCTGAGACATGGCACAGGAGATCAAAATGTGCCAACAAGTTGCCCATGTAGAAGGACGGTACTGGATTTAAGGCTCTCTCCGGTGCTAGGGATGGTATTGGCACGGTCACAAGGGCCTCGTGCGGTGACCATTCTTGTGGGCAGTACCGGAAGGGCGATGGCACTGAGATTCGGCACTGGGGCCGTTTAGAGCCCTCTGAAGCCCGTTGCCCCGGGCTGGAACAAGGGGAAGCATCTCAGGACCCACGAGGCGGTATTGGGGACGGCAGGGTGATATGCTGCCGCGGAGACGGCTCCATGGTACCAGGACCCAAGGGGCTGACAGGCTCTGTGGCTTTGGAACCCGGGGCCTGTGGTGGGGAAGGAGAGCAGTGCTGCTTGTGTTGGGCCCAGGCCTTCAACATGAAGGCCGGCTTGCCCCTTCTAACCGGTGCTGGCGAAGGAGGTGTAGGCAGCAGGAGGAGTGCCCTGGCAGCCTCCACTGCCTCTGGGGTCATTGGCATCGGCACTGACCCTGACCGTTCCCTGGGAGAGCCCTGTGTCGAAGGTGAAGGGCTATGTTGGCGCTGTGGTACCAGGGTTGAACCTGACCAGTCCCGGGGGGAGCCCTATGTTGAAGACACAGGGCTATGATGGTGCTAGGGTGCCAGTGTTGAGCGCGACTTGTCCTGGGAAGAGCCCCATCTCGGAGACGCCGGGCTGTATCGGCGCCACAGTACTGAGGTCGGTACCAAGCTTGTCCTGTGGCCCCTGTCGGCATGATGCCGGGTAGGTTCTGGTGCTGAACTGGCATGCAGTGCCACAGGAAGTCCCAAAGCCTTGGGAGAGGCATGCTGAACCTGTTTGGAGGCCAGGGCATGGCGCCTTTGCTCCCTGTCCTTGATTGTCCTTGGCTTGAAGGACAGACAGATGGAGCATGCAGTGACCAAGTGGTTTTCGCCCAGGCACTGGAGGCACGTCTCATGGGGGTCATCCCGCGGGAAGGCCTTGCCGCATTTGGTGCAGGATTTGAACCCCGGCATGGCAGACAGCGGAGTTATGCGATGTTCCAGCCCGAGAGGGGAGCCTGTCTTCGGTGGAACTAAGTCCATGAACAGGTGCTCCCAGTTGGGTGAAAAACTCATAAATCGAAGGACAGGCTGCTTGCAAAGCGCAAGGAGCAGGGAGTTCCACAGCCGACGTGGAGGCAGAGGAAATGAAACTAGGAAGGGGTCGGGTGGCGACCACATATATAGCCACAAGGTGGCGTGGGGGGCGGTGGCCGTCTGCCCTCTACTGACAGGCTAGGGCAAAAAGTTCCAACCAATCCGGCACGGAGACACCTATTTCTGAATATATCTGAGCAGCGCTTGAAGAAGAACTGAACTGCCAGGCTTTGTTAAGCAGCCACATAATCTTGTCACCCTCTTCTTTCCTCTCTCCTCATTCGTTGTGTCCTGCTTACATTCTTTGCTCAGCTCTTTAGGACAGAATCTGTGTGTATTTACTTGTTTTCTGAGGCCCCCAACATAGTTCTGGACTCACAAAAATAATAGATAAAATAAGGTTCTGCAAACTGTGGTTCCGGACCAACATGACGCTCTTTGGCTGCCCCCTAGTGGCTCCTCCTCCCTCACTCCAACCACCAGGAGACCTTGCAGGGGAGCTGCAGAAGGCTCTGAGCTCCCTCCTGACAGTGGGGAACCCTGTGGCAGGTGCCCTGACTCAGCTCCTCCCCAGCAGGAGGCTGCATCCACTGCAGCTTTTAAAACACTTGGTTTTTGATGGAATTTTAAAAAATGGGTCTTCTTTTGAGTTGCTGACCCCTGAATTCTGATAATACTGGTTTCTAGCTTATAATTTTTCCTTACAGTATTTTTGCATTTATACCCCAAAACAACAGAAGACCTGGCAGTTAAAAAGGTAAATACCCCTCCCCCCGTGTTTCACTTAGGGCACGTCTACATGCACAGTTTTATTTCAAAATCAGTCCTTTCGAAAGGACTGATTTCGAAATAAAACCCTTATTTCGAAAGGGCTCCTTTTGAAATAGGGAAAACCGCGCGATCGCAACGGCCGTTATTTCGAAACGGATGTTTTGAAATAGCGCCAATTGGACCGCTGTTTCGAACAGTTGTTTCAAAACAACAGTGTTGTTTTGAAACAACAGGTCTAAAGGTGTTATTTTGAAATATCCGTTTCGAAATAACGGCCGTTTCGAGTGGGGGGGCAGGTTTTACTTTTTTGGAAGGACGATCCTTATTTCGAAAGGATGAGGTCCGTCCTTTCGAAATAAGGAAACGTCATGTAGACCAAATTTTTTTTATTTTGAAATAATGGGTGTTATTTCGAAATAAAAGAGCCGTGTAGATGTGCCCTTAGTGTAGAAAATATTCTGACAATACACAAGGCTACCAGAACACACTTGAGCTCACACTCAGACACTGACAGTGACATGAAACTGCTGCAGTTTGTAGAAGCTTTCTGCGTGCTGGCAAACACAGCGAGTTCCCCAGACATTTCTTACACTAGTCAGCATTAACTGAATGGACCATGACAGAGTTTCCTGGCCATTTTCAAAGCTGCTGCATATATTAGTGCTGAGTGTTGTTGACATTTTCAGGGGTGGGGACTGAATAGTTTTTACATGCCCACTGAAAGACACCCTAAGTCTGATTTTTCAGATGCGCAGGCTGATCACGGTTCCACTTAAAGTCAATCATTGCTGGGAGTGGGGCGCTTTTGCAAACCTGACATGATTTAGGTACTTACACAGCTCTTTGAAGAGTCTGGCCCTTCTTGTTTATACCTGGACACCCCCAAATTAAGATGCCTCAATCCATTGGCAGCTTCAGAGAGCATGGCTGTGTATTGACACCCTTCAGAACTACCATATGACCGAAACCAGTAATGGTGCCCTCACTCTGGGGACTTCCATTGGGGCACCTCAGGCCTGATTCCTAGAGATGTTCAGCTCCCCTCTGGCCTTTACTTTAAGCAGAGTTGTGGGTGCTCAATACCTCTGAAGTCAGGGTCTGGGTGTCTGAAACTTGGCACAGAGACACCCCACCCTGGGCTCCAAGCTGCCCTGGATGTACATGAGCCCAGTCACTCTCTGCTAGGACCATCTCTACACAGCCTGGCTCATTGTGAGCACTACTGTAAAGAGCCATCATAATCAGTGCAACAGCCTCAGGGAGCTGGTCTCCAGGCCAAGGGCTTTGCCTGCATTGCCAGTGATTTGAAGGAGCAAACAGTCTGGGGGTGAAACCTTGGCCTAGATGAAGCCAGTGGGAGCCTTATGGCCAGGATCTCAGACAACCTCAGCAATCCAGCATTGCCCCCAAAACAGCCCCAACCCTACAGCCTCTATACGTAAAGAGACCAGGCCAGCTATGGTACTCAACCTGACTGCTCCCTCTGTCTGTCCTAGTGCCGAGTCCCTCCATCCATGTCTCCTGTGGATGAGGCTGTGCTCCATGGCAATTTCTCCTTTCCGCAGTATAATGCCTGCTCCTAGATCGCCGGTGATGACACCCCCCCCCATCCCTTTACACTGCAGTTTGCAAACACCACGCAGATCTACTCCCTTTCCCAGAGCCACCCCCAGCTCCAGAAGGCTTTCTCCTCTCACCCTTACTTCTGTGCTGGGCCCCCATGGGTGGGCAGGACAATGCAGAACCCAGCCCCTGGATTGGTACTGGGGGGGCAGTGTCTGTTGTCCCAGTTCCAGTGCCAGCCTCTCCCCCCGTCCCCTTCAGCAAGCAGATCTGGCTTGTTTTTGGTAGGCTTGGCTTATTTTCAAGGCTGATTGCTTTATTTGTGCTTACGTCAACTGTCATCCCTGGGCCCTCCTCTTCTTTCCTTAGTACCTTGGAATCTGCAGGCCCAACTGCCACGGAGCTTTCTGGGCCCTGACGTTCCCTTCCCAACCACCATGGAACCTTCCAGCCCATAATGTTCCCTTGGGAGCTGGCTGGGGTGGGAGCCTGGATTACTCCAGGACACGGCTGGGTCGGCTGTGAGATGCTCCCTATCCTGGGGTGCAGCGCTGAGGGTCAGGGCCAAGGCGCACGAGGGCAGTAATTGTCAAACTTAGGGTCGGGACCCAGTACTCGGTCACAGACACTCATGCACTGGGTCGTGATGCCTTTTGCTGCCCCTACCAGAAGACTGGAATGCATTGCACAAAGATGTAATTATTGGGTTATGGGCATCAATGCTTTTTTCCAACTGGGTCTTTAGAAAAAAAGTTTGAAAACCACTGCACTAGGGTATCCACACGAGACAGCCCAGTACTGATGGCTTTGGCCAGGGCACAGAGTAGGTGGGGGACACTCACCCCTTCCCCGCCAGGGCTGGTTCTGCTGAAATGAGGCCCTGTTATGCCCCAGGTCAGCCAGAACTCAGGGCTATGGTCCCTAGCGCACCTCCCTGTGCCCAGGGGCCTGGCCAGATGGGCACCGGCCTCACACAAGCCTGCCTGGCTGAGACAGTTGTGGGGAGCTGCCAGAGCCAGTGGGGTGGGGTTGGCCCCGAGGTGGGGATAGGCCACCACGGACCCCCAGGCTACGTGCAGCAGAGCTGGCACAGGCCCTGGGCTGGGTGCCATAGGACACATGTCAGCAAATGATCAACACAAGTCTTATCTCTGGGGTCCAGCTGTGGCTGGGCTGGACCCTCTCAGCTGTTGTGCAACTGTTTGCTGCTGTCCCCGATAACTCTGTCCTCTGACCCGAGCCGAGATGAGGCCCCCACATGCTGCCAGTCTGAGCCTGACACCCTGTGGAACAGACACAGACAGCGCCAGTGCCACCATGAGCTGCTCCCTGCTGACCCTCCTCCTTGGCCTTTGCCTCCTCGGGGGCTGTGGTGAGTGGCCGGCTGGGGGAGCCAGGGGCCGAGAAGAGCCCTGAGGGTCTGACACGTCCCCCAGCTGCAGGACAGACCGCTCCCCTCCCCCTCAAGATGCTGGCTCCCCAGGCAGGATGAAGAGGGTTCGATCAGGAGGTTTGGGTGTCTCCCAGCTCCAGTTACTAGTCACTGGGCCAGGAGCTGGAGGGAGCAGGGACAATCACACCCCTTCCCCCCCCTTTGACTCTACCACCGGCTCTGGATCAGGGACCCCAAAGCTGTTGCAAGCAGCAGCTTCCCCCTGGCTACTGCTCCCTGGCCCAGCTGCTGTTAGTGGCAATAAGAAGAGCCATTTTAAAAAAAATTCCTTCAATAACCAAGTGTTTTGAGAGCTGCAATGTCTGTAGCTTCCGGATGGTGGTGGTGATGGTGGTGTGGGTTGGGAGTTGGGCCAGGGCACTTGCTGCAGCGTCCCTTGGGGGTTGAGAGAGCCTGGAACCAAGAGCAGGGCTCCTGACACAGGGTTTGCTGATGGTGGAGGGAGCCCAGACCCTGGTGCATGCCACTTGCAGGGTTCTCTGGTGGCAGGAGTAGGGCCTGGAGCCCAAAGCTGCAAGGGGGCAGTCAAAGAGCCATATGCGGCTCTGGAGCCACAGGTTACAGACCTCTGCTCTGGACCAAGCCGGTCTGAGCCCCCCTTCCTGGTGCACTGACCCTCCCCTGCTGTCTGTGCCTGGTGCAGCCAGCAAGCTGGCGGTGGAGACGGATGCATCCCCAGTGCGAGTCAAGGTTGGGGAGGACGTGGTGCTGAAGTGCCAGTTCTCCGTGAAGCAGCCCCCTGTGGACCTGAGTCAGCTGGTCGTGCAGTGGTTCCACAGGGGTGGGCAGCTGGTGGAGTTCGACAATGTCTTGAGCACGAGTCGGCCAGGCGTCAACATGAGCATGGAGGGGCTGCGGACTGGTGATGCTGCCCTGCACCTGAGCAAGGTGACCGTGGAGAGTGCTGGCAACTACCGCTGCTATGTCACCTATGCACCTGATGTGCGCATCAAACAGGTCGTCCTGCAGGTTGAGGGTAAGAAGCTGTCCTGTCACAGCATCCTAGCAGGGGATCCTACCACTGGGTCCTACCATGGGGGTCCCGCCACAAGCTGGCCAATTCTCCCCTTGCTCTCCACAGAGCTGGGAGTGCTCCCCACAGCCAGTGGTGCCCACTCTGCCCCTTTCTCAACAGTGGCCCTGCTGGGAGGTGTGGGGGCTGCTGCCCCAGTTGTTGTCTCACTAAGAGGGGCGTCTGGGGTTTCAGGGCAGGTGTGGGTGGGCTTAGCCCAGTGCTGCAGTGATGGGCATATCTGCTTTGTGTTTCACAGACCCCTCAAAGCTGCCTGAAGACGAGTCGGAGGCCCCTGACACCTGTGTCCTCGAACCCCCCCCCATTGTGCTGAAGAAGTTGGACCAGGTGCTGAGCATCCTGGAGCAGATTAGCCAGAAGCTGGATGCAGCAGTTGCTGGGGCTGGGGGGAAGGCCTGAGCCTGGCCCCAACTCCATGGGATGCTTGGATCTCAGTGCAGCAGGGGGAACTATGGGGCAGCTGAGGGATTTATTGGTAGCTGGGAGGGGAGAGGGACACAGAGACAGCAGCACAGTTGACACCACAGAGGGAATGGTCCAGGGAGCTGATGGAACAGGACTGACCCACTCTGGGTGGGAGGTGGATAGAGGAAGCGGGACTTGGGGGGGGTGAGAGGGGTTGCATGGGGACATGGGCTTAAAGATGGCCCCAGTGGGTGGCAGTGTGAGGCAGGTCAGCGTGTGAGTTCTGTTATCTGAATAAAACCTGTGATGAGGTATGGTCTGTGCTTTGGACTGTGATGTGTGAGGATGATTCCCAGATCAGGGCCCTCATCTCAGCCCCACACTCAGTGTATCTGGGGACGTGGGACAGGCACTCCAGGAGGGAAAGGGGTCTGCCCCATCCCAAACGGTGCAGGGCTCTGAGGTGTCTCCCTGATGAGCCTCTACCCTGGAGGGAAGAGAGGGCATCCCATGCCCAGAGCATTGACTGGGGCCTGGCTGGGCTCTGCCAGTGCTGGCCTGGGGGAGAGGAGACTATAACCCGAGGGGAGTGGAGCCCAAAGCAGGGTGCAGGCAAAACATCCCACAAAGCTGTGGCAGAGCAGGGTAAGGGGGAGGGACCATCTGCCCCTGACTGGCAAGGCCCTACAGGGGTGTCACAGGCATCCTCGGGTACTAGAGTCCAGGCTCCACGAGGTCTCTGACTGCCCCAGAATTCTGGGGCAAAAACAACCCAAGCAGACAGCAACCAGGTGCCTGGAGGGGATGGGATTGGATGTCCCAGCCAATCAGGGGGCTGCTGGCCATGTCTGGGCCTTATCGGGACCCTGCCATGTGCCTGGGCCTTTATCAGCACAGTGCTGGTGCTGCTGATGCAGTGACGGCACCTTCTGCCTCCATGCATGAACCCCTGGAGATGTGTCTGCGTGGCATGGTGTTGGCCCTGTGCTGCGTGGCAACTGGTGAGTATGGGACCTGTCTTGCCACAGGTCACGCTGGGTCTCCCTAAAACAGGGCCCCTGATTTCCCCATGTGTTCCTACTGGCAGAGCCATCCCAAGGAGGGTGTGGGGCCCCTGATGAATCACCCTCTGCAGGGCCCCCACTCACACCCCCAGCACAGGGGGAGAGGAGCCGGCCCAGGGGAGGGGCAGGCCCCTGCTCTGGCAGTCCCATAGCAGAGACTGGGTGAGCTGGCCGAAGGGGTGGCCTGATTCAGCGCTGCTGGTCCGCTCCTTCCTCACACGTGCTGCTTTCAACTCTGTGCTGGAGCTATGGGAAGGGGGCTGGAAGTAGCGCGGTCAGGAAGGTAACCATAGGGGCCCCACACTGCCTCCTGCCCCCTCCCTGCTGCTCTGGCACAGAGCCAAAAGCAGCACACGTGGCTGTTGGCAGACCAGCAGCACTGAGCCAGGCTGCCACTTTTCACTGGCTCTCCCTGTCCCCGGCATTGGGGAGGGACAGCGGTGCAGGCCAAAAGTGTGGGGCCCTGGGTGGCTGCCTGTCTCTCCCTATCCTAGGGGCGGCTTCACCCCCTGGATCTCCTGAGCACAGATTCCCCACTTTTCAGGCATTCCCTTAGATCACCCAAGACAGGACCCCCACTGCCCCTGGGGTTCCCTGCTGTATCTGCTCAAGACAGCCTGGAGGGTGAGAGGGGCAGGAGACAGTTCAGAGGGGGGATGAGAGCTCCCCCTGCTTCTCCAAAAGGGGAGGGAGACAGACAAGTGGGGACACTAACAGAGCTGAGTGTCAGGGCTGGGAAGTGACTGACTAATGAGATTTATGGCCCATCTGGACATGCTGGTGGGGATGGGAACAATCGTGTAGAGTGCCTCCATTTCAGGAGGGTCCCACATTCCAGAGGGTACCAGGAGCAAAGGCACACAACCGTGGCATGGGGGGGGGGAACAGTTGGTGATGCTGCTTCTCTCCCTGCAGTGGGCTGGCTTCAGTTGTCCATGGGCCCCTCGCTGGTGTGGGGGCGCCCTTGGCTGCATGTGATGCTGGAGTGTCTCTTTGGGGCTGACCCTCTGATGTCTCTTCTGCTGCTCTCTGCTAACCCAGAGCGACAACCTCCCCCCTGAGTCCTAGGTGCTGTACTCATGGCCTCACAGCTCCAGATGGCCAGTCACTGGATGCTGCTCTGTCCTTGGGCGACTCTCCCCAGCACACTGTCCTTCTGTGGGTGCTGGCTTGGTATCCCAAGTCAGCCGCTCTGTCTTCCCTGGCTTCAGGCAGGGCCTCTCCCCCTGCTTCCTTCCCCAGGGCCTCTGGCTGCCCTGCCGCTCCAGCCCCCCTCCTCAGCTCCACAAACCCTCTCCCACAGGGCAAAGATTTAAAGGAACCACACTCCTTAAAACCCCAGGGGGGTTACACTCTTCCTCCCTCCAAAAGAAAAGGATCCTTGGTGTCCCCAACAAGGTGGGCAGTTTCAGTCTATGGATTCCCTGCAGGACACCCAGAGCCCCCATTGGTCAGGAGTATTGCAATCATCCAACTCTTGGGACACTGAGGGGTGGAACACGTTTCTTGTGAGGCAACTCACCCCCCGGGGTACTCCAGAGATTTTTACTTCACTGGGTTTTCCCAACCGATCATATGTCAGCACACACCTGGGCTTCCCTTCCCTGGAGGAACGTCTAAGTTGGCTGGCAGGCATCGACTGCTGTGGCACTACTGAACGTGGGAGCGTGGTGACAGATCCTTGAGGTGTAAAAGCAGGGGCATCTGGATCTAAAGTGGCTGTATGAGGTACAGGGTTCTCTTCCTCATCAGGCCCTTGGTGGGTCTCCACAGATTCGGCCAGTGAACCCTCTGGGACACTTACTGTGGGTTCTTCCCCTTCCCCATCTCTTTGTGCAATGTTGGAAAGATCTGGTGTGGTTGAAACTTCTCCAAAAGGACATTGGCTGAACACTAGTTCTTCCTCACTCTCTGAGGAGCCGGGTGTTTGCAAAGTCCTATTACAGCTGTGTTGCTGGGATCGTGTCCGACTTGCAGGACCGGGGGGCTCAGAAACTGTGGAAACATCCTCATCCTCACTCTCTGAGGAACTGGGTGTTTGCAAAGTCCTGTTATATCTCCGTTGCTGGGATCGTGTCTGACTGGCAGGACCAGGGGTCTCAGAGACTATGGTGTCATCCTCATTGTGAAACAATACCTGTCCAACAGGTAACATGTGACTCCGGCGTAGAGTTTTAGTGGGGCCATGACTGCCCTCCAGGCGTATCCAATATACTGGTAGATCTCCCAGTTTCTCCTCAATGACATACAGGTGTGACTCCCAACCATCAGCAATTTTGTGCTTTCCCTGTAATCCCAGATTTCGGGCCAGCACCCGATCATCAGTCTGAAGTTTCTGTTGCCTCACTCGCTGATCATATCGCAATTTGTTCCTTTGATTCTGTTGGCCAGAAGCTTGTGTTGCTATCCAATATGCCTCTTTCAATTGGTCTTTTAGGCAAGCCACATACTCCAAATATGTTTCAGGGAGTGCCCCATTGGAAAACACTTCAAAACAGAGGTCAACTGGCAGCCGTGCCTCTCGACCAAACATCAGCATGTATGGTGTGTAGCCAGTTGCCTCATGCCGAGTGCAGTTATAGGCATGTACCAAGTGCTCCACGTGCTGGCTCCAGGATTTTTTCTGGTGAGGCTCTAGGGTTCCCAGCATGTTGAGCAGGATGCGGTTGAATTGTTCGGGCAGTGGATCCCTTTGTGGATGATAAGGGGTGGTGTGTGATTTTTTGATCCCTATGATTGTGCAAAGTTCTTTTATGAATCGACTCTCGAAATCCTGTCCCTGGTCTGAGTGTAATCTCGCAGGCAACCCATAGTGAACAAAGAACTTGTCCCACAGGATCTTGGCAACTGTGGAAGCTTTTTGATTTTTTTGTGGGATAACCCTGAGTATAACGAGTAAAATGGTCGGTTACCACCAGGATATTTGTCCTATCCCGGCCATCAGGCTCTAATGACAGAAAGTCCAGACAGACAAGCTCCATGGGTGCTGAACTTGTAATATTGACAAGAGGGGCTGTCTTCTTAGGCAAAGTGTTTTGTCAGATGCATTGGGTACAAGTATGTACATGGTGGGCAATGTCGCGCCCCATCTGGGGCCAACTGAACCTTGCCTTAACTAAGGCCTCTAATCGTTCTACTCCCAGATGACCCAGTCGATCATGGCAGGCCTCCAATACACCTTGCCGATACTTTTGTGGTAGTACCAACTGCTTTGAGTGAGGTCTTGGGGAATGCTTCTTCCCTCGATAAAGTCACCCACCTCGAACCAATAAGTGATCTCATTCCTTCAGCAAGAGGACCTCGTCTGGATGACTCGGCCGAATACTCTTGGGATCCTTTCCCCTTTCCAAACCATAAAGGACATCCTTCATTTGTGGATCAGCTCTCTGGGCATGTTCCACCTCCCGATCCTTTAGTCTTGGCAATTCAGGATCCTGTACTCTACTACAACTTGAGTAGGCTATGGGTATGGCTTGTGGGGGCACCCCCAAGCAGTCAATTGCTTGTTCTCCATTGGCCGTGGAGTGTTCCTCCACAACGGATACTCGTTGGCATAAAGCTCTCAATTCAGGGGTACCCACATTCATCCAATTATTGGGTGACAAGGCTTTAATGTGAGGCTGATGAGACAAGGCATCTGCATCTGTGTTTGTTCAACCAGGACGATACTGAAGGGTGAAATCATAAGCAGAGAGTGCGGCTAACCACCGATGTCCTGCTACAGATAATTTTGCTGTTGTCTTGATATATGTCAAAGGGTTATTATCAGTCTTTACAATAAACTTTGCTCCATACAGGTAATTATGAAACCTCTCTGTCACAGCCCATTTTAACACCGGGAACTCCACTTGATGAGCAGGGTAGTTTCACTCTGATGATGTGAGGCCTTGACTTGCAAAAGCTACTGGTTGAAGTTTGCCTTCACACTCTTGATAAAGGACAGCTCCTAAACCAGTGTAGCTTGCATCAACATGGAGCTCATATGGCTGAGTGGGATCAGCATACACCAAAACAGGTGCTTGAGTAAGCTGTTGAATGATGTTATGGAAAGCTGGTTCACATTCAGAAGGCCAGAGCTTTCCGAACGGTGTGCTCACATTGAAGTATCGATGCCGGGGTGGTCTGCCCTTTTTCTTATTTGTGGGAGGGTATCCCTTTGTGAGTTCTGTGAGGGCATGCACAATATGGGAATAATTTTTTATGAACCTGTGATAATAGCCACAGAATCCCAGAAATGGTTATAATTCCTTGACAGTTGTAGGCCTTGGCCAGGTGGAAACTGCTTTTACCTTCTCTGGGTCTGTCGCTATACCATCTGCAGGTACAATGTGTCCTACATATTGTACAGATGTCTGGCAGAAGATGCACTTGTCTAAGGATAACTTGAGACCAGCCTCTTCCAACCGATCCAGGACCTTGCACAGCCAAATTTCATGTTTTTCTAAAGTGCACCCGAAGACCACAATACACCAGATAATCCAGATACACCAGGCACTCTAACAGGTGCATATCCCCTACAACCTGTTCCATGAGTCACTGAAATGTGGCTGGAGCCCCAGATACTCCTTGTGGCATATGATTAAATTGGTAAAACCCCAAGGGGCAGGTGAATGCTGTCTTCTCTTGGTCCTCTGGTGCCATGGGTACTTGATAGTATCCACTGTGGAGATCAAGTAAAGAGAACCAGCAACTGCCATTCAGGCTATCCAAAGCATCATCCACCCAGGGCATTGTGTATTGGTCAGGAATCGTTTGCCTGTTCAGAGTGCGATAATCAACACACATGCGCACCTTGCCACTTTTCTTTCATGCTACAACAACTGGTGATGCGTAAGGGCTCCTGGATTCTTCAATAATACCTGCTTGAGTCAGTTCCTGTAGGTGCTGCCTCACATCTTCAATATCCGCAGGGGCTAATTGTCTTGATCTCTCTCGAAAAGGCTGACCATCCTGCATTCGGATATGGTGTTCCACAACCTGAGCACACCCAGCATCCCACTCATGCATAGAGAAAACAGCCTTCCTTTTGATTAACTCCTCACACAGCTGGTCCTTCCACTCAGCAGGAATGGAGGAATCCCCAAACTGGAAACTATCCTTCCCAAAAGGCTTAGCCTTGGTCTCCTCATGGGATGCAGGGCATCCCACACGCTGGTATGCAGCTTTACATAAAGCATGCATAGGTAGCTCCTGCAGATAGTTATTCCCTGCCATCTCTTGACACTTCTGTGCTAATCTTTGAAACAGGTTTGCATTTGTCCCTACGATTAAAGGTGCATATTCTCTTCCCTTTGGATCTGGGCAGATCAATGCCAATGTTTCTATTTCCTGGGTTGTCCCGGCAACATCCTTTGGAAATTGGACCTTTAACAGGATATACCTCAGATAGGGGGCATGAGTCACCACCAATTCCCCAGACTCTTAAGCCAGACAGGGAATGCGGGGGCAAATGCTGCAGGTGTTCTCGATAGTAAGGTTCATAAAGTATGGTGACCTGTGATCCACTATCCAGCAATGCCTCACACAAATGTCCCTCTATATGGATGGGTATGACAGCTTGGGGCCCTCTTAGCCCATCAGGGTAACCCTGATGTGTGTTCTTTTTGGGGGAGCCTTGGAATTTCAGGGTCTTGGATCACTCCTTCTCCAAGCCCCGCTGGCGTTTCCCTGAAGCTCCCTATGGGTTTTCTGCAGTCTCCGAGATACCTTTGCATGGTCTGTCTTGTTCTGGCACTGCAATGCATAATGTCCATCTCTCCCACAGTTATAACAAAACTCCTTTTTTGTGCTATTACCCCTCTGGTTATTTTTCCTTCTTTCAGATGGCGCAGCATAAGCCTTCAGCATGGCCACTTCTTGGATCAAATCTCTCAGGGCTGCTGCTACTGATGGGACCTCCTCTGTTACTCCACGCACTGTGGTGGTGTAACTTCCTACCTTCTTTGGCGGTGCCACTGTATCTGCCTGCATAAATCGCTCCTCTTCTTCACATATGTCGCAAATGAGATTGTGGAATGGAGGTGGGTTATGGATCCGCTCCCTCAGCTGCAGTCGCCACAGCATCAACCCATCTTGTCGGGTTCCCCGAAGGAGCTGATCTAACCTAGCAGAATCAATGTGCTTAGTGGGAATTCCTCCCTTCTGCACTACCTGCTGCAGTAAGTCCTCCAGCCTCCTGACGAAATCTGACAACCTCTCATGAGACCCTTGATAGGTGCGACAAAACTGATAATACAGGTCTTCGTTGCTATCCATCATGCCGTAGACACTCTCAAGAGCAGCTAAAAAGTTGTGCACTGTGGCAGCTGGCTGGGAGTCTTTCAGGGTTCGGACAATCGGCATAGCAGGTCCCCTCAGACTCTCAAGCACCCGTTTCCGCTTTTCAGAATCAGAGCATTGCCGCTCTCGGACAAGGGGCACCGAAGAGTCCCTCCAGGTCTCATAATCATCTTCCCCTGAGGGTACAGGTGTGACGCCAGAGAAACAAGGTAACCGCTTGTATGGTGCATTTTCAGGTACTGGCTTCAACACATCTCTGAGGGCATTCCCCAACTCTCATGCCCACTCCACTGGGTTGGGTGCTGCAGGTGTTGGAGTCCCTCCTAATGCCAATATTAATTCCTCTTGTGTCCGCTTCTCATTTGCCATCAGAGTCTGTAGCTTCTGAGCTAATGAGTCCACCTCCAGTAACAAAGGTGCGCTAGCAGAGGGCTATTTTGGCCCCAGAATTGTCCAGGCGGTACCTCCCACTTGCACTTCTTTGGGTACTTTATCAGGATCTGCTTCTTTGGAATGAGTACATAGTGCTATCGTGCCCTTTAATTCATGACTATAAATATGAGTGTAGCCCTTCACTCTCCCAGTATTCCCACTGCATCTAGGCTCTCCTCAATTTCATTGGGTTCCATTTCTTCTGGGAACCCTGCCACCAGCACAGCCTGGGCTACTGAGATCTGTGCCCCACAGCAAAGGTCTTCTAGTAATTCTCTCTCCATTCCCCCCCCCTTTTCTTTTTCAACAGGTGGTCTCTTTTCACTCTGAAGTGTTCAACCCCTGGGGTTCGCGATATAACTGCGATGGAACAGTGACACCCACCAAGGAGATGGACACCAATTTTTAATAGAAAAAATTTTACAGTGGTCTCATAAAGGCATACAATGAAATAGCAACAAAAATGCCTATGTGGGGGGAGTAAACAGCTACACAGTGGAAAGGACTATGCAAAATACAAGTGGGATAATAAACAGCTATGTAGTAAAAGGACTATACAGGGTACAAACGAAAAATCACACTTATAAACAATGCATAAATGGAAAAAACTACACTTATGGACAATGCATAAATGGGAAAAAGCTATACTTATAAACACTGCCTAAAGAAAAAAAAAGACTACACTTATAAACAATGCATAAATGGTATTATAGAGAAAAGAAAAAAAAAGGAAAGAAACAAATTTAAAGTGGTAGAATAACTGTATCAGCTTATAATAACTGTCCTAGCACTGTAGTGAAACCCAACGTGAGGAGGCAGACCAGCTGCAGCATCCCAGTATGTAATCGTTTGGCTGGCAATTCGAGTACACCCAAAGGTCTCGCGGGCGGGAGCTCCTTGTCTCAGTCGGGGGATCAGTCCAACCGGTTTGTGACATGCCCTTTAGCGTTTGAGGGTGGGAGAACACTCAAGCCAACCAAGGCAGGGGCTTAAATAGTGTACTGCACGGCCAGAATATAAAATAGCCAATTGGAAGTGAGATGCAGGTCAGGACCAATGATGTAACTGGGACCCTGGACAATGATCCCTCCTTCGTGGTGACGGGGGTGCGGAGAAACTGTTCAGGGGGATAAAAACTCACGCCCCCCCCTTGATGACACAAGGCTAGGGAGGTAGAAACTCACACAGGACATTGAGGCCAGTCAGGGGAGATCCATCCTTAACACTCTTCCCCTTGAGCTGGATAGCCCGGAGATGAGACACATCAGGGGAGATCGATACTTGGCACTCCTCCCTGTGAGCTCCATAGTCAAGAGGGCTATGTTGGGGGGGGGGCAGGGTGGCCTTTATGTCTGCCACCTCCATTGACATGAAGGAGCACCCAGTGTGTGTGATATAGAGGTTTGTGTCTGCAAGGGTTCCCCATACAGCCCACTCAGGTGCGCTGGCAGCACAAGGGGTGCACTGTCCTGGAGTTCGTTGGGGCCACGTGGGCAGCATGGGCAGGGGTCAGCCTGGCAGAGGATGAGGTGAGGAATGGCAACGTCTCCCTGATGCTGCAGGGTGTCTCCACAAGTGTCAGTGGGGAATGGACCTGTTACGTCCTCTACCCTCCCGACCAGGCTGAGGGCAGCCTCACCCTGCAGGTACTGGCAGGTGAGAAGGGGGTGGGGATCAGGTGGGACAGAGTGGAACTAGTGACCTCTGCTGGGGGGCACTGACCCACAGGGCCAGGTCCCCTGTCCCTCACAGCACCTCCTGCAGGTTGAGGCTGTGGCTGGAGTAGCCAGGCGCTGTCTTGTGGTGCTGGCTGGTGTGATGCTCGTGCTCCACCACAATCTTGATCCTTGTAGAGTTTTAGGGGAAATTATAATCCAGAAATGAGAGGCAGCATATTCAGAGCTGTGTAAGGAGATTTTATTGAAAGAGAACTGAGGGAGAGAGAACCCAACAGACCGGTTGCCCTAGCACCTAAACGACCCTCCCATTTATCACTATGGCAACCCCAATGACCCTAGGTAGTCCAAAACACCACATATTCCTCCCCCTCTAATGAAAAAGCCCCCCCCCCCAAGAATACAGCCCTCCCCCCCGAAAGAATAAGAACTAAACTAGGAGATGAGGGTAGACTGCTCCATCTCCGGTGAACCCCCTGGGAATTATTCTGCCCCATGAAGAGGGGGTCACCACTAGCTAAAGATCCAGCCGATTAGGAGGCCTTCTGTTTTGAGGTGGATTATGGCGAACTTCTGGTGTGCCCACACCACAAGGTGGTATTGGTCGTGGTGTGACCACAGGTACTGGGGAAGTAGCTGGAACCAGAGAGGATGTTGTGTCCGGTTGGTCCAGGGAGGCTGAAGGCGTTGAAGGGGTGGCTGGAGCAGGAGAGACAGAAACAGTAGGTTCATGCTCTGATGTTGTATCATCAGTAAGGGTGAAGTCAGATATGTCTGCTGGAGATGCATCTTCTGGATGGATATGATGGAGAAGCAGCTGATCTACATGCCGTTGCCAAATTAGGCCACTCGCTGTCTGGACAGAGTAGGAAACAGGTCCTGTCTGGGCAATGACCGTTGCTGGGACCCATTTAGCTCCTGGAGCATAGTTTTGAGCAAGAACTGGCTGTCCAATACTGAAGGTGCTGGCCTTTGTTCTTGGTGAATGTCTGCTGACCTGGTCCTGCTCTTGGCGTTGAACTACTTGCCGTGTGTCTCGTGGTTTCAACAAATCAAAGCAAGAAAGCAACTGCCGTCCCATCGTAAGAAAAGCTGGAGATGCCTTGGTTGTAGCCTGTGGAGTGTTTCTGTAGGACAACAAGAAGTCGTCCAGATGCTTCTGAAGAGGTGAACGTCCCTTCACAGATTTCAGAGCCTGCTTCATAGTCTGTATGAACCTTTCATCAAGTCCATTGGTGGAAGGATGATACGGTGCTGACCTGATGTGATGTATTCCACTGGCCTTCATAAAAGTTTCAAAATCCTGAGAAATGAATTGTGGTCCATTGTCACTCACCAGCTGTTCTGGAAGACCATAACAACTAAAAAAGCCAAGCAGGGTCTGAATAGTGGTTTCCGTAGTGGTGGACTGCATTACAGAGACTTCTGGCCATTTTGAATGGGCATCCACAGCAATTAAAAACATACATCCTTCAAATGGGCCAGCAAAATCAACATGGATATGTTGCCATGGCCTTTCAGGCCAATCCCACGGGTGAAGAGGTGCCAGCTGAGGTGCACTCCGGACGCTCTGGCATGAGGTGCAAGCTCTAGCCGTTTCTTCAATGGCCCTGTCCAAGCCCGGCCACCAGAAATAGCTCCGTGCAATTTCTTTAATGCACACTATGCTGCAGTGACTTGAATGGAGCTGTTCCAACAAATGTGGTCTCAATGAAGGTGGGATAATGACACGCATACCCCACAACAAACACCCAGATTGGGTCGATAACTCTGTCCTCCTAGACACGTAGGGGCAGAGGTCAGGAGAAACCTGAGAGTCAGGTAAGAACGTTCCATGCATCACAAAATCCATAACTTGTGAGAGTACCGGGTCAACCCGTGTTGCTTTCTTCACTTTGAGTAGCCCTGACAGGTGTGTTTTCCACCTGTTCAAAGTAAAAGATTCCTTCCTGGCCCTGATCCTGATTGTGTGCCGGTAAGGGTAGCCTTGAAAGACCATCAGTATTGCAATGCAAAGAGGATTGCCTATACTTGATTTTATATCTGTATCCAGAAAGTATCAATGCCCATCGTTGCACCTGACTGGCAGCCAAACGTGGGATGCCTGTGTGTGGCTCCAAAATTGATGTCAGGGGTCGATGGTCAGTGAGAAGTGTGAACTTCTTTCCCCATAGGTACTGGTGAAATTTCCGAACGCCAAAAACAATGCCCAGTGCTTCACATTCAATTTGGGCATAGTTAGTTTCTGCCTTGGTCAAGGAGCGTGAAGCAAAAGCAATAGGCCTCTCTTCACCAGAAGGCATAATATGTGACAATACAGCCCCAACTCCATAAGGGGAGGCATCGCAAGCCAACTGTAGGGGCAAAGATAGGTCAAAATGTGTCAGAACCCTAGAGTTTACCAGAGAATGTTTAGCTTCATTAAATGCAACATCACAGGCTTCAGTCCAGTTCCAGGCCTTTTTCGGCCCAAGAAGCTCATGTAGGGGTTTCAGAAGCATCACTAATTGTGGAATAAACTTGCCATAATAGTTTAATAAGCCTAAAAAAGAGCGAAGTTGGCTTATGATCTGAGGTAGCGGAGCATCCACGATAGCCTTAACCTTGGCTGGAGACTTATGGAGACCATCAGCATCAATTATATGTCCTAAATATTCAACTAAGGGCTGGAAATACTTACATTTGTCTCTGTGAACATGTAGACCATACTCTTCCAGTCTTTGCAGAGTAGCTTCCAAGTTCGTAAGGTGTTCCTCCTCATTTTTGCCCATGACCAGGATGTCATGCAGATAGCACTGTACTGATAAACCACTCAAAATCTGATCCATTGCCCTTTGGAACAAAGCTGGGGCTGAAGTAATGCCGAAAGGTAAACGACAGTATCTGTACAACCCCTTATGTGTTACAATTGTCAACAATTCTTGAGATTCTTCTTCAACATGCATCTGTAAGTATGCTTGACTCAAATCAATCTTGCTAAATTTTTGTCCTCTAGCCAAACCTGCAAAGATGTCCTCAATGCGGGGAAGAGGATATTGTTCTGCAAATAACACTGGGTTGACAGTGACTTTGAAATCTCCACAAATCCGAATGGAGCCATCCTTCTTCACTATTGGGACAATGGGTGTCGCCCACTGGCTGTGAGTAACTGGCACTAAGACTCCCTCTTTGGCTAACCGCTCCAAGTTTCCTTCCATCTTGGGTCTGATAGCAAATGGCACCATCCTGGCCTTCAAACATTTTGGTTGGCAATCAGGCTTTATATTTAATTTCACAGTGATTCCCTTCATGCTGCTTAAGTCTTCACCGAAAACAGCACCGTGTTTTGTTAGTACCGCTGCTAGATTCATTTCTTCTTTAGTCAATTGATGCACTTGTGACCAATCGAGTTGGATTTTCCTGATCCAAGATCTTCCCATAAGGGCTGGGTAATTCCCCTTCACCACAAACAGTGGTAGCTTTGTGGTCTGTCCACTGAGTTCTACTTTCACATCAATAGTACCCAACAGGGGAACAGTCTCTCCAGTATATGTCTTCAAAATGACTACTGTCGGCTTAAGTGGCAGATGTCTAAAGTCCTTCTCATATACAACATTAGAAACTAATGAAACTGCTGCGCCAGTGTCCAGTTCCATGCATATAGGTTTGCCTTCCAACACAGGTGTTACCCAGAATTTACGTGGGCCAGGTGTTATAGACAAAACATGGAGGGAATCTTCATCTTCCGACTGGGTGTCACTATGATCACCTGTATTCTGCTCTACTGCATGCAGAATTTCCCTCTTAGTCCACCAAACCAATGGGCCATTTTTCTCAGGTCTGCCTCTTCTGTTGGCTCACACTTCCTTTGTTTGGAGGCACGTTCAATGTACCCTCTCTTACCACATTGTCGACACAGTAGTTCCTTAAACCGGCACTTTGATGCGAGATGACCCTGCTTCCCACACCGGTAACATTCCTGTCTCCCCGGTGCCGTGTGGGCAGGTTGTAGGGATACTTTACGTACACTGACCCTGATCTGTTGCATGTCTTGGGTGACGCGTTCTATGGAGACTGCAATTTCCACAGCCTTCTGCAACGTGAGTTCACCTTTAGTCAACAGGCGTTTCCGTGTTGATTCATTGTGCAGGCCACACACCAGCCTGTCATGCAACATTTCCTCTAACAGGTTCTTGAAGTCACAGTGTGCTGCCAGCTTCTGCAGAGCTGCTACAAACTGTACAACTGATTAACCTTCACCTTGGTTTCTTTGGTAGAACCTATATCTCTCTGCAATTACTAGTGGCTTCGGGGAAAAATGTGCTCCCAGAACTTCTTCTAGGTCCCGTAAAGTTTCTGCTCTGGTTTCTCCAGATAAAGCAAATCACATAGCAAATTATAAGTCTTAACTCCAATGATCGTTAGAAAAACTGGTACCTTCTTCTCATTAGTTATGTCATTTGCTATTACAGAATTTTGAAATCGGGCTGTATATGTCTGCCATGAATCTGCCGAATCGTCAAATGCTTCAAGGCTTGTATTAAGTAAAGCCATGATGCCCTCTTGTGGTTACTGTTTATCTCTTCACTTAACAGCAGGCAGATCAACTTTCAGAATAGCCAGCCAGCCTTATCTCTTCCTTGTGCTTAACAAGAGGCAGATCAGCTTTCAGAATAGCCAGCTAGGCCCTAGGCAAACAGATCAGCTTTCACAGCTATAACCCAACCCCCATGCAAGCAGTAAAGTAAAATTTTGGTTCTTACATTGCATTCTGGTTTTCCAAAGTTGCCAGGATCGTTGAGGATAGCCAACTCCATCACAAATCCCATCCTCTGTCGCCAGATGTCGAGTTTTAGGGGCAATTATAATCCAATAATGAGAGGCAGCATATTCAGAGCTGTGTAAGGAGTCTTTATTGAAAGAGAACTGAGGGAGAGAGAACCCAACAGACCGGTTGCCCTAGCACCTAAACGACCCTCCCATTTATCACTATGGCAACCCCAATGACCCTAGGTAGTCCAAAACACCACAATCCTGACACAATGCTGTGCTGTTATTGCAGATCCAACAGCGCCCGTTGATGCCTGTGCCCTAGATGGGGACACTCTGCAGCTGCTGCAGCTGGAGGAGATGATCAGGGACTCCATCCACTCAGCTGGTGAGCTCCAGCAGCACCTGGCTGGACTGGCTGCAGATGTGAAGAAGTGTCTGGGCATTCAGGGATCTGAGGAGTGTGCACCTCAGGCAGAGACTGAGGGCACCAAGCAGCTGGCACAGGCATGAGCCCACTGTGTGTAAGGGCCTGGTCACTGGGCTCTCAATGCCCCCTGACACAGTACCAAAGGACAGGGCTGGGCTTCCCTGACAGATCTAGCAGCATGGAACTGGAGGTCCCCATGGATGGATGGGGGACACCCTTGTCATGGCAATGGCTTTGCTTCTTCATAGTGTGAATGCAAGTCTGGGGGCTGGGATCTTGCTCTCAAATGGGGGCACAGGCCCCATCTCCCCTAAGGGGCTCAGGGAATTCACATAGTGCTGGGGGCACCATTGTCAGATGTCACATGTGGGAGTCTGGCTGGGTGCAGTGGTGTGTGGAGTCAGGGGCCGATGCTCGTGAAGGTCTATTTGCCTGAACTGCTGACTATGTCTCTCCCCAACTGGGACACTCCAGGAGAGAGATCAGCAGGGACAGCAGGGTGGTGGGGGGTTGTTGCTCTGAGTGTGGGAGGGGCTGCAGGGTGTGTGATTGCAGCAGCTGGCACGGTACCCGCTGCAGCCTGGTGTTAAGGAATAAAGTGCTCATTATGCACTTAGTGTCCTGCTGCCAGCCAGCACCTGTGCAACCCATTCCCCGGGGGGGGGGGGGGGGAGTATAAGGACTGGGACCCAGTCTTCTCCCCATGGTCACTCTGCAATGGGTGTCAACTCCCTCCCAGTTCCTCACTGGGTCAGATTTAGTCTGGGCCCAAGACAGTGCTGGGTCTGCCTGGTCTACACTCCCAGGCAGTGCCAGCCCCATGATTGCTAGGGAACACAGTCTCCTGCTGGAATGGACTTCAGGATGGAACCCCATGGTGCAGGACGGAGGAAACACCCCACAGTTATCCACATTTCATCCTGTTTGCCAGAGTCCCAGACTGCTGAGCGCACCAGGCCTTGGGTGATGTCCCCTCTGTTCCCTTGGGAAATGCAGAGGGGTTGGTAACTCCTCCAATGCTCTGCTTCCAAGGCTCAGTCCCCTCTGTTTGCACCCTACCTGTCAGCAACCTAACCCAGGCAATGATGTCTGTGAGACCTACCCCAGTGCTAGCCACCATGCCCACCAGGGGAGCTGCTGTCACTTACCCAGCTCTGGGAGAATGGAGCGGAGGCCATGCTTGGAGCAAGCCAGGGAGAGTATGAGTGGCTCTCTGTGGGGTCACCCAGGAGGCTGGTACCCAGGGACTGCAGGGCTGGAACTACCCCACCACACATGGATATGGCACTGAGGGGAGTACTTGTGGTGGATGTGGGGGCTCCACGGGGTCATATCTAGCCCAGCCAGTCCAGCCTCTCAACACTTGGGGCTCAAGAACAGGTGTCCCAACAGATCCTGCCCAGACTGTCTGGGTCTTGCTGCCCGAAGTCCTCCGAAGCAGGCCTGGGGAAGTATCGAGCTTTGTGTTTTTGTGGGAACACAGGTGGGTGCAGATCCCTGGGCCTTGTATCCTTGCTAAGGTGTAAACTCCAATGTCCAGCCCAGAACCATTTCTGCTGTAGTGAGTTAAAAACAGTCCCTGTACCTGTTCCCAGGGGGCTGCTTCCCACCATGAGGAGAAGGATTCCTGTGTACCCACCCCCTCTACTCCACCCCAGAGGGGTGATATCCCAGTGCTAGGTGAGTGGTCCCCATGTACTTACCCCCCATGCTTTACTGTACAGGAGCCTCATCTCAGTGCCAGGTAAGGAGTCCAGCGTCCCCAGTCCTTACCCTGTGTGTCACTTGGAGGCCCAGGGAATAAGCCTGCCCTGAGAGGATGAACCAGATTGCTGTGGGCATCTGTATGGCGACAGCTGTCCACGGTGCCCCTGAGGGCCCTGGGGGTCTGTGGGGGCTGAGGGGTGCCAGTGGAGAACACTGACAATAGTTCTGAGGTGGCCCCCATGCTTGGTGAGTTGGGAGCCTCCTAGCAGCGGAGAAAGGAAAATCTGTGCAATTCTCAGGCTTTTGCTGTGCAGCTGCAGCACGGAGCCTTGCTGGCCCTGGGTGCAGGACAGAGGGAGGCACAGGAGGGGCTGGGATCACCTCAGCTGTGCACCTTCCCTGTTTACAGCCCTGCCAAAATCAGTGATGGGATGGGTTTACGGCTGGAGAAGTGGGTCCTGTTTGGGCTCGCTACTGGGTGCAATCAGGGATCAGGTGCTTCTTGTGCAAAGAAACAAGCCAGGAGCCAAAGCAGAGAAACAAGCCAGGGTTCTTCCAGGCTCTGGGAAGGGAGTGGGGTCTAGTAGTTTGGAACCAGGAGAGGCTGGGTTTTGTCCTGGGTCTTCCAGTGTCTTGCTATGTAGTCTTAGGTTGATCTCTGCATCAGTTTCCCCATCTGATCAGTGGGGATAGAAGCACTTGCCATACCCTGTGCATTTGTCTATTTCCTCTGGCCTTTCCTGAGATGAGATGGGGGCCCCAGCCACAGGAAATGGCCAGAGCTAATGAAGGGCTGATCCTGGGGACCCCCTTGCAGCCATCTCTGCCTTGGGCCCATCCAGGGGGTTGGATCAGGCTTGCAGCTCCTGTGATGTTCTCCGCTGCAGTCTGGACTGGTGTGTAACTGTGTCACTCCCATTCCACACTCCTGAGGCCCAGCATACCTCGTCCTATTGTGGAATCCCCACTCCTCGGTCACCTCATGCAGAACCTCCTGGAAGCAAGCAGGTCTTTCCTTGGAGTGCTGGTTCTCAACCTTGTGTGAGTCACGACACGCTGCCAAGTCAGGACAGGACACATCAGCCCACCCTCCCCAAGTGGAATCCAGGCGTACACTTACTGCTGTGTGGCAACACAGTAACATATCTCAACAGAGTGGTTGAGAACTACAGCCTTAGCCAGCCTCTTATGGGATTATGCAACAGAATGAGCCCAATCAATACCTCTCAATCCCAGATACACCCTTAGGGAGTGCCATTTTAGACTTCAGTGCTGCTCACTGGACTCCGCAAGGTCAGTCTATCCCAGAAATTGTCATGCACCACCTCTGTCACTTTAAATAAGTCTCTATGCACACCCACACCACATGCACTGCTTTAGATCCAACAAACACCTATGTTTATTAGGTTCAGAAAGATCATGAATGATTATAAATTGGAAGAAGACAGGTCAGATTTTATGAAAAGTAAGTTTAACACTATCAGCAAAATAAACAAGGAATCCTGTGGCATTTCGAAAGACTAACAAATTTATCTACCACATAAACTTTCATGGGTATTATCCCTCTTCATCAAATACATGAAAGTGCAGTGAGTTAGATATATATATGCACATGCAGAGATGGGTGGGTCACAAGATCAGTTCAAACAGTTCCAGAAGGGCAGTCTGTTAGTTTATTTCAGCAACCCAAACTAGTTGTTTTGATTCAAACAGTGTGGATGTGGGCCTTTAAATAAGACTTAATGAGATGGGGAGAAGGCTAGAAGAGGGAAAATTACCTTTTGTGGTGAATTCACTGTTTTAAAGCCCTATTCCAACCCTTTAAAGTGCTCAACAGTTTGAGCAACTTTACAGTCACTGTCTTTTGATGGTTCTCACCACAGGCTTCTTGGTCAGCCACCAGCCAAGCTCTCTCCTCTGGTCAGTGCTTCAGTTGCTTGATGTTGTTTGTGACTAGGTTGCAAGAGAGAGAGAGCAACCAAAACGTCTGCTGTTTTCAAATATCCCTGAGCTGCTTTCTGGAGCCTCCCCTCCTCTTTTCAGGGTCAGGTGATCAACAGTGTCCTTGCATGGATTTCTCCAGGCTTGACTCAATTAGCATCCCCTTACCGGCAGGGCCATCCCTAGGGAGGTGTGGGGCACAGGCCCAATTGGCCTGTGGGAGGCCTCTCAGCTGCACTGCATTGTGGTGGCGGGGCAGGCTGCCTTAGAGGCCGAGCACTGCACTTCCTCCCTTGCCCTGCACCAGCCACTCTGCCCCCCAGGGGTGAGCGGTGGGCTGGCCTGTGGACAGATTGTGTCATCCTAGGAGCCAGGCTCTTCTCCCACACTGCCTCTGGGCCAGCCCACTCTCACTCCCCCTCCCAGGATAGCCCTGCTTACCAGATGCTTAGACCAGTCCATTGTTCCTGGAAGAGTTGGGTTGTTTTATGCACACCTAAATCATGAAATTTTATGCCAGAAGAAATTTGTTAGTTTTTAAATTGCCACAGGAAGGGCTGGCTCAAGGGGTTGTGGTGCCCCAAGACAAATTTTGATTTGGTACCCTCACCTCTCATTCATGGAGGTTGAAAATGGTTTTCCAAAGTATATAAATCTCCAGCATCTGCCAGCAGAGGGATTTAAAGTGCACTCTGCCTACATGAGTTAAGCTGCAGGTTGACTTAATAGTGCCTGAGCTGCTAGGAAAGAGTTAAAGAGGCAGCAGCCAGCCTGATCTTCAGGGGGGCTAGGCGCCCCTAAGAACTGTCACCTGAAGCCATGCCTGCCTCCTGCCTCATAGTAGACCCGGCCCTGGCTTTTTTTTCTCTCTGCTCTTGATGTTTGCCTGTATCTGCACCTGGCTATGTGAGTGGCACTTTTGCGACTATTATACAACAGAGCTTCATAACCAAATGTAACCCTTCTGCCAGGGCAGGCTGGCAGAACAAGGGCCGGGTTCGATATCTAGGGGTTTCCCAATGATGCAACATCACCAACTGGCTCGAGCCCCCACCCAGATTTCTGGGAATCCTGCACTGTTTCCTGGACACCCAAAAGAGGTAAGGGTTCCCCACTCAAATGCACAAGACTGAGTGTAGTAAACAGAACTTTTAATAGTAGCAAAACAGAGCACAAAAGGCCAAATAACAGAAATAGTGCTGATCTAGCTAGTTAGTATAGAGCAAAGCTCCCAACAACCCACACTGCACAACAGAACATACATAACTCAATGGCAAAACCAGCACTGATCTGTGGAATCAGTATTAACTAGGCTCCCAACCAACCCTAGGGTACGTAGGGAATGTCTTTCACACCAGCTGTCTGCTGATGCCATCTACCGGTCACTCACTACATCCTATAAAACCGTTCCTTGGCTCTACCTGCTGTTCACTGCTCTGCCCAACTCACCACTGGCCCCTCTCACTATCTGCCAGCTCCACCTGCTCTCTACATCTGCTGTTCCTCTTCAGAAATTTCAGCATAGCAGAAGTTTCTGCCCAGCTCAGAGAATCTAGCTTTCTTCTTTACAGAAGTCTCAAGCATCCAGAAACATGCAAATACCTCCTAGCCTTAACATAACAAAGGACCTCAAGTGAGCTCTAGCCAGAAATATCTTTTGACAGGAAAACTGAAGTGAGATAGAAACACCTCCAGCATTTTGCTCTAAAAAAAACTAAACACTTGATCTGAGCCATAATAGGCCCACCCCTCTTTCTTCTCTTTTTTAGGTTGAAATATGCAGCCACCTTTCTGTCAAGCCTCTTTTTAAGTAAGGGTAGTTTTTACCCTTTAAATAATCCAGACAGATTTGAAACAAACAGAAAGTAGCAATTTACAAAAAGACAGTATTTTGTATTTCCCTTCAGTAGAAGTACAGATATTAACAGATTTGTGAGTAGATTAACCCAAATAACATTACCCACTATGCTTTGCACTCAGTATGCAAATACCATGTGTGACCTGAGCCTCCTGCGATAACCTTCTGAATGTACCAAAATCAGGGCAAGCGACAAAGCCAGGGGCCAAACCCCCAAAACACCAGAGGCGGGTGTTGGTTGCAGATAGACCAGAGACTAGCGACAAAATGGAGAATGGGCGATGGCCTTTTATCTCAGAGTCCTTGCCAGCTCAAAATGGAGGTGGGCCACATCCTCAGTCTAGGTAGGTGGTCGAACAGGTTTCCTCTTGGGCCCACTGCAGCTGGGAGTCTTCTCCTGATGGGCCATCAGTATGACAATAGTTTGTACACACCCAGTCTGAGATTGCTTTAGCTCAAACAACTTGGAACACACATCAAAACAAATAGATTTCTAAGCTCCAATACAGGCATGATACCTACCTTCAAATCATATAATCATTCCTAGCAAATTACAGCCTTTCTATTGATACCAAACACGACATATCACATATGGATCATTGTAAATATGAAGTATCGATATGAAAAATAATCATAAGCAGTTCCCTAGACCCAGACAGCATCACACCCCCAACGCCAGTCTGGTGTAGTAAGGAGCAGTCGGAGCTCCTCAACACCCCACAAGGCCCTCCCCTTCTTGAGTATGCATCACAAAAGGGTTAAATTTGGATTTGCACCGTTACAGCTTTAAGCATGTTTCAAAGATTTTACAAAATGTCAGGCACAAAGTACATTTTACATACTTTGGCAGAAAATCAGGAGTTAACATCTGCATGAACCTTTACATCCAGTAGTATAAGAGTGTATTTTGTCATTAGCTGTGTTGTGCCTTCAATACAGGAGGTTTGTTAGAGGACTAGATTGTCTAAGGCCCCCTTGGATATCTGAATACTGTATTTAACCAGTTGTTTTTGGTTTACCTCAGTGGTCTTAATAGCACAGGATTTTAGCTTAACTACATCCTTGGGCAGGGCCCGTGCTAGGGTTTCTGGTGCCCCCCTGCAACCAATAAATGGGAGCCCTCCCCCACCCCAGGGCAGGGTGGTCCCGGGGGGGGGTGCCAGGCCCAGGCAAATCACCCTCTGCCCCCCCTGCCACACTGGGAGGTGGGGCTGGCCGGCCCAGGGGAGGGGCAGACCCCTACACTACCCCCCATGCAAGGGACCAGGTGAGCAACCAAAAGGGAGGCCGGTGCAGCGCTACCGGTCCACCCACCTGGCCCCCCTGTGACCCAGGCCTCCTGGGATAACCTTCTGAATGTGCCAAAATCAGGGCAAGCTGCAAAAACCAGGGGTCAAACCCCCAAACCACTGACGCGTGGTACTTAAACCAGTCTCCCAGGCAGCAACAAAACATGCTTCTGATTCCCCCACTCTGGTCATCACCAAGCATAACAAAATAGAAGCAGCCCCCTTACTGCACATAGGTTCCCATGGTCCCCTCTAGCCACTGGGTCTCTTAAAGAAATACATTCTCCTGACCCCAGGAGCCAGCCACATCACCCAGAACAATATAGGCTTGGATCTTACCCAAAATACCATGCTGCCAGCCAAACCTTTACTGACTACAACTAAAGGTTTAATATAAATGGAAAACAAACAAAATATGACATGTTAAGGGGTCAAAGTGAATCACATACATACAAAAGATTTAGAGTCCATAGAAAGCATATCCTTGAAGATCCTGTAGTTAGCAGATTAGCCTCACTTCTCTGGTGTGCACCCAGCAGCAGCAGCAGCAGCTGGGTGGGTCTCAGTCCTTTGTTCAGTCCCCTGCAAACTGAAGATTAAAGACAAAATGAAGATGGGTCCCCTGCCTTTTATCTCAGTGTCCTTGCCAGATCAAAATGGAGGTGGGCCACATGGTCAGTCTGGCTAACTCGTCAAACAGGTTTCTTTTTGGGCCCACTGCAGCTGGAAGCCTCCCTGATGGGGGCCATTAAGAGGAACAATAGTTTTGCAGATGCCCAGTCTGAGATTGCCTTAAGTACAAATCACTTGGAACACATGTAAAAACAAATAGATTCCTGATTTCTAATACAAATATGATACCTACATATAGATCATATAGTCATTCTTAGCAGATTACAGCCTTGCTGTTGATACCAAACATGACATATCACATATGGATTATTGCAAATATGAAATATTAATATGAAAAATAATCATAAACAGTCCCCCCAGACAGCATCAATTCCCCCTTCCCTCTAGCCACACAGGGAAGCCATTGCCCCTGCTGCCTTTGGCTGTGGCAAGGAAGCGATCCCCCCTGCCAGCTCTGGCTGCTGTGGGGAGACGTGATTGTCCCTGCTGGTTCTGGCCACAACAGAGAGAAGTGATTCCCTACCCTGGCCAGAGCTGACAGGGGGGATGTCGTGGTCGGAGCTGGCAATGGGGGTCCCTATGCTCCTGCGATGGTAAGAAGGAACCCCTCCCCTGTTGCTGGCTCTGGCCGCAGCAAAGAAGTCATGCCCCCTGCCGGCTCTGGCCAAGGTAGTGAATCATTTCCCTCTGCCAACGCCAGAACCAGCAGGGGAGATTGCCCCCCCACATCACAGCCAGAGCCAGCAGGGGGGTTCACTTCCCTGCCGCGGCCAGAGGTGGCAGGGGCAATGGCTTCTCTGTGGCACCTTTTAAATTGGACCCCCAAGGCAAAGCCCCTTCCCCTTACCACCCTGGCCATGGCAGTGGGAAGCGACAGGGCCAGCTCAGGAGGTTGTGGCGCCCTGAGCCAACTTTTCCTTTTGTGTTCCACACGGCCACGCTTCCCCCCACCCCACTGCTTTCAGCATGGAGCCAAAGGTGGGGGGGACGTGAATGAGAGTGCAGAACCAGGCCTCCACACTGGGCTGGCTCGCCCTGCTCCCAGAACGGGGAACAACCAGCCCAGGGGTGGTGCAGGCCAGCCCAGAGGCCAGGCTCTGCTCTCTTGCCCCTCCCCTGAGCCGGCTGTTCCTCCCTGAAGGCAGGGAGGGCCAGCTCAGAGACTGGATGAGAGAGCAGAGTCCAACTCATGGGCTGGTCTGCTCTGCCCATGGGGGCAAAGTGACTGGCTTGGGGAGAGGCGGGAGCATGGGGTCCAGCTTTTGGGCTGACCTGCCCCACCCCCTGGAAACCCTAAGTTTCAGCACGCTGGGCTGGTGCCACACTGGCTCCAGCCCTGATCCCGAGAGAGAAATTAGAACCACTTCCTTCAGCTGTTTGAGAATTTGATCCTGACTCACTCTATGTGGAGGGGAAAAGTGAATCCTTAAGACCAAGAGTTGCATGTCACAAGCACTGAGTAGTTTCAGTCCCATGGAATCTGAAACAGTCTTTCTTCTTCGAGGGCTGTTCGGATACATTCAGTATTAGGTGTCTATGTGCCACAGCATACGATTGGCTGGAACTTCTTTTAGCCTTAGTCTGTTAGGACAGGGCTGGCAGCCACCACCCCCTGGCCATATATATGGCCCCAGCCCTGCTGCTCCCCAGTTCCTTTTGTTCCGTCCTCAGCAACGGTTATGGAACAGCCTGTTCTTGCTTTATGCAAGGGCCTGTCTCTGTTTTGTTTTACGTGTATTTCCACTGGAAGATCTGCCTGCGGACTTTACCAGCGCTCCCACCGTGTCCTTCAAACAGGAACCTGAAAACGTTGGGAGTGTTTCTTAATGCCTGTGTGAGCTTCACCGGCTGTATTATGCTCTATTTGCAGGTCTTAAGCAAAGGACTCAGCAGGGAGTGAAGGCTGCATAGCGCGCCTGGGAATGGGCCCTGCAGCTGATGCCAGGATTTTCACCGGCTCTGCTCACCGATCTCCGGCTCTGAAGAAACACTGCGACTGGACCTGGCACCGCATGCTCAGTAGGAACCATAGCCCTATTGGCGCCTCTCTCCGGCTATGAATACAGCCGCAATCGGCCTCCAACTTGGCACCATATGCTCGGTAGACACCGGAGCCATTCCAGCATCACTCTCTGGCTATGAATACAGCCACGATCAGCCTCCACCTCGGCACCGTGTGCTCCGTCGGCCCCGGAGCCCTTTCAGTGCCACTCTCCAGCTTTGGAAACAGTCGCGATCGGCCTCTGACCCAGCACTGTGCGCTCGGTCAGCACCTGAGGCCTCTTGGTGCTGCTCTCCAGCTATGAATATTGCCGCGATCAGCCTCTAACCTGACACGGTGTGTTTAGGTGGCACCTAAACCCCCTCGGTGCCGCTCTCAGGCTATGAATACAGCTGTGATCAGCCTCCAAATCGGCACCGTGTGCTCGGTTGGCACCGAAGCTGTTCTGGCGTCGCTCTCTGGCTATGAATACAGCTGCGATTGGCCTCCACCTAGGCACCACGTGCTTGGTTGGCACCAGAGCCCTCTCGGTGCTGCTCTCTGGCTTTGAATACAGCCGTGATCAGCCTCTGACCCAGCACCGTGTGCTCGGTCAGCACCTGAGCCCTCTCGGCACTGCTCTCCGGCTATGAATACAGCCGCGATCGGCCTCTAACCTGGCACGGTGTGCTCGGGCGGCACGGGATCTCTTGATGCTGCTCCCCAGCAGAACCCAGGTAAGCATGCTTGGGACCAACTCCGGCAGCAAGTGTTGGCGCCATGTCTGGCACTTCCCTTTGGAGTGAAAGCCTGGAGCCTATCATGGTGCCAACCACACTGGAGGCCTTCGAAGTGACGGAAGCCCTCTGGCCCCTGAATACACCACAGGCTGCCGAAACAAATGGTAAGTCTGTCTTCTTCCTTTCTCCACTTTACCCAGCACCAGGGGGAGCTGCTCATTACTTGAGCCCATGCCACTGCGTGACTACGGGCTCCAATGCCTACAGCTCCTACAACCTTGCCTTGGCACTGCAAGAGATCTGCAGTGCATTCCTCAGGCCCGGCCCCTTACTGAAGGGTCCACAGCACCGTTTTTTCCTGGTGCTGCACTTGAAACCAGCTACCTCCTACTGAGGGCCCGCAAGGGGAATCCCTACCTGGAGCCATGGCCCCAGTGAGGACACCCCAGTTCTGGGGTTGTCCTTTCTCCAAATTACAGCCAAACAGGGGCCAGGGCCTTACAGAAAAGACCCTATCACACTTGAATGCCTTCACCAGGCCACTGTCTGCATGGGTCAGGGTCACACCCTTTGAGGGAATCCAGAACTGCCTATTTGACTTGGGGTTCAAACCACTCCAGCCACCATTATATTCCCCCCCCCGCCATACTCGTGCCCAGGACATTGATGGGACACGTTGGCTGAGCCTACCGATTCATCCGGGGTCCTCTAGGAGTCCCAGAAGATTTGACCTCCTGGCTAAAAAAAAAAAAAACCTACTCAGTTTTCAGCTTTTTAGCTGAGGGATCCTGGCCATCAGGCCATGGTTAAAAGATTCCCTAGACCTCTGGGATGCTATGAGGAGTTTCAGCAGCCTCCTCCCACAAGAATACTTGGGGAATTTGAATGCCTTCATCAAGGAAGGTGGCTTGGCATCTCACCATGCATTTACAGTGGCTTTTGATGCCTCGAACACGGCTACCCATGGCATTGCTAGGGCTGTGGTTACATGCCGGGCAGCCCGGCTTCAGGATCTTGACCCCTCCCAGGACTTACAGTAGGCCATATTAGACTTCCCCTTAGGCTGTGTTCACACAGCACTTTTGTTTCGAAACAACCTCGTTGTTTCGAAAGAAAAAAAAACCCATGTTCACACGACGCACAGTCGTTTCGAAACAAGGGGAAGCCCTTGTTTCGAAACAACTGTGTTGTTTCGAAACAACTTAAACCTAGTTTCTGGGCGAAACAAGGTTGTTTCGGAACCATTGTTTTGAAACAACAAGTGTGAACATGCTGTTTTGGAACCAAGTGTTCCGAAACAACATTGGATCGTCAGCACCC
>ML682085.1:1953556-1972657 GCA_007922195.1 Podocnemis expansa
GTGTCTTCCCTGACTAATCGAGCAGAGGGTTCCCACTTCTCCACAGGGAGACCGGACAGAACAAGGATCTGACCCTCTGAGTCTGGAGTTGGGGGCTGGCTGCACGGAGCGTGGAGACCCGAGGTGCTGGACGGGAGGAGACTCCACTGTGGCAGAGACCTGACTGGCTGTGGACAGAGGGGATCCAGGAGGCCTGTCTGGGGTCTCCATCACAGCACCCTGGGAGGAATGTCAAATCATGTTGTTTCAGAACCTGTTTTTTCCAAAACAACATGTCCAAATGGCCTTATTTTGAAACAGCCAGTTTGAAATAAGGGCTATTTTGATAACAAACGAGGTTTAAGGTGTTCCAAAAGAACACCTCTTATTTTGAAATGACGGAGTCCATCATTTCAAAATAAGAAAACATCATCTGGACATAATCTTTTTATTTCAAAATAACTTGTGTTATTTCAAAATAAAAAAGATGGGTGGACACAGCCAGCTAGCCCTCAACAGCAACATGTTGTCATTCAGCTCCAGAGTGAACAACATGCTGCTAGCAGTGAGGTTCCTGATCCCTCTCAGCAACCATTCTGAGCTCTCTGCAGACATCAATGTCAGTTATGGTGGAGGAGATGTTTGGATGGCTCATTCATCACTAGATGGGCTGAAAGCTGAGGCTCTGCAGCAGGATCCTAGACCACACACCCTCCAGCCTGAGATCACAGACAGATCCCGGGAGACTGCAAACTTTTGTGGTTTATTTCCCTGTTTCTATTTACAGGTGACCCACTGACGATATACACTGACCCCTCCTCCTCAGCTGTGCTTGGCTCTACAGTGTTGCTGAAGTGCCGGTTCAATATTGGGGGGCCGATTGATCTAACCACCTTGCAGGTTCAGTGGTATTTCTCTGAGCAGCTCCTGGCGCAGTATGACAGGGGAAAAGGAACATTTGAACCAGGGTTGAGCATCTTGGAGCAGGAGTTACGTATTGGAAATGCCTCTCTGGGCATGGAGAATGTAAAACTGTCAGATGAGGGGCTGTATACATGTGTGATCGGATACGGTGCAGAGCGGCAGCAAAGCAAGACAACCCTCTTTGTGTTCGGTAAGGATGGCACCAATGTCTTGGTCCAGAAACTGTGAGTACCTGTTGTCTCACTGCTGCTAGAGCAGGCAGGCCTGTGTGGATTGAGTGTGTGTGATCAAGGGAATGTGACCTGGTACACATACCTGCATTTATGTGTGTGTGTACCCCTGTTTGTGCAGAGTTTCAGAATGGTGCAGCCCTTCACGCATACAAACTGTTCTATCCCAGTCACGAAATGGGCTATGAGCTGCTGCAGTGCCATGTGTCTCAGCCCTTGACTCACATTCTCTGCTTCACATTCCCAGCTATTCCCAGGCTCTCCATCCCCCAGCGATCGGCTGTGATGGACACAGTGACCTCCCTCCCCTGCCATGTATGGGGAGTCTACCCTGAGGACGTTACTGTCATGTGGCTGAGGGATGGGCAGGTTCTGACCAACACCACCCACTCTGCTCCCCAGAGGAACCCAGATGGGACTTTTAACATCACCCTGACCTACACCTTCACTCCCACCACCAGTGACTCTGGCAGCATCTTCTCCTGCCGCATCAGCTATTTGGCTCTGGCCCAGACCCTGCAGGAGGAGAGGGTCATCCTGGACATCACAGGTGAGAATCTGCACTGGGGGGAGGGGGAAGGAGAGTAGCATCCTGCGGTCCAAGCTCCCTTTTATCAGGGAGAGGACCCAGCACAGCAGTGATGAGCATGGGGAGGGCCTGGAGGAGGCAATGGGCAGGAAGCTCCCTGTGCAGCCAAAATATTCAGCACATCCCCTCCTCCACCGAGCCCCCTCCATTTCTGCTCCCAGTGATGGAGCCTGGGTAATGACGGATCCTGTGGCTGTACCCGAGGAGGCCCACTGCCAGGTGCTGCCCAAACAGAGTAAGCCACGGTACCTGCCCAGAGCAGTTTCCATTCTAAGCAGAGCAGCCAGACAAGGGTGGGGGAAGGGGCACAGTACGCCAGAGGGGAATGATTTGTGATCAAGGGGGTGGCATGACAGTTCCCCTGCAGTCTGGAGTGGTGTGAGGTTGGGTCACCCCAATTCTTCACTTCTGGGCCCCAACTTACCCTGCTTTGCTGTGTGACCCCCCACTCCTGGGTCGGCTCACACCCAGCCTCCAGCATGTAATCAGTCCTTCACCTAGTGGAGGAGTGTTCTGGCCAGCCACCCATGTGATAGACTCCCAGCCAACACTCCCACTTCCAGATGCAATCCTGGGAACAGCTGTCTTACAGACTTCAGTGTTGTCCACTGTATCCTGCCAGCCCACTTACACTTGTCTGTCAATTTATGAAAGAGATGGACATGCACCAGCTCTGTCACTTGAAATGAGGCTTCTGCACACACCCAGTCCACATGCACTACTTCAGATAAAATAAACCTAAGTTTATTAACTACAGCAAGATTTTAGTTGATTTCAAGTCAGTGTGATATAAATCATGAGACTAATAATAAGTCAAGGAGTTAATCAGAATTAACTAAAAATAACTCATAATCTAATCTAAAACTAATATTCCAGTCTACTTCAATCCATGTTAACATCTATGATGTCATCTTGCTGCACAGGTTGGATGTGAGGAATCTTGCAGCAATGACTGGCTGCTCCCTACATTCCACTCCAGGCCCATGAAGCACTTCCTGGGTCCCAGTGCCGCTGTGGCTGCAGCTGGGCCCCGTTTTACTCTATCTCTCCAGTGCAGCAGTCCCTGCTTCGGCTGCATCAGGAGTTGCTCTTGTCAGCTGGCATCTCACCCCTCAGCTCAGCAAATGGTCCCAGGCAGGGGGAGCACAGCCCAGTCAAATGGCCATTTGTGTCCCATTCTTCAGCAGGAACCAATTCTCTGGTTGTGGGGAACTACCATGAGCAGGGTCTGACTTCTCTCTCCTTCTAGTCGCAAGTCGAAGAATGGATGACACCAGCATCATAGTTGGAGCATCCCTGGGGATCCTGCTCGCAGGGGGAGTTGCGGTTGCAATAGCCATTTACTGCAGGAGGAAGATGCAAGAAGGTAATGGGATTTCATTCCACTGGTCAGAGGGGCTAGTACACTGCATGGCCACAGATGGAGCAGAGAGTCTGAAGAAGGGGAAGGGGACAGTGACACAGCTGGGGGCTCCCCAGGGGATGTGGGGCTGGAGAGGCTTTCTAGAGACCAAGCCTCCTGCAGCAGGGACAATCTCCAGGGCTAGATGCATCTCCTGGATCATCTTTTTGCCTGTACACACTAGGGCATCCCACCTTTACCCCAATCCGCAGAGCTTAAGGCATTACCTGGTTAAGGCACCTACACCCTTTCTTACTTCACTGGGGTCCGGAGGAAGGTCACCTACCCTTACCCAATTCATGCTCCAAGGCTCAGAGTCTCTTATTCCCAGTCCATAGGCTTTGAGCATAACCTAGTTAATTTAAGTACCTGCCTTTTCCAATTTGTAGAGCGTGGGTGTATTTTTCTGTGAGTCTGTGGAGTCTTTTACCACTGGGAGAGCCTTACACAACAATTGCTTTATTCCCTGTGTATGAACAGTTGTCAAAGACAGAACACTCACACCAAGCATACAGTGCTCATCACTCCCAAAAAGCAAGACAAATTTCTCCTGGTGGTCATTCAGGCTGAAATCCTCTGGGGACTACAGCTTCTGCACAATGTGTTCACCAAGTTGCTGAGGTCGGGTAGCTCTGATTTCAGGCTCCGTCCTGGACTTAGCATGCAAAGAACTTCTCTTTGGCCAGGGGTGTCACTTCTGCTGGGTCTACAGGGCTCGTGCCCTATATTGTCCTGGGCTGGCCCTGCCCTGGATCTGGCTCGAGCTGTCTGCTGCTGGCTGGTAGCAGTTGGAGCCAGATTGGGCCCTAGGGTGTGGTAGAGGGTGGGGCCTGGGGCTGAGCACTGGTCCATTTTGGGGGCCAGCAATGCCTCTGCCTTTGGCCCCAATTGCTGTAGTTAAACTTGGGTCCTGCTTAGCTCCACTTCAACCAATCACTTTAAACTAAGTTCCAGAGGGGTAGTTGTGTTAGTCTTTGTATAGTGAAAACAATGAGTCCTGTGGAACCTTAAAGACTAACACATTTCTTCAGGCATAAGGTTTCATGGGCTGCAACCCACTTCATCAGGTGCATGAAGTGAAAACTACAGTTAGGAGGTTTATATACACTTGCAAGGGCGAGAATGATTACAATGGGGAGGGCAAGAGCTAACACAGTTGGTTCAGTTAGGGTGGGAGAGGCCCATTCACAACAGTTGATTAGAAGGTGAGAATGTATGAACAGGGATGATCACTTTTTGTAATATGTTAACCATTCCAAGTCCCTATTCGAACCTAGTATGATTGTTTCAAAAGTTTGCAGATGAGTTCCAGCTCTACAGTTTTACACTGAAGTCTGTTTTTGAAGTCCTTTTGTTGAAGTATGGCAACTTTCAAGTTTGCTACAGTGTGTCCAGGGAGATTGATATGTTCTTCTACTGGTTTATGGCTGTTACCATTCTTGATAGTTGATTTGTGTCCATTTATTCTTTTGCATAGGGATAGTCTGGTTTGGCCAACATATATGGCAGAGGGTATTGCTGGCACATGACGATATATATCATGATGTGTAGGGCTGGCCCAAAGCTTTTTTGGCACCCTAGGAAAACTATGACTTTGGTGCCCCTAGTCCTCGCCCCAATGGGTATGTTCACGCAGGCTTCTTATTTCAAATCAACAGAGGTTGTTTCGAAATAAGAAGCGGCATGTCCACACGATGCACCGTTATTTTGAAACTACGGGTCCCATTGTTTTGAAATAATGGCCGTTATTTTGAAACCATTAAACCTCACATCTAATCGAAATAGCCGTTGTTTCGAAACAGTTGTTTCGAAACAACGGCGTTCGGACATTGCGGGAAGAAACCGGACAGAGTTGAGGATTACGGCTGAGAAGCGTCCTGGGCACGCCCCAGGAATCTTTATTTATACAACTTAGCTTATCTCTACACACGTAAGACAATAATGAATACACTTGTTTACTTTACTGTGATTGGTAATAAAAGCCTCGCTAAATGTATCTCCCTTGAACAGAAAACGGGGAGGGAGCCTGCGGGGAGAGAGCCTGCTTGTAATTTCCCTTAGTAATCAGAATTAGCAGGTCAGGGCCATGCAGCTAACACAGACGTGGTTTGCCAGCGCCCATGTTCCCAGCATCACCCCAACATCTCCCCCTCTTTTGTTTTAAATTTTGGCAAGAGGAGGTTTGGAAGCTGCCCGTGGAGACCAGGGGCAGCCATGAAGGCACATAGCAACAAGGGATGGGATGCATTGGATACCGCAACAAATCAAAATCAGACAAACACAGGCCAGAATACCATAAGTAAGGAGCAGATGAAGCCACCCCCAGCCAGGGAGGAGAGAGGGGACAGGCGAGAACGAGAGTGAAAGATTGGGCAGCTTTGACAGATAAGAGGAATGAAGCAGGAAACAAGGTGAAAACCTAGGTAAAAACAAAACAAGAAATAAGCCTAGTATGCTTTGTTAGGAATGAGAGTCCAACATTCAGAGCCAACTAGGGCACAGACGCCCCCTTTCATGGGTACAATGGATCCATATCCAGTAAATGCAGCACCCAGAACACCAAAGGAGCCCATAGATGCCATGCGTCCCTGAACGTCAGAAAAATAAGGGAGAATAGTGGGAGCAAGGGGACTACTCCTCTTGTTCCGCACCCGCTCTTCCAAGTGTGATCACATGTAGACAGCCAGGACGAGCAGGCCAAAATAACAGGAGCCTGACCAGTTGGCACGAGTCACTTACAGGCTGAAGTGCCACAAATGTAAGTTAAATTGGATCCGGAGTATAAACCACTGGAAATAGAGGGGGAGCTCCAGTGAAAAGTAATGTTTCAAGCCGAGCTTTACCTGGCTTAGACAAAAAGGGCCTAGCACCCGTAAAGTACCCAGAGCTATTAGAAATGAAACAAAGGGGCAGACACATAATAAGCCAAACAAATAGATTTAAGTTGTGGTACTCAATTCAGGAGCAGAAAAGGTCCAGGAAGAACCAGAAACCCATGAAGTAGTTCAATAGCGAGTGTTATCACAGATAGAAACAAGAGGGGAAGAAGGATTTCAGGAGGGTCACTGTGCCATAAACCAACACCATTTTTGGAGGTTTCAAGGGTAAGGGGGAAGTGGGAGCACACACAGCAGTTTGTTACATTTAAACCTTATTAATTTAAGCTTACATTAAGGATTATAACATACCAGAAACTATACTGCAAAACACTATAGCAAAATTGAAGTGAATACCTTAAAAACTTTAGAAGCCAGAAATTTGCACATATATAAATTACAGGTAACAATGACAACATTTTGATTTTATGGAGCCCCACAGACTTGTTGGGACCGTACTAAATTGTCTCTAGATTATTTTTCTTTGCAGATATCAAGAATGTGGTAGTGGCAAATCCTCTTCACTTTGGCTTGGCAAATCCTTTTTAACAACAGGGGAGAGGTTACTAGCACATGCACCCTGTGTTGTTAATTCTTCTGGGTTTTTTTGGAGGTGTAGAACTTGTACAGTGTGAAGCATGGATTCACATTGGCAGTCCATGGCACTTGACTTCTGTATTGGTGATTAACAAAACCTGAAATGGATCTTTTAAAAGCTTTTGCTAACAGTAGCAAAAACCAGCTTAACACAAGGACAGTCTTTTAGCCATCCTGAAAAGGTACATACAACTAATACAAATTTATAAAAATACACTTTGGCATTTGTACAAAATTAATTTGAAAATGTACAAAAGGTCCCCTTTCAGTTTTTACAGGCTTGCCAATATTATGGGCTTGACAAATTGTACAGGTATAACAATACTGATTCAGTAAAACGGGTTACTTTTAAATACTTTGTGTTGCAAACAAACAACATATTTAGCCACAAGCTTGCCTTGTAAATTTTTTTTTTGACAAGACCCATTTTTTTTATAAGAAAAATCAGGATTTTGTAAAGGAGTATCTTTAAATTTAACTTAAGGCATTGTTAACTGAATGGTGACAAACAAGCAATTATGAGGTTTTCCATCCAGGAGAACAGGGAATAAAGAAGTGGGATTTAAAACAGAACATTAAATAAGAATAATATTGTTTGCAGACAACATAAAAAATGTATATTAGATTAATTTAGCCTGAAAAAATGCTGTATTTAGTTTATAAAAGGACTGCTGCAACAGAGTGTGGGGAAGCAACCTTTTGCCAGGCTGTCCTCATGAGAAGAAAATTAAGGATTAAAGGGCTGGGATATGGGCAGTGGAGGCATTGTTGCAAAGTCAAGTGTCCCTTCCTGCTGGCCGGGCCGGTAAGGACACTTTGTCTTTCAGTGGCCCAATTGTCCACAATAGTGGCATGTGAAATTTTTTAGAATGCTGGAATGCGCCCCATACCACATCCCCATTAGCAGCCAGGGATCCCTTGCATGGCTGCAGATAACCCTGGAAAAGGTTTTTTAAGCCATCTATATCATTTTAGGAAAAGGCAGGGGGATTAAGCCCGCTTTGAGTTCACACACTTAGGCTCAAGGCTAAAACAGCTTGCAGAAACAGCAAAGAACAGCAAAACACATTATATCAGGCCCCAGCCAGTTTTTACAGGAGACTGACTTTAGCTGGTGCTTTGGGCTTGGAGCCTAGCATTAGTTTACGGTCGGGTCTCTCCCAGGAGTGGTGTAAATACCATGCTACCGTTTTGTCACAAAATTTTTGCTTTAGCCCTACATTACACCCCTGATGAGCAAAAATCATTCAATTGGCAAAGCATCCCTATAATTAACAAACAACTGCAAAACATTTAGCAGGATGGCTTATGACATTTAGTCTTTACACCAACCACCCCCCTTTCTGAGGCTGGGCAAACTATTTTTGAGACTGGGGAAAGTTAGTGGCCACAATTAGCACTGCAAAATTTAACTAACCTACGATCTGCAGCTTATTTGTAGTATTTCATATTATACAACTTAAACTTATAGCTACCACTTTAACATGCTACAGGCTTTGTAGGGCCTGTCACATTTGCTATAGTTCTTGTTTTAATTTTGGACCAAGGCTTCCAAAGGGAAGCCTCATCAATCTACAACTTAATTACTTTCACATGAAGGCCTACTTAGTGCCTTAACATTACCAAAATGCCAAAGGTTTGTTCCCATTTCTATCTTATCCCCAGGATGATGTTCATAACTTAATGCTTTTTGTGTTACCTTGGGGTGAGGGGAACAACAGATTCTCTGCACTACTCCCACAAATCACTTGCTCAAACCAACAGCTTACATTACAAAAGACAACCAAAATTATACCAATATTAATATTCACATTAATCACATCAAATTGCAGTCACAAAATAACCAGATTGCATGATCTGTACCTGTTGAGGGGCCACGCCAGATAGTCCCTTAGCTTCATTTGTAACTAGGGGTCAGATGTCCTTTGCAGGATGATCCCCCGGCTCAGCTTCTTTTTTTTTTTTTTTTTTTTTTCCATACCCTTACCATTATTGCTGAAATTTTACACATTTCCATTGCACATTTTAGGGTTCCCATTTGATGCAATCGGGGCCCGAACTTTTACTTGGGACATGGTGGGGTGGTGGTTCTGTGAAGAGCGGCAAGGGTGGATTATTACTGCAACCCCCTCTTTTTTGCTGGCTTTTTTTGCTGGACGGCTTTCAAAAGCACAGCCAGTAAGGAGTTTTTTTTGTTTTGTTTTGTTTTTGTTTTTTTCTTCAGAAGTGCTCTGATAACAGCCTGTTTCAGCTTTTCATTCTCAGTTGTTAACCCTTTTTTCTCACATCACTACTGTTACAAGTCTCAGGTCCCGATTCCACAGTGCAGGGTATGCACCTTTGCCAAGAAAACAAGAACCTGGGCTTATTGCTTAAGATAGGGGATAACAATGGCACTTGAGGTGTACTGGGTTTATTTAACAAATTTGACTGGCCAGTAGTATTTTGGAATTTTTAACTTTTAAACTGAGTTTTTAGTGTGTCCTGGGAGTCCTTTAGACTCCTGACAACTGAGTTCTGGTGCCTTTTAGACATTTTTAAAAAATGTATATACCAATTTAAATACATATTTTACTGTTTTGTAGGGGTTATGCCCCCTTAAAAATTTTTTTTGCACCAAATTATACACATTTTTACTTTACCTTACTTTATAAGAAAAACAAAACAAAATTTACAATACACACCAAGGTTAGTAACAAGACAAACACCATAAAACACAAAACATAAACAACAACTTTTGTTACAAAAGCAGATCCATGGATTTTTTGTTTAGGTGTTTTGCTGGTGCCAAAAGCCACCAATTAACCCTGTTTAGAATACAAGTTTACAGCACCATTCCAACTGTGGCTTTAACTTAAACTCTTCAAATAAAAGTGACAGTGACAAAAATGTGAACCACACAAGAATAACAAACAAAGGAGTCACCTTATCGCCCCAAAGGGGTTGCCGTCCTGCCCCAAGTTCCCATAGGTGAACTCACCCAGTCTGTTGGCCGGCCGGGGTTGGGGCTGGATGGCAGCACCTCCGGGGTGAGCTGGGTAAGTCCTGCCGCGGTCGCCAAATTTGTGGGGGAAAAATCTAACTCTGGCCCTCAAGTTCAGAAAGAGGAACACCGGAGCCTTCCCAATGAAGCAGACCCGTTCCCAGCCGAGACTCCAATGAGCAGAGAACGAGGTGTGGTTCAGAGTTTATTATTCAGCTGAATAACAAAAGGAACTGCATCAGAGGGCAGCAAAGAAGTGCTAGTCCCTCTGAGCAGGGCCCCCCCAACAACTCGAATGCAAGAGAGAGCCTGAGGAGCGGAGGGCGCACTCGGGGCTTGGTCAACTGATGGGGCTGGGGGCAACACGCGGGGATAATCCGGAGGAGCCGGCCCCGCGAGTAAGGGAGATGCAACGGGGGACCCTTCTGCCCGTAATCGCCCTATTGCATCTGCACAGTGCTGCCAAAGGACGGAGGAGATCCTCCAGATGTTTTTGAGAGGCAGCCACACACCCGGTTTGCTTGAGAAGTTTTAAAAGCTCTTTTGCATGAGCCTTTTGCTGCACGGATAAATCCCCCCCCATACTCACGAGAGAACGAAAAACGCTGTGGTGCACCAAGGCTTTGCCAGCCGATGAGGTGGGGGGCTGGATCACGTCGGGGTCACCAGATGCGGGAAGAAACCGGACAGAGTTGAGGATTACGGCTGAGAAGCGTCCTGGGCACGCCCCAGGAATCTTTATTTATACAACTTAGCTTATCTCTACACACGTAAGACAATAATGAATACACTTGTTTACTTTACTGTGATTGGTAATAAAAGCCTCGCTAAATGTATCTCCCTTGAACAGAAAACGGGGAGGGAGCCTGCGGGGAGAGAGCCTGCTTGTAATTTCCCTTAGTAATCAGAATTAGCAGGTCAGGGCCATGCAGCTAACACAGACGTGGTTTGCCAGCGCCCATGTTCCCAGCATCACCCCAACAGGACATGTTGTTTCGAAACAACACCATTGTTTCGAAACAACACCATTGTTTCGAAACAACTGTTTTGAAACATCATGTCCAAATGGCCTTGTTTCAAAATAACCGTTTTGAAACAACGGCTATTTTTAAAGCAGGTGTTCCCTTAATTCGAATTAACAAACTGTTAATTCAAATTAACTTATTTTAAAATAAGGAATTTATTTCGAAATAACTCATTTTGAAATGGGTTATTTCAAAATAATGATGTATGTGTGGACATAGCCAATGACTGGCCAACACTGTGCTACAGAGATCAACTGAACTGCCAGACACCCTTCCCCATGCAGCAAACCCAGGTGGCACTATTAATAAAAATATGTCATGACACATTTTAACTATTTACATACCCAGTTGTGGTCCACAACAGAAGCGCTGCTACACACAAGAAAAAAGATTTCGAGCACAGACCTCCAACCCACACGTCTGAGGCCTGGGCCCACCCCAACTCCAAGCACATGCACAGCACAGAGTACAGACCCCAAACACACTCCCTCTGTGCTGGGCATGGAGCACAACACAAGGGGCCAGTCAGACTCCCACACTTCCTCTAACTCAATAAAGAAGCCAATGAGCCATGTGCCAGTGGGGCCTGGTGGCTCCCTTGAAATGCTGAGTTAATCAAGCCAGCAGCTGGGCTGGCAGCTCGCGTATGCTGTGCTTCTACACTTACCTGTGAAGTCAAATTAAGGTGGCTTCATTTTACGTACCTACTCCCTGTCCTGCAGGCATTTTATTGAGTTGAATTAAGTGTTTTCTTAATTTGAAATAAGGAAATGCTATTTAACTTAATAAAACCTTCTTTATTAAGTCAAATTAACCCAGTGCTGGCTGCGCTGAGTTGACTTTTGTTGACCTAGGGCTGGGGACAAGAGAGCCCCGTGTGTCTCCCTGGCAGAAGGCAGCCATGCCCGGCTCCCTTTTCCAGGGAGCCAAGCAGGTTCCCTTGGCTCCCTTGTCCCTGGACCCATGTGCTCCCTTCTTGCTGGGAATCTGCAGTCCCAGGGACAAGGAGCCTCAGCTGTGCAGGGAACCTTGGAGAAGTGGCTGTTGGGGCTTCCCTGTCTGGGGAGCCCTGGAGAAGAAGCCACTGGTACTTCCCTGTCCAGAAAGGCCTGCAAAGTGGCCATTGGGACTCTCCTGTCCGGAGAGCACCAGAGAAGTGGCCACTGGAGATCCTGAGGCAGGGGGACATGGAAAAGTGCCTGACAAGGCTTCCCTTTCTGCGGAGTGCCATGGAAGGGACCTGCCAGCGCTTCCCTTGAAGGGCAACCTCCGGGGCTCCCAGGGAAGAGAGCAGCCAGTGCTCTCTTTCCTGGGGCTCCCTGTCCCAGAAGCCACTGGCAGCTGTCTTTCCTGGAGCTCCCAAAACAGAGGAGCCCCAGAGGTTTCCCTGTCCTGGAGGTGGCAGTGAAGACAGCCAGTGATGCTCCTTGGATAGGAGAGTCCCAGATGACAGAGCACTTCCCTGCCAGCTGGCAGGAATCCCAGGGGGGCACCTTCAGGCATCATCTCACCCCCACAGTGTCCACGCTCACTTAGGAATTCTGGCCCCGATTGGGCTCCTGACTCCCATGTGGCTGGGGACTCCACCCTGCCCAGCACTTCTGTCTGGCTGTGATGAAGTAATAAAACCTCTTGGGTTACTGTGGTTCTTCTTTTCTGTTCCTGTTCTTTGGTGATGGTATTCTGGTGATGGGACACAGGGGTGTGATAACTATAGGTACCACTAGGGGGGGAGAGGCTTTAGTGTGACCTTACCTGCACCCCCTGGGGGTGACAGGTTGTGGCCGGTTTAGACCAGGGGCAGGGCAGCTGGATAGAGAGGAGGACAAAGAGGGGAGGGAGGAAGAAGGAAGATGGAGGTTGGAGGGGCAAGACCTCCGGGGCTTGTCCTGGGGGTTTACTATCTGCCCTCCTAGGTGATCTGAGAGCCAACTGTCCTAGCTGCTGTGCTAAGTGGATTGCTAATAAACCCTCTGACTGCTACACTGGCTGAGGGTCACTGCTGATTGGGATGGCTGGGACCCTCGTAGGGGAAGGAACCCCCCCCCAAGGGAGACCAGACAGAGCAAGGATCGGACTCTCTGGGCCTGGATTTGGGAAGCTGGCTACAGGTAGCGTGGAGACCCTGGTGAATGGGAGAAAGCTCCACCGTAGCAGAGTCCCTGGTGGGCTGTGAACAGAGGGGATCCAAGAGGCTTTTCTGGGTTCTCCGTGACACTGGCTAACTAAGATCACCACCCTTAGTGCATATTCCAACCCCCAGCTTTGTAACTGGCCTGCTGAGAGTCAAGGAACCTCTTTATCTAGGCTATGTCTACACTGGGGGGCTCTTTTAAGTCAGATTAACAAAGTTGACTTTAAGTCATCGTGAAGTTGACCTTGTGAAGTCAACTTAAGGGTATGTCTACACTGGAGACAGTGTAGACATACCCCAGGAGCATTACTGGGCTGGGGCCTGGGCCCCACCCCCAGGCCCGATCCAGCCACAGGGGTCCAGTCTGGTCCTAGCTGCCACCAGCAGGCAGCATGGAGCCTGATCTAGCCCCAAGGCTCTTGCTGCAAGCGGCAACGGGCTCAGAGCTTGCTTCAGATGGATTGGGCTCCGAGCAGCCTTCTGGAGGTAGCAGGAGCTGACTCTGAGTCACTTGCCACTTGCGGCAAGCAGCTTGGGGCTGGATCAGGCTTGCAGCATGGGCAGGGGCTGGATTGGGCTCTGAGTCACTTGTCCACTGCTAGTGGGGTAGGGCAGAGGGTGGGGTCTGGCTCCTGCTGTCTCCACTGCATTAAGTTGACATTCAGGGCAGGTGTTATTAAGTCAACCTAAGCAAGTGCTTAAGTTGACTTAACAAATTCTAAATGTGGCCAGGGAGTTCCTTAGGTCAGCTTAAGGCAGGGTAAGTTGACCTAAGGCTCCAGTGCAGGCATACCCATGGTTAGTTCCAAAGGGATAGCTGTGTTAGTGTGTGGATTGACAGCCTCTGCTATGGTAGAGGCCTGGGAGCAGGTGTGGGCGGGGAGGTTTCTTTCATTGTCCCTGAACAGCAGCAGCAGCCCCAGGGCTGATTTGCAGATCAGGGAGATGCTGTTATATGGCTTATTAAACTTAATAATCAGTGAGGGAAACCTGAGTGACCAACAGATCTGACCCAAGGGCCCTTTGCAACCTATTCCACAATGTGCTCCCCAATGTGAAAGAAAGAGAGAATGAATTTTTTTTTCTAATGTGGTATCCCTTAAAGCCTGGAGCCCTAGACAATTTCCCAGTTCACCTACATGTTTGGGGCAGTCCTGATGGTGCGGCTGATGTGTTTAGGACCAGTGATGGTTTCACTAGAGTCAATGTGCAGGCAGAGTTAGCAACGGGGTTTGTTGCAGGGATAGGTTCCTGGACTAGCATTCTTGTTGTATGGTGTATGGTTGCTGGTGAGAATTTGCTTCAGGTTAGGGGTGTACTTGTATGCAAGGAGCGGCCTGACTCCTAAGGCTTGAGAGAGTGAGAAATCATTGTCTAGGATTGGTTGTAGATCTTTAATGATTTGTTGGAGAGATTTTAGCTGTGGGCTATAGGTGATGGCCAGTGATGATATTTTGTTTCCTTTGTTGGGTCCGTCTTGCAGTAGATGACTTCTGGGTACCCATCTGGCTGTGTTGATCTGTTTCTTCACTTCCCAAGTGGGTCTTGTAGTTTTAGAAATGTTCAGCAGAGATCCTGTAGGTGTCTCTCTCTCTCTGAGGGATCAGAGCGAATGTGATTGTATCTTAGAGATTCGTTGTAGATGATGGATTGTGTAATGTGTCCAGGGTGGAAGCTGGAGGCCTGAAGGTATGTATTATGGTCAGCTGGTTTTGGCATAGGGTGGTTTTAATTATTTGTATTGTAGTGTTCAGGAAGAAGATTTCTTGTATGGACTGGTCCAGCCTGAGGTTGATGGTGGGGTGGAAATTGTTGAAATTCCAGTGGAACTCTTCAAGAGACTCTTTCCTGTGGATCTGGATGATGAAAATGTCATCAGCGTAGAGTAGATAAAGGAGAGGCACTTGGGAATCAGATTTGACTAAGTGATGTTCTAGGTCAGCCATACAAGTGTTGGCATAGTGTGGGGCCATTTGAGTACACATGCCATTGACTTGAAGGTATAGATCATCTTCAGATCTGAAGTAGCTATAGATCAGTACAAAATCACACATTTTGGCTACCAGGTGTGTTGTATCATCATCAGGGAAACTGTTGCTGATGGTATGTAGTCCATCTTTGTGTGGAACATTACTGTACTTACACAAAAGAATAAATGGACACAAATCAGATATCAGAAACGATAACATCCATAAATTAGTAGGGCTATGTCTGCAGTACAAAAGTTAGTTTGAATTAGTTAATTTGAATTAACTAATTAGACTTTAAGTCAAAGTCATTAATTCAAATTAGAGAGTCTTCACTAGAGTCCTATGTCAAATTAAAAACAGGATTTATTAATTCAAGTTAGAGTCTACATTAGTCTTCTCCAGGACTCCGCTGTCCAGGAAGACCTGGTGGCTGTTTTTCTGGTGCTCCCTGGACAGGGAAGCCCTGGCAACTGCTTCTCTGGGTCTCCCCAGTCCAAGGAGACCCAGCAGCCACTTCATTAAGCTCTCTTGTGCCCGCGGACACCTGGCGGCTCCCTTCTTCTGGGACTCCTGTGGCTTTCTGGCAGATGGGAGCAAGGGCTCCCTTCTTCCTGGGACTGCAGCTTCCTGGCAAGGAGGAAGCTTGTGCTCCCTTCTCCCCAGGACCCGAGAAGCAAGCATGGTTCCCTTCTTGCCAGGAGCTGAGGGCCTGGGGAGAAGGGAGCAGAAGGACCCATGCGTGGCTCCCTGGCAAAAGTGAGCCTGGTGCAGCTCCTTTCTGCCAGAGAGTCATGCGGGGCTCTCTTGTCCCCAGCTCTAGGTTGACTAAAGTTGACTTAGGGTGGTCACCCTGGGTTACTTCAACTTAATAAAGTCAGATTAACCTTTAATTCAAAGTAATAGGAAGCTTTATTATGTCATATTAGCTTTTCCTTATTTCAAATTAAGGAAACGCTTAATTCACCTTAATAAAATGCCCGTGTGGCCAGGTAGTAGGTTAAGTCAAATTAAGCCTCCTTAATTCTACTTATCCTGTAAGTGTCTATGCACCCTAGGAGAGCACTTCAGCCTCCCTTGGACACTCAGTAGCACAGAGGTTTTGAACCTTAGTTTCGGGAGCCAGGACTGAGTCACAGACCCTCAGGTCATGGCACCCACTGCTGACACTGCCAAAAGACAGGTGTGCATTGCTTAAAGATGTAATTGCTGGGTCATGGGCATAAATGTTGGGTTAATTACCAGTAACCGTCCTTCTTCGAGATGGGCTGCTCAGATTCATTCAGAAATAGGTGTCTCCGTGCTGGAGCACCTGATTGGTTAGAACTTTTTGCCCTAGCTTGTCAGAAGAGGGCAGGCAGCCACTGCCCCCCCCCCCCACTACCCTGTGGCTATATATGTGGCCACAACCCGGCCCCTCCCAGTTCCTAAGAGTTGCCAACTCCAGATGCGGGGACAGGGGAAGGGATCTGAATGAATCTGAGCAGCCCATCTCAAAAAAGGATGGTTACTGGTAAGTAACCCACTGTTCTTCTTTGAGCGCTGCTTGGATACATTCAGAAATAGGTGACTGCTAGCCATGCTGATGGATGGCAGGTGGAGTTAGCTCTTTCGCCTTCAGCACAGCATGTTTCCAACTTGGGTAGTTGTCCAATGAGCAAGGTCCTTGAGAGGTGCAAGGAATCAACCTAAGGACAGTCATCCAGGCAAGGGTAACCTGAGATTGCAGGAACTAACACAGTGGAGGGAAGTAGGCCCAGTTTGTCTGAGTGCCAATTGTAGCGCTTGTGCAGGAGGGCCTGAGGTCACCACACACATAAACATGATACCAACCCATCGTGGCTATAGTTGAGAAATGTGACTCTAACTGCTCTGCCTAAGAGTGCATTGTCAGAGGCACGAGAGAGCCAGAGGGGTTAGTGTTCTGGCAGAAACACGAGTTAATGTACCTCCTAGAGGGAATTTCAGAAGACTGTAGCATTGTCAGGCTGGGAGTTTTGGGAGTGTTGAAGGAGACTGTCAGTATCGATAATCTTATGAAGGCACAAGGAAGTGATATTGTCATTATTTCCCCCCTTTTATTTCCTGGATTCAGCAGTGGCGAACAGCCGAAGGAGTATAGGGGCGAGAGGCTAATTGCAATGACACAGTGTCCAGGTGTAGCCTCATAAGTATGATAATCCCGGGTTCCAGATCTCCATGGCCTACAGGATTAGGCTCACATTGGCTTATGTGACCTCATACCACCAGAAAGAGCCCACCAGTATGGCACTGACCTTAGGTCTGGTGATGGACAAAGGTGTGAGTCAGGATTGGGGCTCCCGTAGGAGGGGCCCCTAGGGAGAAAACAAGATATACTGGAGGAGGGAGCAGCATCCTGTGTGGGGACAGAGCTAATGTCTGCCACCCCGAAGGTGCACATTCTGCCATCTCCTCAAAGAGACTTCCGATTTATCTGCAGCATCTACTACGAGCTTGCTACTGGTGTATTTAGATCTGACCCTGAGAGTGAAATCTATCAGGGGACAGCTAGCTCCCGAATTCCTGGTGGCTGGTCAGAATCGGGGTGGGTGTCATATGAATATCCAGTAAAAAAGACCCTTAGAAGTTGCCCAGGATGGAAGCATAAGACCAAGAAGTGACCAGTAGGGCTAGAGAGCCCCCACAGCCTGATGAGGAAGAGGGATGTGTACCTACGGGGCACCCAAACAGGGTTGCCCTGGAGCTAGGCTGGAAAGACCACAGTGCTATGGCCATCCTTAGGGGAGGGCCTATGGGAGGAACCCGCCTGGTAGATAAGGCGATGACTGGGCCCAGACTAGTATCCCACCTATGGGGGTGGTCTGTGGACCATAGCTATGGACCCCAGCCAGGGTGCCCTTGGACCCTTGAATCTGAGGATCAAGATGTCTTGCCTGCCTGCTGAGCTCACTGGGTGGCTTTGACTGTTAGTTTGGTGAGGAAGGCAGAGAGATGAGTGTGTTCCATTCTGACTGAGTGACAAAGGGGTGGGAGAGGAACATCGGTATTATTACCTCATCTCCTCTGATGGCCATGACCAGACAGCCCCCAATTGAGTGGGTGAGAATGGGCACATTAGAGTTGGGGAGAAAGAGGAGGGGAAAGTAATACTAGTCCACCTTGTCAAAGAGACCCTGTGCACAGATGTTTGGTCTCCATAGTGCACTCCTGGTGGCTGTGAATGACAGGCCCAGAGAGGGAAAAAGGAGCCATTGTTCATTAGGGTAGTTAGAAATGAAGCAGGAGCCCAGTTGGTGCAACCCCTCAGCAAGTCGTTCACCATGCTGGCAGTAGTGACTGTAGGGGTTTCATCACTGGCATGGGGCCCATGAATGAGTTACCAAGGCCTATGTCCCTAAACAGGCTTCAGCCCGCATGTCTGTTATTTGACAGGCGGAAGCGATATGCCTGCTCTGTGGGTTCAGGAAGAGGTTGCTGTGTCCCAAGCTAGAGGCACATACCTTAAGGTCTTGGATGGGGTTGATCAGATGCGAGCTATGTTTAATCTGGTCCCACTAGTGACAATCGGAAGGGGGTTAGGGTGGCACATAAGAAGGGTAGGGAGGATCTCCCCCGGCCCCCACGGTGACCATGTGGGTTTCATGCAGGCACAGGAGGCACTTCTCATGGGAATTGTCCTGTAGGAAGGCCTTGCCACATTCATCACAGGGTTTGAACCGAGGCATGGCAGATGATGGAGTAGCACGATGTTCCAGCCCGAGAGGGGAGACCTTCTTTGGTGGAACTAAGTCCACAAATAGCTGCTCTCAGTCAGGCGAAAAGCTCATACAGTGAACGAAGGACAGGCTGCTTTTGGACGCAAGGAGCGGGCAGTTCCATAACTGATGGCAGAAGAAATGAAACTGGGGAGGGGCCGGGCAGTGGCCACATATATATCCACAGGGTGGCATGGGGGCTGGTGGCCGCCTGCCCTCTTCTGACAGGCTAGGGCAAAAAATTCCGACCAATGCGGCGCTCCAGCAGGGAGACATCTATTTGTGAATGAATCTGAGCAGTGCTCAAAGCAGAATGATTATTACACCACTACTAGCCCATTCTAAACCAGTCCTTTAACCAATCAGATCCAACTACCATGGTTCCTTGAAATATTGCACAATTAATTCTGCACCAGACAGAAACAACTGATGCAAAAAGAAACCATTCAGATAAATGATAGAGAAGTGGGGACCATAAAGACCAAATATTAAGAAGTGTAGGTTTTAAAGTACACCTGTTGAGAAGTGTTTCCTTCCCAGTCACAATGCTCTCAAGCAGTTTTCTTTAACTTAAGATCTGTTTTTATACTTGTCAGTGGCAGGTCCTATTCGGACGGAAACACCTCCTAACAGCCTAAAATGACATTGTTTGATGTAA
>ML682085.1:1972667-1998611 GCA_007922195.1 Podocnemis expansa
GGCTCTTGAATGAAAAAGTGTGGCTCCCGGAAGAACGTCAGCAAATCTTCTGATGCAGTGGAAGCCCCTTGAGCCCTCCTTCTGCTCCCCATACCACCTGCCCCAATCCCAGCTAGAAGGGGCAAACCGGCCTTAATTTCTGAGGCCTGTGTCCATCGTGGGCATCTCTCTCCCTCACCATACAGCCCTCCGTCTACCACCCCATTGGGGCCCGGTACCATAGCACCATCCCGACGGCAACACATCACCTTGCCGTCACTGGTACCACTTCTTGAGTCTCGTACTCCTCCCCCAGTCTCAGCCCGAAGGAGGGGCTATTGATGGGGTCCAAGCAACCTCGGTGCCGCACTTTAGCACCATCACCATTTTGCTTCTGCCCAGAGGAATGGTCCCCCAGGGAGACACCCTCTCATTTACAATGAGCTCCCAGTACCGCGCTCTCCCCGGCACCGGACTCTTATACAGGGAACCTATCAGCGCACTTTGATTTGCTGCTCCAGGCTACAGCCCATTTAGGGATGGAGGTACAGCCCTTTGGTCCCCCCCCCCCCCCGACACCGTCTTTGGGCCTGCCTTTGCGGCAGAACTCCTGACAGTCCCGTTCCACCCGAGCGTCTGGGACCTCACATCCTCCCGGTGGCAGAGCCCAAGCTCTATTGCCCCGGTTTCAGACATGGTGAGTGTTAAGTACTGGGTCCCTGAGCCAGACATCCCTTCACTCGCCGATCAGCCGGTCCCCCTGAGGGACGTGGTGCAAATGGCACTAGGCCCGGGCGAGTCCTTCAGCGACCCCCTCCCATCTTCCAGGGAAGCCAGGGAACTAGACTTCTTGGGCCATAAGGTCTACTCCTCCTCGTCCTTCCAGCTACAAGTGGCAAATAGCCAAGCCCTGACCAGAAGATATTTGCTGGACATGTGGGAGTTGGTCATGAAAGTCCGATGCCTGCTCCCACCGGAGTCTACAGAGGAGTATGATGCATTTCTAGAGGAAGGTCAGATAATCTCCCAGGACCTCCTCCTCTCGGCCCATGATGCGGTGGATACAGCCACCGCACTATGGCCTCGGTGGTAACTATCCACCGAGTAGCCTGGCTCAGGGATGCTAGGGTGCCCCCTACTGCTCAATAGGTGGTCCTTGACCTGCCTTTTGGAGAGGACGTCCTGTTCTCACCAGAAACTGTTTTGGTGGTGGGTACCACGCGGGACCCCAGGGGCGAGGCCAGATACTTCGGCCTTCTCCCTCCCCGGCCCTTTCCTTCCCCATAAACCCCTTAGGGAAATGACTTTCCCCTCCAATGCCACTTCTCTCTCACCATCATGGGGATACAGACCTTCCCCACTCCCTGGCATCCTGTTGCTACGGTGCTGAGACCTCTCCATGCTCTCCCCTGTAAGGAAAGGCCGGGCCCATTTGGCTGCCCACACACTCTCAGGACATCCGAGTTGTATTAAGGCTTTAGTGCACCGGCAAGGAAGGCGCCAGCCTATTTGGCTGCCACCTCATTCTCTAGATATCCAGGGTGCAATAAGACTCCAGCGCACCCTCAGAGTGGGCAGTTGGTGTCTTTTCCCTCCTTTCGGGGACATCGGGACTTAGCGGGACCCTTTCATCTCTCCCGATAGTGCAAACTCGGGTACACTAATTCTGGCCATGTACTTTCCCCAAACGGGGAACGCGTGCCATGTCAACCGAAACCCCTGTCCATCGGTACATCTTTCCAGAGGTCCACTCCTAGACATCCTAGATGTTACTCTGGCATTTATAATAGATCCACCCCCCCATCCCTCTTCCAGGTACCCTTCAACTGACAACCCCTGCGCCGGTAGGCGACAGGACGGCCTTGACAGAAACGAGAAGCGTGTCTCGTAGTAGCCCCAGCCACTGCTGCAGAGGCTTTGAAGCGTGCAGTCACAGCCCTCTAAGGATGCAGAACCACTCCTGCTTGCCCAAAGACCCTATATCATGTAGGATGCATGCTCATTCCTGGGTTGGGGAGGGAACCCCTCCCCTTTCTAACATACCATTGGCATGCTGGTTAGACCAGCTTGATTAAGGCTCTTGGCACCCCTGTGCTAGACGAGAACCTCCACCACCCCAACTGCCATGCGGGATGCGTCTCACATCATTACAGCAGTCCTTAGCCTCCAGGGAAGGCCAAGGCAGGGCAGTCCAACCCCTGCCACCATATATTCCCCCCCCTTCTAGTGGAATCTGAGGTCTTGCAACAGCCCCTTTCCCTTGTGGGCAAACCTGGCTGGTACAAGGACAGTCTATCCTGGAGTCCCCCCCCAGGGCCCACCCCGTCAGAAGCAGGGTAAGCCTTCTTGCCCACTTCCCTCTTTCCCTCTTCAATCTCTAAGTAGAGACCTAGCATACCTGACCCAGAACTTCCGGATCAAGGAACTCAAGGGGTAGGAGTCAATGTCGCGTTTATCTTTGGTGAGGAACAGCAGTGGGAGTACCTTTCCTGGGCCCCTGCATCAGAGCCCGCCCCTTTTTGGTGGCGTCAGCCCCTGCATAGCCAGTACAACACTGCAATCCGGGCACTAAAACCTCTCCACAGAGTTGCTTGTGCCTGCCCACCCTAACCCCCCTTTGCCTTTCAGTGGCACGTATCCTGACAGAGGGCTCTGCCTGTCAGGCGCGAGCCAGCCTCCTACCCTGGGGATCTAAGTCCGAATTGTAAGCCACCCCACGTGAGCTATATCGTACACTACTAAGACATTTATAGGTACCAACCATCCACACCACCTAAGGCCATCATGCTGCCTGTGGGCGCTAATGTCCTGGGGACCCCTTCAAAATAAAAAAACCCTAAACAACCCCAGTTTTCAGTCCCATACATCGCTGGAAGCGTGCGCTTGCACACTAGCTTAAGGTTCCCCAGCTGACATGCAATGCGCCACTCACAGCACCTCTCTTGCCTTCGAGTTTTGGGTACTGCTTTGAAGTGCCTTCCTCAGACCCTTCATGCTTGAATCCGGGGGTGTCCATCCCCCCCCTTTCCCAATGCATCTACGCAATTTAGCCTCAGGGGCTGGTTGTGACCAGAACAAGGGGTAGCTTCATTCCTCTGGTGACTGTCTGCATAGTCTGCAGCTGTCACGGCTAGGCCACGACCGTTTGGCTCCCGGTTCGGACCGGATATGCTCTGTTCATGGGATAATTTTCCCTTCTTCCTTGCTTCCTGTGCGGGCTATGGATATTACAGCTAACCCCGTACCCACTGGCATCCAGCGTCTCCTTACAGCTCATGCTGGAAAGTCTTATGACCAGATGCTTATTCTCTGGTCCCTTGCCTCATGCTATACCACCTCGTATAGCAGCGAAGCGCAACCCTATGTTGTCATGTTGCATTTTTCATCTTCGCCATGGTGACCTTGGTCCGTACTGTCCTCGCATGCCTGCCTCAGTGGGGTTGGACCTACTCCTAACTTTGGGTTGGCCCACAGTTATCGATTCTTCTGTGCCACACCAGCAGCCTAGTTTGTTTCCAGGTTCTTGTTAGAGTCTTGCTCACTGGGCCTCTTCCCATCTGGGGTGTTTTCTTCACTATGCTGAAGGTGGAAGAGCCAACTCCACCTCCCATCTATCAGCATGGCTAGTAGTCACCTATTATTGAATGCATCCAAGCAGTGCTCGAAGAACTGTGGGTTACTCACCAGTAATCATCCTTCTTTGAGATGGGTTGCTCGGATCCATTCAGATCCCTCCCCTCCATCCCCGCACATGGAGCTGGCGACTCCAAGGAACTGAGGAGGGGTCAGGAGGCAGCCATATATATAGCCGCGGGTGGTGCGAGGGGCAGAGGCCGCCTACCCTCTCCTGACAGCCTGAGGCAAAAGTTTTCCGACCAATCCAGTGCTCTGGCACAGAGACACCTATTACTGAATGGATCTGAGCAGCCCATCTCAAAGAAGGATGGTTACTGGTGAGTAACCCACCATTCTGATCAGACAGGCTGTTGTCTTCTACAGTTTTAAGGCTAGAGGCCTTTTCTTCTTTGTTACAGCATTCCTAGTTAATAACAGACAACTTAGAATCAAACACCCCCATTTCTCAAATTTCTCGTTGGTTTCAGGTAACACAGGAAATTTACATTCATATTCTTTTTGAGGCTTATTTAAGATATTCATTTGGTTAAAAAAATCTATCTTGTTAATACCAATCATGCCTGGGGCAATGAGTGTGAGCTGGCTAAGAAGGGACACGGGGGTGGAGGCTGCTGTTCCCCTGCAGGGGGAATTGACCATGGAGCTCCCCAAATACAGGGTGGGAAAAGCTTCTATAAGGAGATGAGATTTAGCTTCACCCCCTCGGTGCAGAGAGACCAGGGGGCAGAGTACACCTGCCGGGTAGGACATGTTGCTCTACAGGCACCCACGGAGAGAAGCAGTGGGGAGCTGGACATGACAGGTCAGTGTCTAGGGCCCAGCTTTTCCAGACAGCACAGCTCCCATATCAGTACCCAAAGAAGAGGCCAGATTTCCAGGGAAGCTCAGCTTGTGGGTGCTGAGCACTGGGAACATGATCTGGGCTCCTCTGGCCGTTGGCTGCTACATCTGGGGTGCTGGTGACTGGAGCAGTCTGGCTTGTTTGTGTATGAAGAACAGTGGGTTTGTGTGACACCTACAGGTAGAGGGGCTGGGAGCTCAGCTCACTGACTGACCCAGCAGCAGGACACTTCTGCCTCCACACCCATTCCTGGCTCCTCTCCTGGCAACAGTCACACCCCTGAGGTTATGCGTGTCACAAGAACCATTCAGGAAGCTCTTGCTGGTGGTGGGGGCCTGGCAGAGGCTGCCGGCCATCATAGGACCAGGTCAGAGCAGCTGCTGGTGGCAGGCTGGTGTCAGGTCTCCAGGTGGGATAACTCTGCCTTGCAATTTCCCCATGTTCTAGTCCCACAGCATCCCATTCTGTGTGAGATTTCCCGGCCACAGGTTGTGGCCCCTGGGAAGCTGGTTACCCTGAGCTGCCGAATATTCAAGTTCTATCCCAAGAACCTGAGTGTGACCTGGCTCCGAAGGAGAAGAGGAGAATCGGAGTTCAGTCCATTAGACAACTTGGACAGGCACAAGATTGACACCCCAGAGGCCACTGCCATGTCAGACAGGAAATCCTACAACATGGAGTCCCAGCTGCACTTCACCCTATTGTTGTCCGAGGATGACGGGGCAGAGTATCAGTGCCACGTGGAACATGAGACCCTAGAGAAGCCACAAGAAAAATCCACTGGGCCACTGGAACTCCGAGGTAAGAGCAAGCAAGATGGGCAGTGCAGGGCGACACGGGGGTCATTACGGGCAGAGAAAGCATAGCTTTGGGCTGAGCATCCTCTGATCAGTTCCCAGCACAGTGCGGATGGAGAGGGGGAGCTTTCTGCAATGTTGGGACCTGGCCCTTTGGCTCCTTGTGGATTACCTCAGTGTTGGAGAAAGTGGGTTTTGGGTGCAGCAGCCCTTCCATTTATCACTGGGTCAGTTTCCACTGAAAGCAGGGATTGTCCCTCCTCATATCACGAGGATTGCAGTGTCTTCCCCTCAATAAGAGCCCATAACTGATTGGCAAAAGATGGATTTCTTAGTGCTCTGGTGTCTGGGCCATGAACGGGAACAGGCTCTTTCAGAAGCTTTTACCCAAAGTCTCTGAGCTTTGGTGCTACCTTTTGCTGATGATGCTGGGTTTGTGTCCTTCACATGTCCACCATGGTTAAACCCCACTGAAAACTAGTGACAAAGGAACATGGGCAGAATTAACTGTAATTAAGCAAACTGATTAATGGTTTTGTTCACTCTTTGTCTGTATGGTCACAACTGGCCATTAAGAGAGCTGTTGTTTGTCCCCACAGTGTGCCTGGGACAGATGCCACCTAATGGGGCTGAAGCTACTCAGACCCTCAGCACAGATGGCCCTCTGTCCCCTAGTGAGGCTGCCTATAGTAAAGGTAGCTGCCGTCTCCGGTGATTTCAGTGAGATTGAACCTACTGGGTGCCCTCAGAAAAGATGGGCAAACACATGACAAGGAGGGTGCTCCTGCCAAAGATGGTCACCCTCTCCCATTGTCTCAGTATGGCAGTAGCTGGGCTGCTTGTGGAAGAAGGGCGCCTCACTCCATGTTCTATGGCTGAAAACTGGCAGGGAAGCTGTGAGGAGATCTCTGTGCTGTGAGCCCAGCTCACATGGGGGCCAGCCACAGCTGGTGTCCTGGGACAGAGAAGCTGCCAGCTCTGGTGCTGGGTTTGTCTCCGCTGAGGGGCTGTGTCAGGCCTAAGGGACCAGACAGCACCTAGATGGTCTCTCCCCAGCTTTAGAAGGCTGGCACCAATGGGTGGGGTTAAGGCTGTAAAGGCTGATATGCTGCTCCCAGGATCATTAGCTTCTCTGAGCATTTGCCTCCTACATTCCCACTGCCTTCCATATCCCTATGCAGCATGGACAGTCTGGGCGGGGACATTCCTGTTTCTGACATTCATCCAACCCCATTCCCTCCTTCAGTGGCTGCATTACAAACATGGAAATGCCCATAAACAATTCTAAGGGTGCATCTACATTAGGGAGCAATTTTGAAAAAAGTAATCTCAAAAAAATTATTTCAAAATATATTCAAAATAATTATCTCACAATAATTTTTCTAAATAATTCTATTTTGGGAGAATGGTCCAGGGACCGCTCATTATCCTAAGCTACCGTGGCTTTTTTTTTTTATTTATTTTTGATTCAAAAGCTTTTTGATTCAAAAGAGCTGGCAGGTATAGCTTTTTCAAAAAAGCGCACTGGTATCTCGAAATACTGGTGCGCTTTTTCAGGAATACTAAACCTTGTTATTTTTTGAAAAAAAAGCTTTTTTTGAGATAGCTTTTTTAAAAAAAGCCATCGCTGGACATGGCAATGGCTTTTTCTCAAAGAAGCCTACCTATCTTTTCCACTGCCTTGCTTTTTTTGAAAAAGGAAGTCCGGTGTAGACTTTCATTTTTGGAAAAAAAAAAGCTGCAGTATTTCAGGATAACGAGTGGTCACTGGACCATTCTCCTGAAATAGCATTTTTTTAAAAAAGTTATTTCAAGATAATTATTTTGAATATATTTCAAAATAATTTTTTCAAAATTACTTTTTTTGGAAAAATGCTTCTTAATGTAGATGTAGCCTAAATGTGTTTAAAAGATAGGATGGCTGGTCCCATGCAATTTCCAGGTCCCCCCAACAGAAACCATAAAAGCAAGGAAATGCCAAGTTCTGGGGTACCTCTTAGCCAAAACCTAATGCTCAGACACCATGAATGGTGACAGAGCCTGCTGCCCTGCTCTCATGTTGTCTGCAACTGAGAGAAGGAATGAAACTCAGGTCAGACTATCAGAGAACACCCCAAAGTGGGGGTATGGTCCATAACTAGATTTCCCCAAGCCAGTGACAGAAGTGTGCTTCTGAATTACTATCCTAGCCACACCATGGGGTCACAGGGAGCCCTTCTGACTCTGCAGACACTTTTTACATTCAGACAAAATGGGTTTTATGATGAAAAGTTATTGAAATCAGAGCTCATCACACATTAGGTTATTTCTAGCCCCAAAGGGCCAGTTGCTTTTCCAGGTCATTATATGTTCCAGGTCTCCTCAAAGAGAATGCTGACAGCCAGTTTCTTTAGTGGCTCAAGCAGGGATGGCTCAAGATTTTTTTGTTGCATAGGCAAACTATGACTCCCCCCCCCCCCCCAACTCCTGTATTTTGGGGGAGGCAAGCAGGGTGAGCATCCCAGACCTCACACTTTGGCATGCTCCATGCTGCACCCCATGGCCCTCACACAGCCTTCGGCTCTGGGGGATGGGGTGCCACATTTTAGTGGCATTTCTGGCACCACGGTTGGAGCAGAGTAACCATGTGCTGGTCCACCCCGAGGGGCATACCAACCAGCCCAGGGCCAGGGCAGGACAAGACTGTTGAACCCGGCCTCTGGCCCAGGGTGGCCCCACCACCCTGTGCCAGGGATGGGTGGGGCCCCCACAGGCTGATTAATCCTGGGCCCCTCTCACCCCCCAGGGACGGCCCTGTCTATAGGACTAGTCAACACCATGCTACATTGCTAGGTTGAACACTAGGAAAAAATTCCTAATTGTCAGGGTGATTATCAACTGTAATAAGTTGCCTAGGCAGGTTGTGGAATCTCCATCACTGTAAGTTTTTAAGAGCAGGTTAGATAAATACCTGTCAGGGATGGTTTAAGAGGGTACTTGGTCCTGTCATGAGTGCAGGGGACTGGACTAAATGACCTCTCATGGTCCCTTCCAGTTTCCATGATTCTATACCAGGTGTGGCCCAACTGTGGCTTGTGAGCCGCATGTGGCTCCTCGAAGAAAAAGTGTGGCTTGCGGAAGAGTACAGCAGGGAACAGTGGCATGGTAGGAGTTGGGGGGGGGGGGAAGTGTGGCATAGTCAGGGTCAGCAAATAAGCAACAGCATGGTAAGAGCCGGCAGGGAAGTGGCAGCATGGTCTGGCCAGCAGGGAGGCAGCAGCATGTTCAGGGCTGGCAGGGAAGGGCAGCATGGTCAGGCCGGCAGGGAAAAGCAGTATGGCTGGGGACTGCAGGGAAGCGTGGCATGGTCAGAGATGTGGGGAAAGCATGGCATAGTCGGGGACTGCATGGAAGTGGCGGCATGTTCAGGGCCAGCAGGAAAGGGCAGTGTTGTCGGGGATGGCAGGGAAGCCCTGGCATGGTCAGGGACAGGGATGGGGGGAGGGTAGACGTGCGGCATGGTTGGGGAGAACAGAGAAGCAGCAGTGTGGTAAGAGGGCAGGGAAGCAGCAAGGGGATGAGGGGGAAGTGCAGCATGGTCGGGGAAGCTGTGGCATGTTTAGATTTTCTCACAGGCCCTAATGCAATTTACTTGTTGTTAAAATAAAATTGTGTTTCACAAGTCCTAAAGATGACGTGGAATACTAAGAAATGAAAACGCAAAGGAGGACAGAGCATGTAGGAGTTCTGGGGGGGGACTGGAGGCCCTGGTCAGGCAGGGGAGAGAGGAAGGGCTGCCTGGGGCCAAGGGGGGCTTCCCTGCATGGGCTCCAGCCCCTGGGTGGAAGCAAGGAATTAGTCCCTGGTCTCTGGGCCCCAGGTGAGACTCAGGGGGCTACCCCTAGGCTTCTGGGCCCTGGGTGGGACTGGGGAGGTGTCCATAGACCTCAAGGCCCTGGGTGGGATGGGCAGAGGTGCCCCCAAACCTCTGGGGCCCATGTGGGACTGTTAGGGGTGTCCCTAGGCCTCTGGGCCCCAGGTTGGGCAGGGGGACTCCCTCCAGGGCTTTGGAACCCAGCTGGGGCTGTGGGGGGTGCCAATAGGCCTCCTGCCCCATGTGGGATGGGTAGGGGTGCCCCTAAATCTCTGGGGCTCATGTGGGACTGGTGGGGGTGTCCCTAGGCCTCTGGGGCCCAGGTGGGACTCAGGGGGCTACCCTTAGGCTTCTGGGCCCTGGGTGGGACTAGGGGGGTGTCCATAGACCTCTGGGGCCCAGCTGGGATTGGTGGGGGGTACACATGGGCTAGGGGCATTCCCCCATGGCCTCTAGGTCCCAGCTGGGTCCATGAGTGTCTCCCCATTGCCTGCAGGGGGAACCCCCCCATGGCCTATGGGCCTCAGGAGGGAGGTGGCCAGGGAATGGAGCCCCTCACCTGAGCCCCAGGTGGGCCAAGGGATGTTCCTCAGCCTCTGTCCAGGCCAGGGTCAGGCCAGCAGAAGGCTGGTGAGCCAGGGACCATCCTTCAGCCTTGGCTCCCTGGGGATCAGGTTGGTGGCCAGGGGGCGAGGCTCGGGTGCCAACCCAGAGTCTCCTGCCATCAGCCCATGCCCAGACCATGGTGCTGCCCTGGTCCCCCCAGGGTCTCCTGCCCTCTCCCCATGCCCAGGTGGTGGAGCTGCCTGGTCTGACCACAGGGTCTCACATGGCAGTGGGGCTGGCCTGGCACAACTGTGGGGTCTCCTGCCCTTGCCTTGTTGCCTCAGTTGTGAGGCTGGGGCAGCAGGTGGTCTGGGAGGGTAACCTCATCAACAGTGATATTATTTGTAAAGTTGAACTCTGCTGAACACCACCATATGCTGTGCCTAGTATTTATGCTGTGCTTGAAATTGTTCTCTTGTGTGAGAGATTGTTCTACATTAAGCAGAAAGTGACTGGATGTGTGGGGCAGGGACAGATAATATGGAGGGACAGAGATAATTGTATTTACCTTTAATGTACATGTTAATTAATGTTGTGTATATGTCCTTTAGTGTCATAAGTGAAATAATTCTGTAACCCTGACACATAGGCACTATAACCAATGTCCAACAAGATGCCATATTGTCAGTTTGGAACTCCTGCTTAAACATTGTACATTTTGTATACTTGATGCAACACGGTTTAGGCATATGTTGTGTATGTTCATTTAAATGTCTGAATGAAGGGTGTGTGTGTGAAGGGACCAGTCTCAATTGCCAGCCTGTCTTGATGGAGCACAATTACCATCTAACTAGCCGAACAATGCAGACATCTCTGATTAAAGCAAACAGAAGGAGCCACCCCAGAAAGAAAAGAACAGAATACAATCAAGCCTGCAAGTGGCTGGTGACCAATGATCTCACAGGAACCCTGAGGGCAACATGACACAGCAAATCCCATAGACTTACATGAGGGCCAGCAAGTATAAAAGATGGATAAGAACACGAAAACTTTGGGGTCTAATTCTGCAGCTGTCATCTTGGAGCATCGGATTCACGACCGACAGAGGCCTGGCTCTTTCCTTGTGCCCAGCCTAGCTGGCCACTAGGCTGGCTCAAGCAACACATGAAAGGACTGGTAATTATATACTAGGTTGCAGAACCTGTGTGTGTGTGAGAGACTGCTTTTTACTATCCTTACTTATTTCCAGTAAATGTGGCATGTTGCCTTGTCCCCTGAATAAGATCCTGCTAGTCTTTTCTTTTGGGTGTTCTTGTTGCACATCATTTTAGTAGGTGCCCTTTTGGTATAACAGAGGAAATGGAACTGTTGGAAAAGACTAGCAGGATCTTATTCAGGGGACAAGACAATATGCCACATTTATTTGTAAATGTGAAAATAGCAAAAAAACAGACACACACATTCATACCCATGAAATTTTGGAAGCTGGCATGATTTAATCACCAGTCCTTTTACGTGTTGCTAGAGCCAGCCCAGTGGGCAACTAAGCTTGGCACAAGGAGGGAGCCAGGTCTCTCTAGGTCATGAATCTGGTGCTCCGAGATGACAGTTGGAGAATGAGACACAACATTGTCATGTTTTTTTGTACTTGCTGAGTCTCATGTGAGTGTATGAGGCTTGCTGTATCTTGCTGCCTCAAAGCTCCTGTCTGCTAATTATTCATCACCAGTCATTTGCAGACATGACTTTGATCTTGTGTTTTGTTTTTCTCTTTCTGGGGTGGATTCTTCTTGCTTTTCAGAGATTAGTTTGAATTGTTCATCCATTAAGGTGGTACTTGCATTTCATCAGGAGAGGCTGGCGTCAACTGATCCCATCACACACCCTTCATTCACACATCTTTTTCATACATATTTAAATGAAATTACACAGTGTTACATCTAAAAGAAATTTCATCAAGAATATAAATTGAGTTCCAAATTTATAATATGGAGCTTTGTTAAATATTGTTTATAATGTCTATTAAACTGAGTTAAATATTTTAGTTATGATATTAAAGAACAGATGCACAGTGTTGCCTAACAGATGCTTTAAAGCTACATTCTATTAATTTTATCTGTGTCCCTACATTGGCTACAGAAGACTGAGCAAATAGCAGATGGGGCCTGGGGAAAAAATTCCTGAGATTTGAGAGTTCTGTTGGGAGATCATGAGTGAGGCTTTACCTACCAATAATGTCACTACTTAATGTCACTATTTATTTTGCTCTTCATGTTTGCCCTCCTATGAATTGTGCACAGCATAAGCACACGTACCAGGCAGCATGCCACAAAGTTAACCATCCTTTTACTGAAAAGTTCGGGGGGGGGGGGGGATAGCCTGGTTAGTCTAATCCAGTGAAAACAGAAAAGAGTTCTGTGGTACTTTCAAAGAGTAACACATTTATTTATCATATGAGCGAAATCCCATTTGGAAACCATTTTCAAGTGTCTGACAAACTGGGATTTGACGCATAAAAGCTCTAACAATAAATGAATTTGTTACACTTTGAAAGTGCCTTGCTTGTTTTACAGTTGCGATACTTTATTGTGAATTCCTATAATGTTGTCTGTCTTGCATTGGATAGTGTGATCCCAATAATGCTATATTTTTGGTTTGGACTTGCTTTTTCCTGTAAGAGTGGGCTTACTTAGTTTTTGCTGCTAATCCTCTCTGCTTTGTTTCCCCAGAAGTGGGATTGGGAGTCTGGCAGGAGCTAAGGGCAGAGTGGGAGGAATACTGCAGGAGGTTTCTCTGCTTTGCTTTCAGTTCACTTTGTTGTCCTCTCTTCAGCTATTTGCTGGGGAGGCAGAAGGCAGGCAGCCTGGCTATCTGGCTGGGTCTGCCACTTTGGTGTGACCCTGCTCATAGCACTGCACTGGCAGCCCCAGCCAGCCTGCCTGCTTGCCTCATGAGTTTCCCCAACCTGGACTGCATACACCAGGAAGCTGGGAGAGGGTCAGAGCCTTTTTAAATTTCCTGCCCTGTGGTATAAGCAGCCAAGCATGGCAAATTGCAGCTGCTGTGCTGCTATCCTTCCACTTCACTGCTCCACAATCTCATGTTGCCACTCAAAGTGGAGGGCAAAGCATTACAGCAAAGTTCAGCAAAGGTATGGGCTCTATTTTAAAAGCTTGCGAACTGCAGTGGTAGGTGTCTTCAGCGTGGGTCAGCAGGGTGTCATCTTTCATCTGGGCACCTAGATGCCATCCACTTCTCCAGTACCTGGAGAACCTAAACAAGTTGACTGGAAGTCCCCGGGGGTGGTCTGATCCACCACCCTCCCTCCCAATCCTATTTTCTGATCTCCCTGACTCCTGATGTTTAGCAACAGAAGTCTGTAGGAGATAGGCAATGATATGCCTTGTCAGAGGAGGAGAATTTTGATATGTCCTCCTCACATGGGCTGTGAGCTTTTAAGAGGATATTGCTAGCACCTTGATTCATTTGTAAGGAACACTGGAAGTGAATGATTGCTCATTTTACAGTTTTAATGCAGAGGGGTATGAAGGAGTTGTTGTATCACAGCATGGCATGGGGCCTCTGTGTGGTTGGAGGGTGATACAGAGGCTAAACACTCTGGACTAGGATAAGCCATGGTAATCTACATGGTCAGACTGCACTGGTGCCTAGACAGCTCCTGGCTGGAAACTGACAGCTTCAATTATAGTCATCAGCTGGCATGGCCCCAAGGAGCATATTTCATTTCAGAAATATCACATCTCCATGTTTTCATAATTTCCATTTCATGTGAAGCTTCCCCACTTCAAAATATTTCATGTGAATTCCAGTTTCAAGTGGGGCCCAGGATAGGGGTAGGGCCTGTTGGGTCATGGGGGTGGGGGGAGAGGGTGTCTGTTGTGGGTGTGGCCTATTGGGGGCAGACCCATGACAGGGGCAGGGTCTAGCACAGGTGGAGCCTGTAGGCCAGTGTCCTGGGTCTTTTTGCTATCCAGCAACACCCCTGCTCTGAAGCATCTGACCACAGCAGTAGTAGTAAACCTTGGGCAGCCTGCTCAAAATGCTATCACTCCCTGTTTCCAGAAATTTCTGGTTGTGGGCAGCTAATCTGCTCAGCAACAGTAACCCACCCTGAATAGGACTCTTAAAGAGAGAGCCTGTTCTAGGCATATGGGTTACACCAGTGTTTCCCAGCCAGTGTGCCACAGCACACAGGTGTGCTGTCAGGTCTGAGAAGGTGTGCCACAAAATTTTTTGAAATACTACTCAAAGAGCTCTCGATAGGCCCATTGGCTCATGAATATTCATGAGTTCATTTGGAAACTATATGGTGGTGTGCCTCAAATTAATTAAAGGTAGCAAGGTGTGCCACAGCAGAGAAAATGTTGGGAACCACTGGGTTACACTAACACATTTATTTGTGGCATGAGCTTTCTTTGGAAGAGAACAAGAAAAAAGGAGACAGCACCAGCAAGGTAATGTACACTAGTGTATGTCAAACAGGATGTAGACAGGTAAAGACAAATATCATCAATATGTATTAGCAGCTTAGCTTTTCCTTTTTATCATCCTCACATTGAATTGTCTAGACAGAGGATAGCACCTTTTAACACTTCTTCGAAGTTTCTGCTGCTCACTGAATTGCCCAAGGACTCTGACCTAAGCTGATATCGCAGCATCATGTGCGTTCCCTCACTTTCAGGGAAGCTCTAGTGCTGGTAAGCGTGTATGCACAGCACCTGGAAAGTGCCATTCCTAGCCCAGGTAGAGAGACATACACAATAAATAGGTTGCAGCCAGTGCCTGTAAATAGCCATGCAGCCACATCAGAGTGTGTGTTTGGGGTGGGAATGGGGAAAAGGCAAGTTGGGTCCAACTACACACCCAGGGGTAAGGCAGGATTGCCCTTTGTAACTAGTTCCAACTTCCATGACCAGTGCTGTTTTCACATGCTAGCACTTCTGTCTGTCCACAGTGGGAATGACATCTGGCTGCTGTCTGACCTGTCTCATCAAATATGGTCACGCTGAATATGACACACTGATCTTCCTCCCAATACGACAGCAAGCTTTCACTGCTACCACTTGCTCCACATACCCTCCCATCCCCCCGACACAGGTCTGTAGGTTCTTAGCCTCCCCAGATCAATGCTGAGTGTAAGGGAGGCTGTCAGTGCCTTTGGCTGGGCCCTGCTTCCATCAGTGAGATTTTTCTGTTCTATTTTTACTCTTCTCTAACTCAAATGAGTGTTGGGATCCTGCCCAGATGTTACAAGTCACCTTGGAGTCAAACCACATGAGAACATGAACAAAGGTTGAGAATGAAAAATTTGTAGGGTTGTAAATAGAGTAGGCACCAGTGTTGCCCACAGCAGCGTGGACAGGTGGAAGGATGGGTGAGCCCTTCTTTATACTGGGAGGGAAGGATTCCCTGGATTTAAGGTCTAGCTGTTGTTCACCTACTCACAGTGGACAGTGGAGAAAGTCACTTCTCTGCATGTCCTCTGGGCTCAGCCATTATAAGCAGTTTATAATCATATGGGATTCCTGGGGCAACCCTGGTGTTTCCTTTTCTGGGTGCATGTGATTTAATATCAGAACCTGAAAATGAACCTCCAGGCGAGATCAGCCCTTCCTGCCCCCTTTCCCTGTGGCACCTGAGCCAGAGAGACACATTATGATTATAGTATCCCTCTCCCCAGCCTGTGCACTCACTGATGCCTCTGCTGTCTGCTCCCAGTCCATCCGCAGGTGTCAGGAATCCAGATATTACAGCACTGGGAGCCCCAGGATAAGGTGCCATTTGCCATCCAGATTCAGAACTTTTATCCCCAGAAGATTCACCGGATCCAGTGGCGTTGTGATGAGACAGCCTGGGAGACCTCTGAACCAACTGGTTACACCCAGAACTCGGATCTCACATTCAATACCACAAGTGTCTGGAGAGTCCCCAGTACGAAACTGAATAGTCTGGATCTCAAAGTCCAAGTGTCCGTTCAGCAAACCTCCTTAGATCCGGAGATTAGGACAGAGATCCGAGTCAGAGACACAGGTGAGGAGTGAGCCCCCTGGGTCAGAAAGGAAGTAGCGGAAATTGCTGCCACCTGCCCCCTCACCCAAGGGTCCCTGACATACAAGATAGCTTTGGGAGCTAATATTTCTCACTCCCATTTCCTGCTGGAGAGGCCAGTGGGTCAGTGCTTAACAGTGTCACACATGGCAGGAGTGATTCTGTGGGATAACAGCCTCACGGATGTGTTAGACCTCTTCTGTCTGAGGTGGGAGGAGCAGCCCTCATGCGGCCTCATCTCCCACTATGGGACCTCTAACTGTCTCTGGATGTTTCATTCCCCAGATCTCCTGCGGCCCCCAGACGTGTTGGAAATCTGCAAACCCAAATCAGTGACAGCAAGGGAGGAAACCACCTTGAGCTGCCGTGTGGCAGGGTATTTCCCTGGGGTGCTGAGGGTGAGCTGGTACAGGAGGGACCAGGGAGCTGTTCATGCTGTTCTCCTGAATCACTCTCCAGAGTACAGAATTGACCCTGGGGATCCCCACACACAGGATGGGAAAAGCTTCCAGCAGGTGACAAGACTCAGCTTCATCCCCTCAGTGCAGAGAGACCAGACAGCAGAGTACATCTGCCGAGTGGGACATGTTGCCCTACAGATGCCTATGGAGGAACGTAGTAGGTTCCTGCAGGTGACAGGTCAGTGTGTAGAACTAAATCTCTAACTTTTTAGTCCTAGAGACTCTTCACCAGGGTGAGAAAGGCCCTCTACCCAGGGACAATGCATATTAAGACTACGTCATGCTTACACCATGACTCAGTTTCCTGGTTCTTGAGCTCAAATATTCTTCAGATTTGCTACAGATCGAAGCAGAGACTCACCCATTTCTGGGGTGGCCCTTGTTAATGTGGCTGGGACTATTGGTCTGTGCAGAATGTCTGGCAGAGAGAGTCCAGAGCTGCTGTTTATTCAGGGAGCCATGCCAGATGCATGGCCAGGAGGGAGCAGGTGAACCCCCAATGGCAGATGGGGTGTGGTAGCTGTGTCACCCCTGTTCTAAGTTAATGGGAGACCAAGAGGAGCAGGGACCCTAACTCTGGCCTGGGGCTTCCATCCAGACACCACCAATCTCTGTAGGATCTGGAACCAGCGAGCCCTGGGGTAGGGACTCAGAGATAGATGAGAGAGTGAAGGGAGCTAGATAAACACCCATCCGGGATCAGCCAGTGTCACCTAGGGGGACCAGTCTCATCACCACTAACCTGCCAGAAAACAGGTGCCTGGAACACCAGGACTGGATTAAGATGTCCATAGGCCCCAGGCTGCCCACTTTCATGGCCCCCAACCTAGGGCCCGCCCCCCCCCCCCAAGTGGCAGTAGCCAGCCTTGGGATGGGGGGGGGGCAACACTAGGGTATGCCAGCCTGGAGCTGTTCAGCAGATCTGCCAGCCACGTGGGGCAGGCAAGTGCTTGGGGGTGGGATCCAGTGTGCTCCCACCTGACCCCTGGGGTGATGGTGTGCCGGTGAGGCAGACCACCAAGACCGCTGTGCAAGGGTGGCCTGGTAGCAGTATGCCAGGGCTGGGAGCACTGTCAGGCCGCTACTCTGGAACCCCTTGGAGTCCACCAGACTTGCCAGGGCAGCTTCAGCCATAGGGGCCTCGCTGGCACAGGCCTGCACTGTGCCTCGTGCCAAGGCTGGGCTTTTGCAAAGTGTCAGAGCCCCAGTTTAGTCTGGGACCTAGGGTTGCAGCCTCTAAACCACCCGTGTTAATCTGGCCCTGCAGAACACCAGATGCACAGAGCTGCCATTTCGAGAACTGTGCATCTCTGCCCCTCACTGAGACAGCCCTGCCCATGTGTCCCAACTAGAGGCTTTATTAGGAAACTCTAAGAACCAGCCCAAACTGGCTGAGCTAACATCCTAATAGTCTAACTCTACTGCTATGACAATAAGTAAGCTGGATTGCTTCAACAGCCCATGCAGTTAGGTCACGCACATGCACACCAGAAGGCCCCAGGGATGCCGGTCTGTGGTCAGGCATGGGGAAGGGTCAGGGGAGCAGGGTGGGGAGTGGCAGGGTCTCTTGTTCAGATGGGGGGTGTTGAGGTAGCATGGCAGCTGGGGCAGGTTCAGGGCAAATGTTCAGGCTCAGGGGGGCCAAGAGAGCTCTGCTCCCAGCTTGGAGGATGGAATGGGGAGCCCTGGAAGGCGGGGCAGGAAAGGAGAGAACACACCTAGCACCGACAGCTCCAAGCTTTGATCAGACAGTGAATGACCAGGCCTGGCCAAACTCAGGGGCTGAGCTGGGGCAGGTGGGCTGTGATGGGGCAGTACCATGGAGCCAGTGTCTGTAACTCTGGGGGCATCCAGCTGGGGGCAGAGGAAGGGACAGTGGTCGCTGTTAATGTTGGGTTTGGAGTTTGTCCAGCAGAGTGTCTGAACCTAAGCATGTCCCTCCCTACCCCGAAGTGTCTCAGCAGGGACTGGCCCCACAGGGGCTGTGGGGCCTGAATAAGCCTTCATTTCCAGATAGGGTTGGGATATGCTGTGTGGCACTGCCAGGCTCAGAGTAGCCTTGGGACTCAACTCCACAAAGCTCTGGCAACAACTCACCCTCCTGTTGGTATGTTTTCTAGACCCCTCAGATCCTGCTGCAACTGAACCACCCAAGGATGAGAAGAGGAGGCTGGAGGAGGATCCCACAGAGAGCAGGGGGGGCAGCAGCTGTGACCAACCCACTGGTGGAGGGAGGGGCTGGTGACACAGTAAAAGACAAAGCAGAGGGGCATGGTGGCAGTGAGACCAAGTCAATGAATTACATGTTGGCAGAAGAACTGGAGGGAGGGAATGCAGCCAAACAGGGCACAATCACTGTTGCATTAACAAAGGAAAGGACAGAAGAGGACACAGCCAATGAGGGTGCAACCAGTGATGAGTCAGCAAAGGACCAGGAGAGAGGCAACACAACAAATGAGGGCACAACCACTGACATGTTGGCAGAGAAACAGACAAGGGACATTGCAGTTGATGAGGACAAGCTGGCAGAGGCTGGCACAGACAGCCCCACACCAGCAAGCAGTGTAAAGGGAGAAGGTCACCAGCACCATCCCAGAAATAAAATAGCATCAGAGACAGCAGTCGGCACCACATCAGTCGTAGTCGAGAGCCAGATGCTGGTCAGTGCCACACTAGGGCCAGGTGATGCCGACAGTGCTGCACACGTGGAAGAACCTGGGGCAGAAGGACAGTGACCCCTCCCCAGCCACCTGCAAGGAGACAGCATTAGTGGCCAATTGACAAGGCTGTGTAACTATTGCCCCTTCCTGGGGGGCTGGGCAGAGCGGGCATAGGACAGCCAGTGTATGTTGTGTGACTGGAGGGAGGGATGCCCTAGCGCACTGCGGCCATTGCTCACTTGCTTCAACCCCCCTGTGTCTGGCACGGGTCCCTGCTCTGGGCTGGAACTAGCCCCCCTCCCTGATGTGTCCTGCCCTGGGGGCTGCACACTCAGTGGTCTGCAGGGACAGCAGGGCTCTGGGCTGGCCCCTCGTGGCAGCCGTCTCCTTTGTACTGCCCCACACATATTCTGGAGTTTGTGCCCAAATGAATAAAACCAGTGCTCAGTGAGTTCTTGTGTCCTGTCAGTCTGTGCCTTGGGCCAGGGGTTAACATGCTTGCTCCATCCCTCAGCGGCTGACCAGCAGGCTCAGATGTTCTTCATCTGATGTTTGAGGAGAGCCTGGTGTCTGCCCTGGGCCTGGCCCTGACTGGACTCAGTGGTGCTACAGTAGTGGAGCTGGTCTTTGCCCTGGATTCTCCACTGTTCCCATAGCAAGTGGGTCAGCTCTCTGACTGCCCCTCCTCAGGTGATATGTTTCAATCCTGACAGATGTGGAACCAAAACCCCATATTACATAGCTCTCCAGCTGTTTCCTGTACAAAGGAGACCCAGTTGCCTCTCCACCTCATCTTGTTGGGATATTGTGAAGATGGGTGGATGCAGGATGCTAGATCTGCCTGGGCATGCCACTATCTCAGTGATATGGTGGGGGAGGGGACCTGTCGCAAGTGTCCTACACAGGCTTCAAGTGGACCAGGCACTTAAAGCTGTTGGCCCTCCTGATGTGATCTCCTGTCCTCCATCACTGCCCTTCCAGCCCCACAGGGTCACTAACTACATGTCAGTTCAACGAGCCCCCTGTCCTTTGGCACACCGGTAACAACCACAGTCCATTCAGTTGCTAACACAATGACATGAACAGTGCATGTGTGTGAGAGGTGGCACAGTTTGGGAGGTGGCTGGGGTCATGAGGCTGCTTTTCAAACACAGGGGCATCATTTCAGAAAAATTGCAGGGTGGAGCAAAGCTCTGTCAGTGAGTAAAACTTCATATATGTAACCCTTCTGCCAGGGCAAGCTAGCAGAACAAGGGCCGGGTTCTGTATCTAGGGGTTTCCAAATAATGTTTACTATACCAACTGGCTTGAGCCCCCAACCAGTCTTCTGAGAAATCGTGCAGTATTCCCTGGGCACCCCAAAGGGGTAATGCTTGCCCATTTGCAAGCATGCATCTGAGTGTAATATACAGAATTTTAATAGTAATAAAAACAGAATGTGAAAAGCCCAATAACAAAAAGCAGCACTGATCTGGAGGATCAGTGCAGGACAGGTTCCCAACAAACCCACAGCATGTAGGGAATGTCTTTCATACCAGCTGTCCGCTGGTGCCACTTGCTGGTCACTCACGCTCTCTGGCCCTCCACTGGCCTCTTGCACCATCCGCTGGCTCTGCCCACTGTCCGCCAGCTCCACCCACTGGTCACTCACATCCAGCCCTCCGCTGGCCGGTCTCACCATCTGCTGGCTCTGCCTGCTATCAGCCGATGTAGTGCTAAAAACAGTGTGCCATCACGTTTTGTTACCCAGTTCTGTTTCTGACTGAAGGCACACTTTTTAACACTACACCGGCTAGTCACTCACACTCCGCTCTCACCAGCTGCTGGTTCTACCCACTGTCTGCCAGCTCCACCCACTGGTCACTCACACTTTGCATTCACCATCTGCCAGCTCTGCCCATGGGTCACTCACACTCTGCTCTCAGGAGCTGCTGGCTTTGCCCACTATCCATCGGCATCACCCACTAGTAGCTTACTCCATCGCTGCTCTTCTTCACTAATTTCAGCTCAGAGGGAGGGTTTGCCTCTCTCAGTGATTTCAGCTCTTAAACCTTACATAGCTGCAAACAGCTTCGCCCATTAAAATAACAAAATAAAATCTTCATAGGAACCCTGGCCAGATCTACACTTTGACAGTGGGCCAATAGGGGGAGGCAAAGCCTCAGGCATAGTTCTAAACTCAGCTATTGCTGAACCCCATTCATCTCTTAACTTCACCAGGTTAGGAGGAGGGGGTGGCCCATCTTTTAAAATTCTTTTTGCTAAGGGTAGCTTTTAACCTTTAACCCACCTAAACAGAGTTCAAACAAGCAAGAGAGTAACGTATTACAGAAGACAGTATGCTTCTCTTCAGTAAAATTAAAGACACTGACAGATTTGTGATCAAATAAACCCAAATACCATTACCCATATTGCCCTTCACCTATTGTGAGACTATGCTAATATGCTCTTTGTGTTCATGCAAATACAAACCCCATGCAGATTAGTTGCCCCCTCACCCCCAGAAGCTGTTAGGCATGGCTTCTAGACCTGCCTTACATCTGTGATTGTCATAGCTTGTTATGTCGGGGGGGTAGAGGGGCTGGGAGGTGTAATAGAGCTTGAAAAGTCTGGGGAGGGAGCAACACCCCCTTGTCCCATACAAATAACGTGTATTTAAATGCAAGCTTAGAGTCTCCCATAATCACATGGTTTCCAGAGCTGGGACTTTACACTAAATCTCACAAGACTCAGGTAGGCTAACAATGGGCGGTATCACTAGACCCATGTCACAGCTGGGGGACAGGGAGGATGCTGATCTGTGGCCAGTGACCAAATCAGCCCATTGAATCAGGTCAGACAAGAATCACATCCCAGCACTGAGCAGCAAAATATGCTGCAAAGACCTCAATGGGAGACCAGGTGACATTCAAAGAACTGATGGGTGCCAGGGTGAGGGGAAGCTCTCGTCACCAAATTCTTCTGAGCAGGGCCATAACTACTGCAGGATGAGTGAGGCTTTGCCCCGGGCACCCTGGGGCAGCTCCATTAAAGGGCACATTTCTCACTGCTCACCCCAGATGCCAGCCATTATAAAGTGCGTGTTCCAATCAGAACGTGTCCTTGGTGCTGAATTCCTTAGTTACAGCTCTGCTTCTGAGGATCCCCCCAGGACACATCCCTGAAAGAAGGATGCCCCTACCTTTCCTCATTCCACTGCCAAGCCCCACAGATTTAGTGTTGGCCCCTCCACCTCAGTCAGCCCCTGCTGGGGTTTGTTCCTCCTCTGAGAATGGCCTGGGCCCTCTGCTCTGACCATGCTTGTTGAGGGGGAAAACATACAAACAGCTCCCCATGTAGCATGCCTGAGCCAGCCTCTGCTCCTGCCCCATCAGCTCCCTCCCCAGCTACATCCTCCTCCCCAATTCCTGGTAGCAGGGCTGTTCCTGGGGGGTGGGTGAGAGGGGTGATTGCCCTGGGCCCCACAGTTCCATGAGTCCCACGCTGTCCTGCCATGAGAAGGGCAGTGCAGGGCTCGCCATCTTCCACCACCTCTCTGCTGCCTTCAGTTCAGAGTCGAAGGCAGTATGGAGGAGGTGGGTGGGAGTGCAGAGTTAGCCTTTGCTCTTGGCCAGCTCTTCCCCACCTCCTCCCCAGGAAGGAACAGCTGGCCCAGGGGTGGAGCAGGCCAGCCCAGAGGCTGGACTCTTCTTTATCGCCTTCCCCTGGCCCAGCCATTCCACTCTGGGGGTGAGGAGGTCCAGCCCAGAGGCGGAGTGGGAGAGGAGAGCCCAGCCACCAGACTAGTCCGCACTGCCCCCAGGGGCAGATTGGAGGGCTCAGGGGAGGGGTGGGAGTGTGGGTCAGCCTGTGGGCTGGCCCAGCATATACCCCCCCCAGCATGGGGGAGGCATGAGGCCTCACACAGGCCAACTGGCCCCAGGCCCCCACCCCCCTGGGAATGATTCTGCCTGAGGAAGCTGCTGCCGGGGAAGACAGAAGGAGGCAGCTGGTGGAGGTGGAAGTGAAAGTGCCAGACAGCCATGAGCTCAGGTCAGAGCAACAGTGCTGGCTGGTGCACCTCTGGCTGCCAATGATCCTCATCCCCTTCCTGCTCTTGGGGCAGCTTCTGTGTGTACATGTACCCCCTGCTCTGGGCCAGGCTGGAAAGGCAAAGTGGGGAATTGGGGAAAGGTGCCAGCAGACAGTGGTTGGGCCAGCAGATGGTGGGTGGTGTGCAGAGCCATAACGCTGTTTCAGAGCCCAGCACACGTTCTGATTGGAAAGTGCCCCTTGCAATTAGCAGTGCTTGGGGCCGGCAGCATGAAATGCACCCTGTAATGGAGTGGCTCAATGGAGCTTCTCTGGCACATCTGGGGCAAAGCCCTATTCACCCCACCATAGCTATGGACCTGGTGGTGTGGATGGATCCAGAGGTGGTAGAGGACAACTGGAGGCAAAGGCTGCTCCCCCCCTTCATGAGGTGGATGCTAAAACCATGAGGGCCACTATGATGGTCAACATGAGGGTAATGGAGAAGTGAGAGACTTTCTCTACATACATTAGGGTGGAGTAATTGCTGCATTGAGTTTCGTGTGAATCTTGTCTTGCACTGATTCTCCAGACCAGTGCTGGTTTTGATATTGCCTCCATATATTCTTTTATGCCACCATTAAGAGTTTTATGCACTATGCTCGGACTCGTGCTTGCAAGTGGGGAAGCATTGCCCCTCTAGGGTGCCCAGGAAATAGTCCATGATTTCCTAGGAGACCAGGTGGGGGCTTGAGCTGGTTGGTGTTATAACATTGTTTGGCAACCCCTAGATACAGAACCTGGCCCTAGCTGCTGCTGTCTCAGCATAGCAGAAGAGTTACACTCCCAAGAGGAAAAGATGGGTGGTGGTGGTCAGGGATTCCCTCATAAGGGGGACAGAGCCATCCATCTGCCGTTTGGACTGGGAAAACTGAGAAGAGTGCTGCTTGCCTGGAACTAGAATTGAGGATGTAACAGAGAATCTGCTGAGACTCATCAAGCTCTCAGGCTGCTACCCCTTTCTACTGATCCAGATGGGCACCAATGATACAGCCAAGAATGATCCTGAGCATATCACTGCAAACTATGTGGCCCTGGGAAGGATGATAAAGGAGTTTGATGCACAGGTGGTGTTCTCATCCATCTTTCCTATTGATGGAAAAGGTCGAGACAAAAACTGTCGCATTATAGAAACAAATGTTTGACTATGCAGGCTGTGTCAAAGAAAGAGCTTTGGCTTTTTTGAACATGGAATGTGGTTCCAAGAAGGAGGACTGATAGGAAAGAATGGGATCCATCTAACAAAAAGAGGGGAAAAACATCTCTGCAGACAGGCTGGCTAACCTAGTCAGGAGGGTTTATACTAGATTTGCTGAGGGATGGAGTCCTAATCCTTCAGGTGAGTGAGGAAGGACACTGGGAGAAAACTCAAGGAGGAAGGTGCAACAGGGAAGGCAAACAGTAGGGGAAAGTAGGGCCTGGTGTCTTAGGTGCCTGTACACAAATGCAAGGAACATGGGAAACAAGTAGGAAGCATTGAAGTGCTGGCATAGTCAAGGAACTGTGATGTAATTGGACTAACAATGACATGGTGGGATAGCTTGCATGACTGGAGCATGGCCACGGATGGGTATAAATTGTTCGGGAAGGACAGTCAGGAAAGAAGAGGTGGAGGAGTGGCACTATATATAAAAGAGCTTTGTGATTGCTCAGAGCTCCACTATGAAAATAGGGAGAAGCCTGTTGAAAGTCTCTGGGTTAAGTTCAGAGGAGAGTGCAACAAGGATGAAGTTGTGCTGGAAGTCTGCTATAGACCACCAGACCAGAAGGAGGAGATGGATGAGACTTGCTGTAGACAACTAGCAGTCCATCCATTTAAGAGAGAAATGGATCATACCCAGCTTTCTTCACTCATAGCCTCAAAAGACCACACAGCTTCAGATAAAACAATAACTAGTTTATTGATCAGGTCATAATTCTAAGTGAGAACATGGCCAATCATGGCAGAATCACAATAGAAATGAGTCAGGAGAGACCACAAGGAAATAAAAGATAAAACATGCATACTAACCTAATAGCTCTACCTAAACTGACCTCATAGTCCAGGTTTATGCTCAAGGTGTTTGGCTGTCACATATTTGTGCAGCCAGTCTCTGCCTGAGGCCAGGCAGGGCCCAGACCTTGCTTAGAGTTCTTTCAACATGGAGATTCCCTGGCAAAAAGCCCCAAATCCCTCCAAGTGTCTCTCTTTGTTCTAAAACTCCCTTAACCCCTCCCCACTCACAGACTGGTTGCAATGGGTTCTGGGCAGGACAGCGAAGTTAAAGACCCTGCTGAGGGTTCCTGCTTGGGATCTCCTGTAACCACAGTGTATTTGGGCCTCAGTCTGACACTTAAATAAAAAGTCATTCTTCTTCAAGTGCTGTTCTCACCATTCAGTTACGGGTGCCTACGTGCTGCAGTGCATGGTAATTTGGAAAGTCTTTTAGCCCTAGCTTGTCAGGTCAGGGTCAGCGGCCAATACCTCTTCAGTGCCGCGACCACAGCTATATATGTGACCCCAACCCCAATCCCCCAAGTTCCTTCTTTCTGCCCTCAGCGATAGTGCTGGAACATTCCCCCCCCCTTGCCATTGAGCAAGTGCCTGTCTTCTCCACAACAGGTGCTTCTCATGCCTTAGTGAGTCATACCATGTGGATAAATGTCCCATATGCAAGTCCTTCAAGCAGAGAACACACAAAGAAAGGGAGCAAAGACTGTGCAATATAACCCAAGAACAGGCAGTGCAACCTGCAGTGGATTCGCCTGCTGCGCCTAAGGACTCGCCAGCACTGCTTGCAGGATCGGCACTGGAAAAAAACCCGGTGCTGCTCTCTGGATATTAGTAAAAAGCCATGATTGTCCTCTGACTTGGCACCACCTTGGTGCTGTGCCACTTTGCCTCTAGTAACCCCACCTCAGGAAAAGGATCTGGAGCACATCCCCGGTCCTTCAACCCTGGAGCCATTCATGGCAGCGAAGGTCTTGACCCAGCTGCCGTGCCCGTGTGGAGAAGTGGGAACCCTCTGCTAGATTAGTCAGGGAAGACACG
>ML682085.1:2003611-2015964 GCA_007922195.1 Podocnemis expansa
GAGCAAGGATCTGACCCTCTGAGCCTGGAGTTGGGGGCTGGCTGCACAGAGCGTGGAGACCCGAAGTGCTGGATGGGAGGAGACTCCACCGTGGCAGAGACCTGACTGGCTGTGGACAGAGGGGATCCAGGAGGCTTGTCAGGGGTCTCCATCACAGCCCGGCACTGCACAGGTTGGTACAGTCAAAGGGAAAAACAGCCTACTCAGCAAAAGAATGGATCTCCACAAAAGGATCAGTCCTGGCACAAAGTTCAACGATGGGTTCCCCCCTAGCACCAGAAGATGGTACCACCCCAGGACTAGAACAAGGGGCTGCGAACGGGTACCTCTCCTCACCCGAATCATTACACAAACACTCGGTACCATGTTCACATGGATCCAGACAGGTGAGATCGACTTCTGTTTTCTTAGCTCCATCGATGATGAGCCCTGATGCTGTCGGTCCCCATCATCACCGGCACTGACTCTGGCGGGGGATAAATCTGTGGGTAAGTGGTGATGTAAGCATTCCGCGACTCCCCACCACTGAGATGATTCGTTCCCTGGTACCCAAGCATGAACACCTGTAGCACTAGACCCATCATCGCTGACTGCATCAGCACTGGCAGCAACAAGGAGCAGAATTTGGGATAGCCGATACAGTGGTAACAGCCCCCAAAAGGAAAGAGGCTGCTCCAGGACACACCACAATTCGACACCGCACTCCTTCCAGGAATGGTCTAGCAGATGGTGTCAAGGCTTTTTCCCCACTCTGGGACTCTGAGTGCAGAAGGTAGGGGCCTGCAACAGGCCTTAAAAGCCACTGGCCTTAAAGCCTGCTCTTGAAAGTCTCCAAGGCCTCCAATTCCTGGCCTTGGAGTGGTATCGCTGCCACCACTCAAATGCAAAAACCTCTTGAGACCCAGGAAGGTGCATTTGGGAATTCCTCTCTGTGAGGTACTTGCAATCCTGTTTATTCCTCTCTCAGAAAAGTGACTGGACCCCAGCTGCAATATGAGCTGGAACTGGAACAGGGTTCCCTCTAGTAGCTGCCTGTGCAGTCTAAGGCATGTGCGCACAAACCTCTTGCCCCTCCAGGACACAGAACCAGAACTTACTTAAAAGGTAAACTCTTTAATCAAAAAGAACAGATAATAAACACAGAGAGTTGCTTCTCTGGGAATTAACTTAGGTAGTTACGGGGTAGTGGGGGGGTGTTACATGTGCTCAGCACAGAGACATCCAAAAAACAAGCCAAAAACAAAGAAAATACCCTGGCCGCGTCTAAATAAACATTACCTGTTCTACTCACGCCTGGTCAGTACCAAACTTAACTTATCTCTGGTAAGGATGCTGCTGGATTCTTCCTCAGGCCCCTCTGGCCTCCTCCTGATCCTTCCAGGAGCTCTGCTACATCCAGACAGGCCCAGGCCAGGCTGCTGTTCCAATTCAAAAACCTGCACTTTGTTCCTATTGGCTGTCCTGGGACTCACTGACCAGAGTGTTAACTCCTTCCTCCCCAAGGGTTACTACAGATGGTTGAACTACTCTTCAGAGGATGAGTCTGCATCACTGCAACCCTCGGCACCACCATCAGCCAGGACCCCTTGCTCCTCAGAGGCTTCGGATGATGAACCAGACTCCGCAGTACTGTAGAGCACGGATCCCTTTATCTTCTTCTCTAGATGAAGCGACCTATCAATGGCCCCTGGCGTACAGGGATGACCTCCACGCCCAGCAGGATCTGCTGAGGCTCATGGCAATGAACTTGAACTTGGACCTCAGGGTTGTCAAAGAACAATGCAACCCCCTTTTGAGGTATAAGATGTGGCCCCACCCACTAAGGTCTCAGAGCTCCTGCATGAAGGGGTATACATATTGCGAAAGCACAGTGGCAAACCCCTTCTTCAATCTCCCCTGTGCCCAGAGCTGTGGACCGGAGGTACCATGTCCTGGCCGATAGGTTTGCCTTCAACTCCAGGTTCTCTGGTAGTGGATGCCATCAATCATAGGGAGAGACAGGGCCAACCAAGCTCCAGTTCCAAAAATAAGGAAGCAAAGATATGTGACCTCTTTGGTAGAAAGGTTTACTCCATCTCAGCCCTCCAGCTGCATACAGCAAAACACCATGCCCTGATGGGGAGATATGTATTCAATCTCTGGAGCGCACTGGAAAAGTTTTGTGACATGGTCCTCAGGGAACACCTCAGGGACCCTGAGACACTGGTAGAAGAGGGCATTCTAGCCTTCTGTGACATACTAATGACGGCATGGGACGCTGACACTGCCTCCCGCTATGTAGCCTCCGCAGTGTCAATGCGATGATCAGCCTGCTCACAAGGCTCTGGCCTGTCACAACAGATGCAGCTGGTTATTCAGGACCCTCCCTTCAAAGACCTAGCCCTGTTTGCAGAATCTACAGATTCTAAACTGCATGGGATGAAGGATTCCGGGGCTACCCAAAAGTTCCTACGCAGGTACACACCTCAGGAAACCAGACTTTCCTTTAAGCCACAACAAACGCAGCAACCCCAACAGCTGCAACACCAACATCAAACACAGGGGTCACGCCAGAGGTCCTACCAACAACCTCAGCATCAATACGGGGCCCTGGACAGGGAAAGGAACCAGGCAGGCAAGGGCTCAGAATCCCAATCCTCAGCCCAAACAACTCCCCAGGGGAACAGTAACTCCTGATTGGCTGGCCAAAAGCAGAATTTTTGACAAGAGACTAGAGGGACCCCATCTTCCTGCCCATCCCCTGGTGTTCAGCAACAGGCTGGCCCAATTCCTACCTCACTGGGCCAACATCATTACCAACCAATGGATATTGAACATGATATCCAAAGGATACTCCATGAAGTCCAAATCTATACCCTGAGACAGAAATCCACCCCCCTTGCTTGAATCTTGAGAACCTGGGGCTCAATCTTTTGCTGCAAAGGGAATGTGAAAAGCTGCTTTCCCTGGGGGCCATAGAGAAGGTCCTAAGGTGACAATGGGGGAAAGAGTTCTACTGTCAGTGCTTCCTAGTTCCCAAACCAAATGGCAACCTGAGACCTATCTTAGACCTGAGGGCACTAAACAAACACCTAAGGAAAATAAAATTCTGCATGGTTTCCCTATCACAAATCATCCCAGCTCTAGACCAAGGGGATTAGTTCATGGCCCTCGACCTAAAGGACGCTTACTTTCACATAGCAATAAGACCCAACCACAGGAGATTCCTCAGATTTGTAGTAGGAGGAAGCCAGTTCCAGTTTGTGTCCCTCCCTTTTGGGCTCTTCTTAGCCCCCCAGGATGTTCACAAAATGTATGGTGGCAGCAGCGGCACACCTGTGAAGGCAAGGCATAAGAATCATCTAATCCTTAATGACTGGTTAATAAAATGACGGCCCAAACACCAAGTTCATCACAGTGTCATCATTGTAAGAAAGCTATGCGAGTACCTGGGGCTTTGCATAAAGCAGGAAAAATCAAAACGCACCCCAATCCGGTGGATAGAATTTACAGGAGCCCTACTGGACTACATAAAAGGGAAAGCATCGTTTCTCCACTCAAGGTTTTAGTCCACGTATACCATCATTTCAGAGCTCTAGAGGGCCCCAGTCACCACAGCCAAATGGTGCCTGCAGCTTCTGAGCCACATGGTGGCCATGACCTCTGTGATAAGAACCTACCAGCTGAGAATGAATCCATTCCAGCTCTGGCTAGCCATGGCCTTTCATCCCCAGAAATGCCCTCTGAACAAGGTACTGTCAGTCCACCGTGATGTCCTAGGAACACTGAAAATATGGCAGGACCCGCTCTTTGCCATGGACAGGATTCCCTTTGAGACCTCAAGTTCCATGGTGACCCTGATCACCAATGCACCAGATGTGAGTTGGGGGGCTGACCTATCAGGGGGGCTATCAACTCAAGGGAATTGGCCTTTCAGGGACAGGCCCCTGCACATAAGTGTGAAAGAACTCAGGGCCATTCGTCTGGCCTGCAAGGTCTTTCTGGACTTGATAAAGGGGAAAATGTTCCAGGTCCTAACGGACAATACAACGGCCACGTTCTACACAAACTGGCAAGGGGGAGTGCATTCCCCAGCCATCTGTGTGGAGGCCACAAGCCTATGGCCCAGCAGCAGCCCACTTACCAGGGATGAGAAACAGTACAGCAGACTCACTGAGCAGGACCTTCATGTCTCACCACAAATGCTCACTGCACAAAGAGGTGATGTCCTATATCATCGGCCAGTGGGGTGCGCCTCAAATGGACCTGTTCACGACATGCCAGAATTGGAATTGTCACCGCCTTTGTTCTCTTAGAGGTTGGGAGAAGGGCTCACTCACAGATGCCTTCTTAATTCCATGGGGGGGGGAGGTCCACTGATGTATGTGCTTCCCCCAAGTCCCCTAATTTACAGGTTCCTCCTAAAGATAAAGAGGGATGGAGCAGACGTAATTTTGATCATGCCAGACTGGCCCGACAACAGTGGTATTCGATCCTGTGAGACCTATCAATAAATGCTCCATTCCGCCTTCCACTCAGGGTGGACTGGTTAACACAGGACTCAGGCAGGCTAAGGCATCCGAACCCAAGATTGCTATACCTGATGGCCAGGAGACTGCATGGTTAATTGATTCTGAGAAACTCTGCTCTGAGAGAGTTAGGGAGATACTGGTGGGCAGTAGGAGACCTTCCACCAGTGCTACCTACACTACTAAGTGGAAACATTTCTCCCTTTGGCCCAGAGAAAGAGGGGTTGCACCAGAGTCAGCCCCCATCCACTCAATACCGGACTATCTTCTGACCCTTAAGGATAAAGGCCCATCAACTCCGTCTCTAAGGGTTCACCTAGCAGTGATCTCAGCCATTCGTGAGAAAGTGGAAGGGGTTCCAATCTTCTCCCACCCCACCTCCACATGGTTCCTGAAAGTTATTGAGAGGATGTATCTCACAGCCTAGGAATCCTTCTCCCCAATGGGACTTAAATGTAGTGCTTCACCATTTGACAGACCCTCTGTACGACTCCTTGGACTCATGTAGTTTCCTAGTCCTCTCATGGAAAGTAGCATTTTTGGTGGCCATAACGTTGGTGAGATGGGTTTAAGAGCTCAGAGCTCTCTCTCCTTGTAGTCTCCACATACGAGATTTTACACAGACAAGGTGCTGCTCATCCGCACCCTTCCTTTCTCCCAAAAGTGATTTCACCATTCCACCTGGATCAGGACATTTGTCTTCCAGTGTTTTTTCCAGACCCTCAGGTCATGGAAAATCAGAGAAAGTGGCACACCCAGGATGTCAGAAGAATGCTCTTGATGTACATTGAAAGCACAGTTCCATTCCGCAAGTCCTTTCAACTCTTTGTCGCCATCATGGAGCAAAAAAGGGGACAGCCAGTGACAACACAGTGCATTTCCAGATGGATAGTGAAGTGTATTAAAGACTGCTACAAAAAGTCAAGTACTCCCCTCCCAGGGAGAGTCTGAGAGCACTCAACAAGAGCCCAGCTTTCTTCAACAGCCCTTCTGGTGCAGTTCTTGATCCAGGATACCTGCAGACCAGCCATGTGGTTGCTGGTACATGCCTTCACGATGCACTATGTTATCATCCAACAGCAGAGAGAGGATGCTGCATTGGGCAGAGCTGTACTCAAAATGGGTAAGATGTAACTCCACCCATCATCCTGGGTTTGGCTAGCAATCATCTGTAACTGAATAATGTGAGCAGCACTTGAAGAAGACTCCTGGGTTACTGATGTAACCATCCTTCTTCAAGATGGGCTGCTCACATACATTCAGGTCCCTCCCCAACGTCCCCGCTACTTGGAGTTTGAGAAATGAAGGGACTAGTAGGGTGAAGGTGATCAGCCGCCACATAGGAGACCCCCAAACTGGCCTCAGCTTCTCCCTGCTGGGATGGGGCTACTTGCTGGGGAGAGGGGAGCTGCCTGTATCCTACGGAAGGAGTGGCAGGGGAGTGACACCTGTCCCTGAGCTTGTACTAGCTTTGCTGCTCAAGGGTGTCTCCCAGTGTTGTTCTCTGGCTGTTCCTCCTGCTCTGAGCCCAATGTCATCCCATTCACCCCATGGCCCCTCCATGACCCACTCCCTTGTAACCCCAGCTTCACCCCCGTGTTAACCTTATGACCCATAACAGTCACGTGTGGCTCCCGCTTTCCTCACCTGAGCCTGCATCCTGATCTGCCAGCCCTGTTATGTGACACTGGGGGGATGGGCCTGGTACCAGCTTTGCCCCCCCAACTCAGGGTATGCTCGTTTCTTAGGGTTACTTCCTCTTGGGAGCAGGGAAAGATTGCAATTCTATTAGTGCACTGCTTGTGTCACTTGTGTTTCTATATGGAGCTCACTTCTCCCTTCCGCAAGCTGTCTCCCAACGGAGCCATCCTTGCAGAACCTCAGTTTCCCGGCACTGGATTCTTCCAGCCCCTCTTCAAATAACCACCCAATATACACATTCATCAATTAACAAGGTGCGTCTGAGCGGACTGGATCTATTAGAACTCTCAGTTGACCCCTTATATGTCCCTGAACTCAGCAGGCTGGGTCACACAGCACTTCTCAGTTGTTACCCTTATGTGCCCCTGTACCACACCGGACTAGGCTTGATCATGCATCCTAAGCAGGTTGGGTCACATCGAATTTTCAACTGTTACTCTTATATGCCCCTGGACTCAATCAGGCTGGTTCAGAACGGCACTTTTCAGCTGTCACCCTCATATGCCCCTGGAGTCAATTAGGCTGATATCTCTATCAATAAACAAATCTTACAGGGCTGTGGACATCATGGGTATCTTTAGCTAGATAACAGAAGTGTTGCTGCAAAGCAATATGAAGAAACCAAGAACACAAAGGAGAGGGAAAAATGTTTTAAAAGAATCTGGCAACTGGCATAATTACAAAAGGCATTGTATTGCCAAGTTATCTAAAACTTGCACTTGTAATAGTAATAATTACAAAAGGAGAGAAAAATACCCCCAAATACCCAAACAGTTATAGTATTGATAAACACACAAGGCAAGAAGAACACCCAGCTACACTATTACCTAGAGCAGTGGTTCCAACCTGTGGTCCGGGGATCCGCAGGGGTCTGCAGACAAGTTCCAGGGGGTCCGCGGAGCCTCTTCCTACCAGGGCTGGAATCAAGCTACAGCCCTGATGATCCCCACCAGGGCTGCCTCTCCCTGCCCATGGCCGGATCCTGGAAGGGGAATGGGGCCACAGCAGCTCCCCGGCAGGGGCAGGACAGGGGGCCATAGCTGCTGTGGCTTGGCTCCCCAGAGGTGTGGGCCATAGTGGCAGCAACGCTGCTCATTGGCTGTCCCAGTGATGCTGCCAGAGTGGTGTGGGTCAGAGTCTGTCTGCATGGTCCAGATTACATAATCAGCGGGGGGGGGGGCACAGAAAATTTTTTTGTGCAAAAGGGGTTTCCAGCCTGAAAAAGGTTGGGAACCACTGACCTAGAGATTCTATTGTATCAGGCCTAGAGAGAAAGAAAGTCATAGTTGAGCAAAGGGTGGGGTAGGAGTGGTCTCATCACTCTGTGTAGCAGAAAGGCTTCCAGGAAACAAGCAAAGCTCAGGGTCAGCATGCTGGATACAGACTGTCAAAGCTTTCACTGAAATCAGCAAGGAAAAGGTGACGTCCCAGTGGAAAATGATACAGCTTTTTAGATCCAGGCATCAGTAATTAGGACTCAGCCAGGACTCTCATTTGGATTTGGGTAAAGGTTTTTTTTTTCATAAGGACTTGTTTAAGCAGAGCTATCCCTGGGGGGCCACGGGTGAGAAGGATGATCTTCCTGGGGCCCATGGTTCCCAGAGCCCCGCGCTGTCCTGCCCTGAGCAAGGCAGCACGGAACCCGAACTGCTGCCCCTCCCATGGCCACGCTATCCTCCAACGCCTCACTGCTGCTTTTGGTGTGGAGCAGAAGGCAGCGGGGAGGGGAGTCTATCCTTTAACAGCAGTGCCTTAGGCATAGCCTGTTGATAGAGCTAATGCTATCCCCCACCCCTTTTTCTCACTTTACCCAGATGAAAACACAGGTTGGTCCCTCTTTCAAGTTCCTTCTGCTGATGGATACTTTTCCACCAAATAGACTAAACAGAATTTATACAATCAAAGGGGTAGCATACTATAAAAAGACAGTATTTCATTTTCCCCATCAGTAAAATTAGATATTGACAGATGTGTGATCAGATCAATCCACATACAATTTACCATCATGCCCTGCACCCACACAGTTGAGACTATGTTAATGCCTAATTGTGCTCATGCAAATACAAAGCCCATGTAGCTTAGTTGCCCACCTTTTTGACTGTTGGTCACAAGCAGTGACTAGCCTCTAGACCTGCCTTACACAGACTTTTCCAGTATAAACAATAACAAATTCACTTTCCTGGGTAACATCAGAGAACAGTGAGACTTATTCCAGATTGTGGGAAGAACCATTTGTCATGTTCTTCCAATGCTTGGTCTTCACAGATATACATCAAACCTTTCTCTCTTCTACATTCTTTTACAATCACTGTATTCCACTGTGACGGAGCGCCCCATGAAGCTCTCTCCAGTCCCCTCTGCTCCTGGATGGTCAGGACGCTGCCAGGATGGAGCTTTCTCCCAGTACTGCTCAGGTCTCCACGCTTATGTGTAGCCAGCTCCCAAGTCTAGCCTCAACAATTCCCACTTCCTGCTCTGTCTGGGCTTCCCTGGGATCTCCCTCCATCCCTGGAAGTCCCAATCAGAAGTGACTCTCAGCCAGTGTGGAAGTCAGGGGATTTATTAGCAATCCAGTTCACACAGCAGCAAGGACAATTAGACATCAGAGTCACCAGGAAGTACCGTAGTAAAACCCCAGGGGGGTAGGTTTATACCCCACAAGCTTGCCTCTTGAACCCCTGTTTCCCTACTGCCCCTTCTACCCCTTGGTCCTTTGTTGTCTCCTTGGGCTCAGCCAAAACCCCACCCCCTGGTCTGACCAGCCAGAACCTGTGTGACGAGCGGGGGTCCCAGGTAAAGTTTTTTTTTTAAAAGCCTCCCCCAACCCGTAGTGCCTCTGCTACCTATCACACACCTGTGTCCTATCAACAGCACAGAAAAGAAATAAGATCATCACCTGTGACATCCCATGTTAGCCTGAGAAGGGTTTCCCACTTCATCACATCCATGCATTATTTTTTGCCATGCCCAAGTGTTATGATCTCTGGAGTACATTACTGAGTTATCATCAATCTGTAACCCCGGTGGAACCACTGGGTAGATAGCTCTAGTTTTGTTGCTTGCCACAGTTATTAGAAATAACTGCAAACTTTGCTGGTGGTGATTACATGAAGCATTAAACTAATCTCCACCAGCACTGGAGAGCTCATTCTTCCTCCAGTACATGGGGCCAAATTAAGTTGATAGCTTCCATGGGAATTCGTCCTGCTGTGGCTTGGCGAATCATTCCCGTGATGACATTTTGAGTGAGAGCCTGAGCCTGCTCACATGCTGAAGCCAATAAAATATTATTTTGGAGGGACTGTACCCCAGATATCATTAACCCTTCATCTCTTTCTATGAGTCTTTCCTACCCAGGAAACACCTTACTTATTAACTGCTGTTTCTCGCTTGACTGTTTCACGGATGCTGCTAATGGGGTTCCCATTTTCCCATGGCATAAGACAGTTTATTAGCCATAACTTCTATATCAGAGCATCAATTAAAGAGACTCCTGCTCCCACAGGGTGCAATCCAGTCACTTAATTCTCTTTTTACTATATTCACATGGTTAGCCCTTTCCACATTTTTACCTATTCCTGCCAACCTTTATGGCTGGTTCCAGTGAAGGGAGTACATGAAGGTGCAGAGTGAGAGATGCTCATGCCTTTTAAATGGATTTGAACCGCCTTTAGTGAAGTCTGAAGTTGAAAAATCAATTGTTCTTGTTGATCCAATTTTAACACATGAGGTTGCAAAATTGGGGCTCTTAAATGAGGGGACTGAGGGTTGTGATTAGAGGGTCAAAATTTAAAAGTGTGTGTAAGACAAGCTTAGGAGCTGTGCCTAACAGCTTCTGAAGGGGGGCAATTAATCTGCATGGGTCCTGTATTAGCATGAACACAAAGGGTACGTCCACACATCTCTTTTATTTCGAAATAACACTGGTTATTTCAAAATAAAAAAGATTAGGTACACACGACTTTTTCTTATTTCGAAATGATGGGCTTTGTCATTGCGAAAAAAGAACCGTCATTTCGAAACAGCTTAAAACCCATTCATTTTGAAACGGCTGTTATTTCGAAATGGTTGTTTCAAAATAATGCCGTTTGGACATGTTGTTTCGAAATGACACCATTGTTTCACAACAACTGTTTTGAAACAACATGCCCAAATGGCCTTATTTTGAAATAAACATTTCAAAATAACAGCTGTTTTGAAAACAGGCTTTCCCTTAATTTGAATTAATATTTTCTTAATTTGAATTAACTTATTTCAAAATAAGGACTTTATTTTGAAATAACTCATTTTAAAATAACTTATTTTGAAATAACGATGTATGTGTGGACATAGCCAAAGAGCTCAATTAGATATTAGCATACTGGGTGCAGGGCATAGTGGGTAATGGTATTTGGGGTTAATCTGATCACAAATCTGAGTATATCTGTAATTCTACTGAAGGGAAATATGAAATACTGTCTTTGGTGATATGTTATTCTCTGCCTGTTCTAAATCTGTTTGGGTTAATTAAGGGGTAAAAGTTAAAAAGAGATTTGTAAGAGAGGCCACTGGCTATTTCGGCCTGAAAAGTTTAAGATAGGAGAGCAGTGCTTAAGGCAACTTCTGCCTCCCTCTTATTGCCCCACTGTCTAATGATAGATCTGGCAAGGCTTCTTCTGAGGCCTTTGTTATTGAAATAAAAGTAGCTGTTTGCAGCTACTCGAGGTTAAGAGCAGAAATCACTAGAGAGAGGAAACCCTCTCTCTGAGCTGAAATCACTGAAGAGGAGCAGCAGATGGAGAAGCCAGTGGTGAGCTGGGTGGCATGAGTGACCAGTGGGTGGAGCTGGTGGATGGTGACTGTGGTGAGCTGGGTGGTGCGAGTGACTGGTGGGCAAAGCTGGTGGATGGAGAGAGCAGCCAGCAGCAAGCTGGGTGGCACAGATGACCATTGGGCATAGCTGGTGGATGGTGCTAGAGGATGGAGTGAATGACCAGTGGTTGGCACCAGTGGACAGTTAGCATGAAAGACACTCCCTACATACCCGAGGGTGGGTTGGGAGCCTAGTTGGTACTCCAGATCAGTGCCAATTTTGCTAATGGGTTTACATTATGCTATGTGGGATCATGTTGAAAGGTTTTGCATTAAGTCTTGTGTGTTCTGTTATGCAGTGTGTGTTGTTGGGAACTTTGTACTGATTTTCTAAATCAGTGCTGACTTCTGTTATTTGGCTTTTCACATTACATTTTACTGCTATCAAAATTCTGTTTACTACACTAAGTCTCATGCTTGCGAGTGGGGAAGCCTTACCCCTTTGGGGTACCCAGGGAACCATACCAACCCTGCTTGTAAATCCTGATAGGGCCCTCAAACCCAGGCCATGGTCATACAAGAAGGACACTGCAGCCCACTTCGACCTTCTTTGCTGGGTTACGGCACATACAGGTCTTGAGATTGAAACCCTCAAGACCCTCTATTTGACCCTAGGTTAACATCTTGCCCAGATGTGATAGCAGTAATGGTGCATCCTAGTGTGCGCAACCTTGCCAGACTCTGGCAGACTCCTGCGTATATTCCTCCGGTCTCTGATATAAGGGGCCATAAATACCAGGTTCCACCAGAGGACTTCCTCTTTTTGGTTTCCCATCCGATACCAAGCTCCCGGGTGATGGAAGCTGCCTTAGGGTGCAGTAGCCAATGCACCCAGGATCCCTTGCTGAGTTCCAGGGAGGAGAAAGGGCTGGACCTTATGAGATGGGAGGTGTACTCAACTTCCTCCTTCCAGCTCCAGATTGCAAACCACCAGGCGCTGGTGGGAAGGTACACTCTAGATATCTGGGAGCCCTTGTGGAGATTCCGGGATCTCCTCCCCCAGGAGCATAGGGAGGATTACAACTCTCTCATAGAGGAGGGCACTCTCGCATCCTGGGATGCACTCTTGGTTGCAAGGGATGCCTCAGATATGGTGAGTTAACGTGTAAGCTTGGCCATCATTATGAGACGCACAGTGTGGCTATAGGACTCAGTTTTAAAATGGATAGCCGTGTTAGTCTAGTCCAGTGAAAAAACAACAAGGAGTTGTGTGGCACGTGAAGACTAACAGATTTATTTTTTGCATGAGCTTTCGTGGAAGAAGATCCCACTTCCTCAGATGCTTCGAAGATG